>ML685805.1:161785-311275 GCA_007922175.1 Pelusios castaneus | reverse complement strand
CACACACACACACACACACACACACACACACACACACACACACACACGGTGAAGTTCACCTCTGAGCAGACAGCCAGCATGAGGGCTTCAGGGAGGTTAAAGTGTAGTATATAAGCTTGGTGCTGGCCCTCCGTCCCTGTGCCAGTCTCCACCCATACATAAAACAAAGAGGCAGAAACAAAAACGCTGAGTATGTGCTGTTTAGAGAGGGTTGGGTGTTTCTCTATCACGACCCCGCCCTCCAGCCACCCTTGACAGCTCTTCCCTCTGACTGGCAACATTCTGTGGATTCTCCAGCCACACATACCCCATTGTAAAGGGAACGGTCACTTCGAGAGCCACCCTACCATATCTGTCAGCTCTGCCCAGGAGCGTGATTGGTACCACTGCTAATTGCAATGGATGCCTCCCCCAGGTGCCTGAGATGGCAGTGAGAAGGGATTAGCATTCCATATTTTCCTTTCCAAAGAAAAGTTGCTCACCGAAACAAGACATCTTGCTGCCATGCAGCAGAAGGAGGAAACCTAGAAGCTCCTAGGAGCTGTTTCTGTTCTTGTATAATCATCACACTCCTTTTATTTTTTTTTTTTAAGTATTTGGTAATGTCTGTGGAAACTGACAGGAGGGAATGGGCCTCGGGTGTGGATCCAGCCAGGAATTTGGAAACACAATCCCCTGCCCAAGGATTCCAGTAGAAAGAGGAGACTCCCCTTCACGGAACCGTTTGTTTTGTCTGGTTCAGTCATGGAGGAAATTGAGAGGAAGACGAGAAGTGGTTCAGCCAAACCTTGGACTATGTTTCAACTCAGAGCATTTTCTTCCCTGGATGTGAATCCCGCCAGCCGCGCTATGTGGTAAGCAGAGAGAAAATGGAAGCACCTAGATAGGATTTCAAATCCCCAAAGCACATGAGATCACCTGGAACCAACATACAGGAAACGTAAAACACCTGTGCGGGAATTGATTGGCTCCAGACCCATGATGAGTAAGAAGGAATTCCAAGATTAAAATCCACAGAAACCTGAACAGGCTCCACACACTGAAATCAGCTGCAAGCAGCTCCCAAACTCAGCAAAGTTCAATGGTGCTACGCCAATTTAGTCCAGCCGAGGATTTGACTCACACACTTATAGGAGGTGGGGTTGACAGGCCAGAAAGCTGGTTGTGTAGCCTCACAGCCCTCTGAATAACTGACAGTCACAGTAGCCAGCTCTAGTTCGTTGTAAGGTGTGAAGAGCCCTCTAGATAGGTCTATAGTGCAAGAAAAGGTTGTCCTATGAAGCTTTGTCTTGTAAAAAACAAAACAGTCCTGGAGAATCACATCCAATGGCAAACCTGATCCAGTTGGTTGTAGGTGACCCTTTTTTAATAGATATCTCTGGTTTCTAACACACTTGCACCTGGAGAATCTTCAGCAGATGGTTTGGAGCACATGGGAGCTCAGAAGAGGGTGTGTGGTACCTGCAGTGTGAGGAGCTGCTGTATCAAATGAGGCTTCATTCCAGTGCATGTGCAAGTTTGGGGCAAACACTGGATATGGTTGATATGAATCTGGAGATTCAATTAGTCCCATTTTAGCTTCTGATTGTAGTTACCGTATGTGCCAACTCAGACAAGCACCGACAGCTGCTTATGGTGTGGTTCTTCTTCCCTCATCCCTGATCTTTCCCCTAGCTCAGAGCTATTGCTCTGGATTTACAGACCTGCCATGGTACGTGACAGAATTAAAAGTGATGGGGAAAATATTTAATTTTCTGTTCTTTTTCTCCCTTTGTGGCAGTGAAGCATGTCTCATTACAGAAAATGCCTAGCATTTGATTAGAGCCACCTAGTTTCTCTGATATATGAAATTCAACAAGACTTTTCCAAGCTATTCACACATTGCTCAGTTCTAAGCTCACGTTCTCTCCTCAGTGAAGCAGCTCAATGCGTGAAAGTTTGGACTGTACTTCAGCAGAAAATGAACTCCCTTAGAGAGCAGCTGGTCATTGCTCTTGCTGCTCTGGAACAGAGAGCAGGCCAAATTCTGGCAAAGATATAGGGACTGAGGTCTGCAGGGGAGACTAGAACACAGCCAAACAGTAGGATTTTCCATAATGGATCAAACCAGCTGGTCCATCAGGTCTTGCATGCTGCCTCCAGGAATGGCACACCCATTGGAAGGTCATTATAAAATGACCTCCATGCACCTGGCCAGTTGTGCCATGTTAAATCACACCATTAAGCTGCCGATTGATCCATCTGCACGTTGCAATTCGGCTCAGCTTTTTGGAGACACTGGACTTAATCAAAAGTCAAGGGCCTCTGGCACCAGCTGCATAAATGGGAACCCCTCCTGGAGGATGGAGAAGCTGCCTCAGTTGCTCCTTTTCACTAAGAGTTCTTGTTCTCTTTTTTCGTTGTTTAATTTGACTGTGTCAGTGTTTCGGCAGATGTGCTCAGCCACCTGCCACCTTTGGAGTCCTGCCCTGAATGGCTCATAAAAGAGTTTGCTGACTCTATTGGATCAATCTTTATGCTAACATAAGCTTCATTTGACTTTTGGGTCCATTCCAACTGCACTTTGAGACTGCAGTTGTTATTCCTGTCTTGGAAAAGCCAACTTTCTCCCTTGACGAATCCGTTCATTTTCATTCCAGTGTCTGTCTTGTCACACCTGTCGAAGGGCCCCGACAAAGCTGTTACTGAGCAGCTCACCATTTATTTACCGCAAGACAAGGAATGCGATCAGTGTCAGGCCGAGATTGGATTGGACCACAGTCTTGATGTTTGGATTTCTCCTGGCATGCAAGACTCAGTGTTTTCATTGACACCCCCGGCCTAAGAGCTGCCGTAGAAACCTTAGACCAAGAAGTCCCAGTGAGCTGTCTTGATCATCTAGTAGGAGCATTTGATAGAGCTTTAGCATTTAACAGTGATTAACCACTGGAATAAGTTGCCTAGAGAGGTTGTGGGATCTCCATCATTGGAGTTTTTAAGAGCAGTTTAGACAAACCTCTGTCAGGGATGGTTTAAGAGGGTACTTGGTCCTGCCATGAGTTCAGGAGGACTGGACTCAATGACCTCTCATGGTCCCTTCCAGTTTCTATGATTGCTGAGAATTCCTCTGAAGGCTATGCAGCAGTTAGATACCATGGGGATGGACCTCATTAGAAAAAACATATTTTTTACGACTTGCTTTGTTCACCCTTTCCAGACACATCAGGCTGCTTCTCAGGCTCATTTATATGCTGCCTCTGGCTTAATTTTTTCTACCATACGTCCAATAAAATTCACAGCTATCCAAATGTCAACTGAGAAACAGTTCCCACCACACCCACACCCATCATATGCCATTCGGAAGCTTGTGATCTGTAGATGTCAAATGTGGCTTTGTTTTTTTCCAGCTGTGTTAGCGGGTGACCAACAGATCATGAGAATGCCTTACTGGGAAGGACAACAGAGTCCTGTGGCGCTTTTAAAGACTAACAGATTTATTTATCGCATGAGCTTTCGTGGGAGAAAATCCCACTTCGTCAGACGCTTTGAAGAACTGGGAAGGAGTTAGTTAACTTCACCTGAGTGAGAATTTACTTAGGTCAGCTGTACGGGAGCAAGGACAGGTTGGAATGTTTGAGTTCCCCACCAGTTCTCTCCAGCCATTTCCTGGTTTGGGTGGAAATAGCGGGGATTGGATTTTTTTGTAATTACTAAGTCGAGTTGCTGTTGAGATAGTGGAAAGGACCCACCACCAAAACACACAAACATTATGGAGTGGTCTGGACACTGTCGTGCAGAGAGGTATACATTATAACAGCAAATGACGTGTGATTCTGAGGTCACCCTGTCATATGACATGGCCTCAACTAATCACAATATAACATGTCATTGTCTCCCCAGGAACACTTGGCTAATCCTCTTGTCCAGGCCTGAGTCTCCAGCTGCAGCTTCATCTTTACTGCAGTTCATTGTGCAGAGGCACTCAACTGAGTGGCTCAGAACAATTTGTCACTGAATGGAAGAGCGGTCCGTGTAGGAGGAATGCGTGCATGTGCGCAGCCACCACCTTGTGTCCGTTACCATCTCGCCAACAAACTAGGGTAAGCACCCAGCCATACTCAACACGCTGGACACAGAGCTAGGGCTAGATCTTCAGCGGTGCAAATCAGCATAGTTCCCTCAAGGTCAATGGGTCAGATCACCAGCTGGTGCAAACTGAAGTAGTTCCATTGAAGTCAATGGACAGCATTACCACTTAGTGTAAACAGGTGTCACACCACTTACCACACATCAATGACTCCCTCACATTGGCTGTTGGAGCCTTTCTCCTCAGCTGGGAAAACAGTGCCAGAGTGAAACTGTTAGATAGCAAAGCAGTGAACTTTGCTCTAGTCTCACCCATCTTGAATGACCCTACATTTTTGTTAGCCGAGTTACATGGCCCAGCGACCTCAGGCTTCAGCTTGTTCCAATTCCCCGTCTCTACACAATCCTGCTCCATCTACCTGGCTGGGTGGCGGCGGCTGTTGTTTTGAATGCACTCCAGTGCCAAGGACCTATTTGATGCCACCAGCGTGTCCTTGCCCTTTCGACAAAGATGAGAGATGAAATCTTACCGCACTTGGCTGATACCAGACTTTGCCCGCCGGCGTTTGCCAGCTGCAGGCCCCCACCTCTGGGTTTCTTGGTACAGCCTGGTTCCCTCCCTGTTGGGAATGACACAAGGTGTGACGTTTATCTGTGTCGTGATCTATTCCTGCTCACCTGAGATAAGCTGATAATTAAAATGGTGATGCCACACTAAGCTATGGCTTGGCCTAGCTGGCTTCATTGTGTTGTGTTTCTTTGTTTTCTACTGCTTCTCCCAGAGCTCTCTTGCCCACCCACTAGCAATTTTCTTGCCAGGGAGGAGCACAGCCCATGTTTCTTCTCTCCCTGAAGGGCTGTGGCAGAGTGTCCCGCAATTCTGGCACTCCTGGGAAGAACTCCAAAGCCCTGACACACTCCAGCTCAGTGGTTCCCCTGCCAAGACCAGCCAACACTCTTCAGTTTCAGGGCTCAGTTCGCAGCCAGGATTCAAAGGCAACTCAGAGAGATACTGTGGCTTGGAGCTAATTACTTGCAGCTGAGGTTTGTAGGCTCAACCCTTCAGCAGGAGGAGGTGTTACTTGGAGAACACAGCTCTCCTTGTCCCCTCCCTGCTTCTCTCAGATCTTCTATCATTGCTGGCGCTAAATCACTAGGAGAGCTAGTGTAGACAAGGTACCAGAGCTGTATTTGACAAGATACTCGTGGCCACAGCAGCTCTTTCTCTGCTGACTTTCCTACCCAGCAAAGTTAATGGCATTAACTGTTGTGGGTTTTGTAAAAAGAAAAAAAGCTGCCTTCCGATCTGTCATTAACATCACATTGCATAACGGGATAAATCTGAATGAAGTTAATACCCACAGAGCATGGTGCAGAATATTCATGCACTGGGAGCCAACGCGAGGCAAACGCGAACCGTTATTACCAGTGGAGACTGTTAAATATTTATATTTTCTGTTTGAGACACGCTGTGACACATGAAACTCAATTATAATATAACTAAAAACCATCCTAAATTATAGATAAACGGCGACAAATGAAGGGGAGCGAGCTGAACTTCACAATGCACAATCCTGGGGGGGAAAATAATAAACTTTGGGAGAACAATGAAGTGGCACCTGTCAGATAACATTGTCAGAGCTGTCTTCATTCTTCAGTGACAGGCTAATTAGAAATAACGAAGCGCAAGGCATCTTCAGAGCAGAGCCCTGGTATATTTGTGTGTGGTCATCCTGGTAGTGACAGGCAAAGGAAACACTGGGGAAAGTGCATAGAGATAGCACAGCCTTTGAGAGAGCCTTGGCTAGTATAAACTGGCATCTATCCATTGGCTGCAGTGGTGTAATACCCATTTACAAGAGCTGAGTATTTGGTTCCCCCTATCTGCTGTGGAAAGTCTGGGAGACACTCACTCATCAGTGACATGCCAGGCCAGGTTTCAGATTCAGTTGTGGACAGGTTCCGTTAACTCACTGGTGCATTCTCCATACACTTTATGGAAGCCAAATGTCCTCAGTTTTCCCCATCTTTGGCTGAAAGACCAACACCCTGGGCACCAGCTACTCTGATATGAAAACTGAAGGGGACTTCCTTCCATGCCTAGCAGTGTCAGTTTTTAACCAGGGAAAGGGTCTCAAGCATCACGAAGCCCCGCTGGGTGGCCTGAAGTGAGTGAGAACCCAAATTGCAAGCAATCTTGATACTTGGGACACCAACTAGACACCTACAAACCAGGATACCAAGTAGCAAGGATGAGTCAGTCCAGATTAGACTGATATTCTGGTTGTTCTAGGTCTGAATTATGAAAGATCCTTTAAAAGATTGATCTGAATTCAGAGAAATGTGTGTAAGTTTTTCCCCGGGTAATTTCAGGTCTTCAGAGCTGGGAATGGAATTGGATCCAATCAAAATGCCAGTTCTTAATGCAGATTGGTCAATCCAGATTGATTCGAGTTTAGGTTTTACCCAGCTGAAATTTCTTTAAATACTTGTTCATGCCTCTGGGGAAAGATACTTTGTTGGGAATGGAGAGTGTTCATCTGCCATGCTGCCCTCTTGGAAAAACAGCGAATCATCGGTACTGGCATAATATGCTTGATGAGCTGCAACAGTGACAGATATTGAGAATCCTTGGTGTGATTCAGGTAGTTTACAAATTTGATTTGTTCAATTTTTTTGCATGAAGCATTTTCCCATCCAAAAATGTGAATTTGTCAAAATTTTCCATGGGTAAATGTCAATTTGATGATTTTTTTTTAAATTTGGCAGGGGAGAACCAAAACAAAAGATATTTGGTTTTAATTCAACATTTCAAAATGAGCCAAATTATTTGGATTCAAAATGAAAATGTTCATTGCAAACTGACAGTTTGGACTTGAAAGGTCACCATTTCAAGTCAAAATGTCGATTCAAAACCAAATAGGTCATTTACAAATGTTGAAACCTTTTGTTGATACTGAAAATGTCACAATGTATCATTTTGACATTTTCTAATGGACATTTTTTTGAATATTTCATCCCACAAAAATGTTGATATTTCCATTTTTCATTCCGATGCACGATGAAAAGAAATGTCGAAATGCTGGAATTTACCATGGGGACGAATATTGCATTTTGCAACCAGCTCTATTAACATTTTTTAAAAGGAGGTGTATGTGGCTTTTGAGTTGGGAGTTAACCAACTGTGTAAAGGGCAGCCTTTTCCTGTTATGCCACTCATCTTCTCCAGTTATAGTACAAACAAAGGACCAGAAACTCCGCAAAGTGCACTAGGGACTTCACTAGTGCTATTGATTATACACACGTTCAGATACCGTGCTGATGGATGGCCGTATAAAACATGGAGAGGAAGAGAAAGAGAAAAGGGAGAGGGAGGGGCCTAGAAGAAAGCTATGGAATGAGTCAATCTGTGGGTTGTGGGTAGGCAGGATTGTTTAGTTGTTGTGTAGCTGAGAAGTTAGTTTTTGGTGCAGTTTTGTTTGTTTGTATATAGACCAACATTCTTTTAATTGTTGGTTTCTTTCCTTGAGACAACCCTCAGAAGAGCCTTGGAGACAATGAAATCTGCTGGCATGAACAGGACTATGTGAGAAGGGCAAAGAACTGCCATTTCTGGAGAATGTCCCACCACATGACAAGTGAGGAGGCCTTCCCACCTCCACTTCTCATTCTGCTCCGTTCCTTCATGGTTTACAATGAGGGGTATCTGCAGGAAAACAGGCTTCTTGTTTCCTGGTCTCCCCTGTATTTCCTGCTGCTCCTGACACAGTCGCTATTTTTCACTTGTGACCCGACCGGTGGCCACAGGGATCACCAGGAAGTCCTCAATATTTGTGGTGGAGAACAAGCAGAGAAACCCCAAGAAAAAAAATCCTGGTTTAGTTTTTACATGAAAGTGCCTAGTAACTAAAAAAACAGGGATAAAGAGAAACCAATATGAAGCACAAAAAATAGTAGGCCCAAGATATCCCTGCTGGAAACAAACTCAGTGCAGAACTCCAGATTGAAACATTTATCGCACTGGATAGAGCTTGGCTCAGTGCACTCAGTCTAGGCAGAAGGTTCTCCACAGGGCACCAACAAAGTTTTAAAATAAGGTCCTGTCCACATGAGGAAGGCCTGCTCAAACAGAGCAACACTACACAACACAACTCCCCTGCTTTGCTCTGCATCTGACTCGGCTCCTCTTTCTTACTTCCAAAGCACCCAGTGCTAGCAGAATTTATCACAGGATCATAGAAATGTAGGGTTGGAAAGAACCTTGAGACTTACAAATACATCTAGGCAATCCTGACAGAGGGCCAAGAGAAGTGCATGTTTGCCTATTTTTGCACATGAATTCTGCAGATGCAACAGAGCCATGAATCTGTGTTAAAGCCGCCCCTGGTCCTCTCTCCAACTGACTGAGGAGGTTTAGATGACACGGAGATTTACCTGAATCCAGTCTACACTATCGTTCCCTCCATGGCTACTGGAGATACTGCATTTGTGGCAGTGCATTGGGGGAAATGTCTCAAAACCTGCCAAGGTAGACATAGCCTCTGTTAACTAGCAAGAGCAGGAGGTGCCCGGCTTTAGCAGCACAGAAGAAACAGTGAGTAATCCACCACTGGACAAAACACACATGAATCCCAGTCAATGGGCCTAGATAGTTATATGACAGAGGCACTAGGGATGAAGGAGCAGACAATGGGAGAGAGACTCCCATACACAGGCACACACCCCCTTGCACATTTTTTCTGCTATCAGACAGGCTCACCTGTCTTATCTGGTGCAACATGCAGCAATTCCTTGTCTTCATCTGCGGCTCACAGGCCCTGGGGTAATGTGGCCAGGACATGCTGATTCAGGGAGGACTCTGCAAATTATCATAGGTTACAGCAAGGAAAAATGGATTTCTAGCTTGTCTGTTACAGTCACAGGGGTGAGAGTTGGGTTGTTCCCCCACCCGAAGATGTATTAGCCCCGTTTCCATCCTCCTCTACACCACAGTCCCTGAGAACAGAACCATGCTCTCTCTGGGCTCAGCCTGTGGCTATGAAGGTTGGGATTAAGGGGCTGAGGTGGGTGGGTCCATCCACTGGGACAGGGTCGCAGAAGTCAGATGAGGAAACAGGATGATAAACAGAGCCCTCCAACTACATCCCATGCACACTCACCCACACCCCCAGCAGTGCACACATACCAGCAGCAGCAGTTCATTCCATGCAAATGCTAACAGCAGGCAAGCTGCAGGCACGTTGTTACAGGATAGGCTGCTTCACTGCACTGTGCTAGAAGGCTGGAGCAGGCCACAGCCCAGAGAACTCCTCTCGAACACCCAACCGTGTTCAGATTCCCTGCGGAGAGCAGCTGAGAGCCTTACTGCCCACTCCGGATTCCCCAGAGGATAAAATATCCTGAGCCTGGAGGGACGGTGCCCTCCATATCTCCCTGCCCCTTACCCTCCCCACGTGCCCACTGCTTATAACCCACGATGATGATGCCCAAAGTAACAACCCGTAACAAGGGGGTGCGGGCCATGAATCCAGTGCTTGAACTCAGATTACTCTATTGCTTTTAAATATACGCCCAGCCGAGGCAGGGCCATGGGACCCCCATGGTGCCCGGGCGCTCACCTTGCAGGGAGCAGGTAGTAATTGCCGAGTAAATTCTATTTAGGAACTACAGGCTGCAACAGCTCATCTGTCATCTCCCAGGGAACTCTCCGCCGCCCATTGCAGTCTGCTCCTTCCTCTTCATCTCTCTGTTCAGAAATAATAACCCGGGGCTAGGGGACAGTGTGCCAGCATCTGTGGGACCCTCTCTGAAGAAAGACGTGGGGCGCCAGCCCTGCCTGCCCAATCTCTACCCTCCCACAGTACGAGATCAGTGCCAAAAGCTGCTGGAGCGCAGCCTAGGGAGAATGTCAAGGGCTCTACAAAGAAAGCAGGGAAGGAGGAAGCTCTGGCAAGGGTGGAGTAGGGGATTGCTGGCCTGCCTAGCTAGTACTAGCCCCCTGGCGAGTGGGGAAGGAGCAGGGAGGATGGTCTAAGAAAGCTGCAGAACGAACGAGCACTAGCCAACCAGGGGGTCTGCTGCTGGAGCCGTTGAGCAATTTGGTAGACCCGGGCGCATGGTCTTTTACAAGTATGTGGGCAGTATGGGACAAAGACTCACAGAGAGTCAGGAACAGAGGAGCTTGGTGTGTTTCTGTGACAGGGAGGACGCCACAAAGGTACAAAGAGAAACATCAGCTTCCTTCCCTGTCACAGGGTCCTAGAGCAAAGGGAGAGGGTGCCAGGCACCCCACTGGAAGCACCAGTCTTGGGCCTGAGAAGCACGAGCCTGGGCTTGACACGGGTTCTCTCCCCTCTCGGCCGTATTCCCACATCATCCATCTCCCCCTCGGAGGAGCGGGGCTGACCCCAGCCACGTCCACACACAGAAGTGCAGAGCCAGAGAGCCGAGGAATTGGAGGGTCGTTGCCATGGGACACCAACAATTGTGCAGAACCAGACACCCCAATAACCAGTCCTGGGTTTGTACTGACGCCCAGGATCTAAGTAACCCATAGGGGACAGGTGACGAGACAGCAGCCTGCCCTCCTGGCCCATCCCTTAGGCCTTTCCTCCCAGCCCCACAGGGAAAACCTAGCCCTGTCCCCATGAGAAAGGCCGTTCCTCTGACTGGTCCCAGGCAAGCTGGTCCCATAGAAGGGAGTTCACGTGTTGCCAGAGTCTTACAGAAGAGAGCTCCCCGCCCCTCTGCCATCGCAGGCTGCTGCTGGCAGATCGGCCGCAGCTCTTAAGCGACCGGAACGATTGGGTTTTTAATTCCATAATGATTTGCTCTGGGAGAGATACTGCGAATGAGCTGGAGGGGGAGGCAGGTGGAGCCCAGGGGCCATACAGGCCAGGGATGGGGCTCTGTCAATGGTTCCCATCCAGGCCGAGATCAAGGGCAGTAGCTGCGTAACCCCTGCCATGGCCTTGGCCCGGGGCAGACGTGCTCCCATGGCCAGGGAACAGACTGACTCCATAGGCTGAGGGCTTTTCCAGCCAGCTGCTCCCCTCTGAGCTAGGCTCGGGGTTCCCTGCCTCCCGGCCTGTTCCGAGAGGATTCCCCGCAGCGCTGTCAGGTGCATCTCAAAGAACAGGCGGCTTTTCCTTCAATCCCCACGAGCAGCCTGGCAGCTCAGACAGAATGGAGCATCACCATGGAAACAGGGCTCCAAGTAAACAGTCTGGGCAGCTGTTCGCCTCTGGAGTCAGAGCAAAGGGACCAAAGGAAACATCTGCCCTACTTCCAGAGCGGGGCAGAACCAGTAACCCTCACCCCAGGAGTGTCTGCCCCGCTGGGCTCCCGGCTTAACCCCCAACCGGGGACTGTGGCACAGCTGGTGCAAATCCCCACCCCATCAACCAGACAGCTAGCCAGTCATGGACCTCCATGCCATGACAGTTGTACTTCCATCCTTCCCAGGACAGATCAAGTAGCCCGAAAGCACTTGGACCCAGCCCTCCTCCGCCCCTGTGAAAGCACTATGCACTGTCCAGAAATAACCCCCTGCCCAGACAGTGAACTTCACAGCACCAGGAACGGGCAGGCAGGACGGGCTTTTCTGGGGAAGAAAAGCAAAGCTTAGCCCTCTTGGACACGTGAGCACATGCAAACATCATGTTTGTGCATTGGACACGTGAGCACATGCAAACATCATGTTTGTGCATTGGACACGTGAGCACATGCAAACATCATGTTTGTGCATTCGAGCACACACACCACTCGAGTGCACACCTGCCCCCCCGCCCTACACATACACACAGCCATGCCCCCCCCACATGCTCACACTCATGCCTCACTCACATGTGCATGCCACCCTCATATACACCCCAGGGACCCTGGCACACCTGCTGTGGGCCCATATGCCACCCAGCTTACATTGCACATGCCCAGCGTTCATGCTTGAATATGCACTTCTCCTTTGTTTCACACAGCTGCCAGCTAGCAAATCATACACCAAGACCTTTCCAGGCATTTTAACGAGTCCCTCACTCTTCCTGCTTCCCTCCCACACCAACACTGGCCCAGGGGGGGCTCACTGTAGGCAAGAACCAAACCTCAGCTGGTTCAGACCTCCACCTCAGCTGTGCCCTGGTCCGTGTTAGCCGGGGGGAGGCAGAGACCCATTGGTTCAGTTCATGCCATTCTCTCTGTTTTATGCATCCAAGCTACCTTTAACATCTGCATCGAGTCCCTGAGCCCAAATCTGCTTCCAATTTACATTCCAGCTTTGAGATTTCTATCTAAATACTTTGATGCAGTGGAGCCAGCGCATTGGAATGACTTAGCCAGCGCCTCGCTGCCATTGTTTTCATACTCAGGGCCAGTCACGCAAGCCAGTCACTCCGTAACCCCACCCCACCACACGGCAAACCCCTGGGGAAGGTGCAAGGCAAGGCTGTTGTCAGCTCCAGCCAGACAGCCCAGCAAACGTGGGCAGTTTGTAAATACTCACATGCTCCCACCCACACACACGGGCACCCACTGACAGCAACACCCCCTTCTATTGCTCAATTGCATCTCATGCCACAGCTGGACACTGGGTGCTGGTAATGGTCTTTTCCCCCCATCCTAATCTGGGCAGTGCCGTCTGCTGACTGGGAAAGAGACGACCTTTTCCTGCATTGCAGAGATTGGTCCATCCCTAAGGTCTCTATACTATTCCTCCGGCCAGCCTTTCTGAGACACCCCGGGGTGCTCTGTAATCTCCCAGCCCTCCAGCAGCTGCTCAGTACCACATGTGCCAGGCCATTCCTCCCCGCCCCGTTGTTACTCAACTTGATGCTCTGGCTGTGAGTGACATTCCTGGCTCCTCTTAATACAACCCTTCCCAGCAACTGGCTTTCAGCTCAGCGCCCTGGCCCTATATTTGGAGCAGAGGAAGGGTCAGTTGTGGCACTAGCTGAGGGAGAGAAGCAGGCCAATGGGCCTCAGGTGTGCAGCGCTCTCACCCGATCGGAGCGTGCAGTGTGGTGAGGAGGCAGGAAGACAGACAAGCAGAATACACAAAACTACATCCCTCTCCAGCACCCTCTACTCTGCTGACTTGAGTGAAGACTGCTTTGTCTCCAGGACAACCCCAGTTGCCCCCTTCCTGCACTACCTCCTGCTGGTTGGGCCAGACACTGAGCTCCCTCATGCATTCTGCCCTTTTTCAACTCCTGCTTTGTCCTTGACAGTGTAAACAAAAATCAGCTACGGGTGAAGAGCTACGGTCCCTCAGTGTTTTATGTGGGATATCCAGCCTGGACTATAAAAGTGGAAGCCCATCCCATCCAATCCCACCCCCAGGTTCCTGTTTTTATTTTCCCCAGCCCCAGCTCTGTGCTCTTCAAAGAGCACCTCGGGGAGAAACAGACATGTCGCTGCTCACTCAGGGACTTTGAATCTGAAAGCAGCTTCATCTCGTTCCAGAAGATAAAAGTGATCTCAGGGCTTCATTAATCCCAGAAGGAACTCGATTAGAGACAAGAGCATTTGTTTAAAGCTCTTGGGAAGAGAGCTGTCACACAGCCTATCTAGTGAATTGTGAAGAATCCCTCTCTGCTGGTCGGTTAGTGAAAGTCATGGTCCTTCATTAGTGGCAGTAACTGGGAATGTCAAAGGCTGATGAGGAAGAGTCAAGCAAAAGAACAGAAATAGAGAGCAGAAGAGGAGGGAAAGAACAGCCGCTTTCCTGCACAGCTGTGGAGTCTCAAACCTCAGAGCTGGTGCACACTCAAGGGGAACTTTTGTGGTTGTCCCTGGAGATTTTCACTGCCACTGCCCCTCTGGAGCCCTGGAGCCTGCTGTCTGCCTTTAGTAGCAACTGGAGAGTAAACTGACAGGGAAAGGAGGTAGGGGAGTAGATGGGCCATATTTCAGCAGTGGCCCTGCCAAATCCTTAGCACACAGAGAGCTCAGCAGCCCAGCTAAAGCTCATTCTTCTGACAGTGTGTCCCCTCTTCTAAGGCATTGGCTGAGCCACGCCCTGCCTTCTGACAGATTGGGAAACAGGAGCCCACATCTGCTGCATCTTCCATACTGTGATCATCAAGCAAAGAGTTTGTAACAAATCAGACCCCATCTATTATTTAATCACAAGTGGCAGTGGGAGCTGGGACCAGAATTGCTACCAACACAAGGTGCCAGGTCATAGAACGCATGAGTTAGGGTCCATTGGCATTCACGTGAGAAACAGGCATCTCTCTACAACCACAGCTGGCCCCACTCCAGCCATCCCCTGTCCCAAGGCTGACCATCTGCTCCCTCTCACCACCGCTCCCTATGCTTGACCTACTCACCAGCCATCTCCCCTCTAAAGATCTTGCTCTTTGCTGGACATTATCTGAGTGCCCTTTTGTGACCGGAAAGCCACCAAAACATCTGTTTCACATCCGCTGATAATCTGATGTTCAGCGGCTGGTCATTTAGGGCCAGGTCATCTCATCAGTCCAGAAAGGACACTGATAAGTAGTAGTATATTTGCACTCCAAAGGACTCCTTTCTGCTCCAAACTTATCTCTCCACTCAGTCACCAGAGCATGCACCCAGCTCATGACCCATGAATCAATGGTTCAGGACAACGCTACTGCTCCAGTTAAATATTTGTCCCGCATGACCTTATAGGAAAGAAATGAGGCTGAGACACATCAGATCTTACAGGTGGCAGATTCTTCCCTTCAGTTATTGGAATCCATCTCAAAACCTATCCTTTCTGAAACCAGGAGACCCAGTTCTGGATCAGGACATATACTGGAGAACCCCAACAACTGTCCCTGGATGTAGCCACACACCCCAGAGCTGGCATAGTTCAAGTTCATCTCAAGATGCTCTGGACAAAAAAAAACACAGATGCATCCACAGCTGAGTCCAAACAGCCAATTGCCATGTCTCCAGTAACAGCTCCATAGCTTGAATGAAGAGTGATGCTGCTGCTGAGGGGAGTTCTAAGCAGATTGAACTTGTGTCAATACTCTTGGGGGTTTCCTAACTCGAATGAATCAACCTGCCAAGACCAGAAGATACTGGATCTGGATGAGCAGGAAAGCTGGCAACTCATCTGGATTTATAAATGGTTGTTAAATAAATATTTGCTCCTGTTAAAGATTGTTAATACAGGGGACAGGGAGGGGGCAAGATGTGAGGGTGCATGAGCTGTTTCTTCGCATCTGTGGCTGAAAGCCAGGCAAAGAGGTTGCAGAGAAAGACTTGGAGGAAGGTCTATAGTGAAGCAGAGAGTGCACAGGTCTGGGGAGAACACCATTTCTATCATTTGGATATAAGTTCCTTGTTCAGTGCTAGAAGAAAGTGACACTTTCTGGGGTTTGTTGCCCACTGATTTCTGCCTCTGCCATCTCACTGCACACAAGCACTCTGCCTATGAGGGAAAGGGTCACAGATCCACTCCAGAGCCTGAGAAGGTGGGTCTTCAACTCACCAGCGAGCTAATAAGTTTTGGCAGAAGCTGTCTGCTTCTCCAAGCAGATGCTGCACTGTGTTAGCTCTGCCCACCTCCAGCCCCCAGGCTTCCCCATCCAGCACCATTCTCATCTGCCTCTCTGCCGATCATTGGTCCACCCCTCCTCTTTCTATTCCTTTAGGCCCCTCATTTGCTGCTACACTTCCTCTCCCTCTCCTCTTTTTTCCTGTCTTCCCCTTCTCTCTGGCTCATTCACCAGTCTCTCTGCCTTACCTCCCGCAGATCTCTCTATCTCCCTCACCTGTTGCATCTGTTGTTGCACATGGGACAAATCTGAGTATGTCCTATGTTAACTATCAGAACCTGCCACACTGCTGAGTGGCAAAGGCTCTGCAGTGTGTGAACAGTACGAGAGGAGCCAAGGCAGCGACTCCATGTCAAACACACTGAGTTACGCGGAGAGGCCAAGGAGCAAGGAGCCCTGGCAGACTGTGTCCTGTAAAGCACCTGGAGGGCTTTACTGGGGCAGCTGCCAGGCAGAAAGAGGCAAGTTTTGTCAACAGATTAAAAGGTACAAATTTACTGAAGTAAACAGCAATATGGGAGGGACCAAAAAAAAAAACCCCAAACAAACCCTGGAATTTAAATTAAATTTAAATCACAGCTTTGCTCAGGCGCGTGACTGGAATCCCTTAATCTTGTCTCTATATATGTTCTCCTCATAGTTATCCTACGTGCACAGCCCTTGGCCATGGATCAAACTCCAGAGCCCAAAGGATGTTGCAATGGACCAGGACCGGTCGGGACATTCTAAGCCCCAGGTGGACATCCCTACCTATGGCAGGAAGAGGGGCAGCCCTCTCATAGGGGTTAGAGCAACAAAACTCCCAATTTCTAGTCCCAGCTCTGCCACTGGCTTCTTGTACAAACAGGAGCCTCAGTATAAAACTTAGGAATGCCCCATGCCTCAGTTTCCCAATCTGTAAAATGAGGGTGATGCTCGGTCCCCACTCCCGGAAGGCGTTGTGGTTCAGCCCTCGACGCCTGCTTGGGACTTTGAGACACTCAGCTGACAGATGCTAGTGGAAGGTAAAGAGCTTTTTCACAGTGCCCAGGCCACCCAAGCCTGCCTCGTGTGATAAAGCTGCATGGGCAGCCGCAGCCGTTCAGCGCAGACTGACCTTCAAGTGACCTAAGAGCTTAAAAAGACAACGTGCAGCTAAGAAACAAATAGCAGGAGCAGCTGCGGCACACAGAAGCTATTGCAAGACATCCAGCAGTGCAGGGGCCCTGACACACATGGGGTGGTCCCCACCCCTAATTTGCGATGCGCCGTGATGAATCATTACCAGGGCCCATTAGAAAAGTGCAAAAAGAGAGCTAGTAACTCTGATCTCCGCACTCCATGCTGGCTCCTGGGCACTGACTCTAACAGCACATGGTCCTGTGCAAAGCAGCGCTCTCCAACCCCATTCCCCCAGAGGGAAGCGGGGTGTGACCAGGTGCATCCTGAGCCATCACTGGATGGAGAGAGGGGGAAGTAAGTGCAGGGAGAGAGATGAGCAAAGGGGGAGAAAGAGAGAAGCTGGGGTGGAGGAGAAGTGGAAATGGAATCAGAGAAGAGAGAATATTTATACAGCACCTTGTGTCAGAATGAACTGTAAAGCAGTCACTTCACTGAAATGCGGCCGCCTCTGGGGTGCAACACAGCAGCAGCTTGGAATCTGCACAATCACAGTGTGGGATGGTTTGAGACAGAAAAGGAAAGAGGATAATGGATCTAGGGGGAAATGGGGAGGGATTTTCCATCTGCAAATGTTAAATCCCAGAATGGAATTTGAGCAAACCAGAGATGACACCATCTCTGCTCCTGTGAAAAGTGAGCCCAGGCATTCAAGAATAACCCCACTACAGTATTTTCTCTTAGAGAGCCCCGTGAAACACACAGGCCCTGATTCAGGAAAGCACTTCCACACATGCTTTTTCGAACTGGGGCTTTAGTCCAGGAATTGCAATGCAGGAAGAAGATGAGCCTACAGAAATACCAGTCCCAGGAGTTTGCACACTATAGGAACAAAGTTTGGTGCCTGGGGAACGGACCAGGGAGTGATTCTCTGTGGCTCATCTCATCTCCTCCTGTAGCCCCCTTGTAGCTACAAAGGCAGCAGAAAGCCCCCCATCCCCCTCCGCAGCACCATATTGAGGGCCATCTCAATGGCCTGATGGCTGTCACAGATTGCTGTGCTTTCAGAAAAGTCAAAAGGGCAGAGGCAGACTCAGCAATGGCTGTGCTTTGCCCCAACAGTTCACCTGGAAACGTGCAAGACTTTGCTGCGGCGAAGCCTTCTCCCAAGGGCCCTGATCAGAACACACAATTTTTATAAAGTGGCTTTAATGTGCCAAGAGGAAACATTTTTCATCTTTAAATATTTATGCCTTCTGTCAAAAGGCTGCCAGGGGACTCTGACTGCAGTCTGGCCAGAAGCAGGGGAGAAATTGTCCCATCTCAGTGAAATCGATTTGGTGACGGTTTGGTTCAGAGCCAGAGGGGCTGGATTGGAGAAATAATAAGGACCAGCCCAAAAATCAGGCCAGCTCCTGAACCCTACGCTTAATGATTAGGTGCTGATGAATACCTGCCAAATCCAGACACACACCTTGGCTTTGACTGATGTCCATCTCAATGGAGCCAACCAACACCTTCAACTCTCAGCTCTCCTGGCCCCTTCCCCACTCCACCCCTGGTCTGGGAGGTGCTGATCATCTCCATCAGATTGGTGCCCACAACCTGGGCCAAGCCCAAAAGCCTGTGCTGAACCCTGAGTCCTCCCCTCCAGTGGAACATCACCCAGAAGAGGGGCTAGTTTGTGTCAGACCTGGGATTGGGTGGATGATATTAAACTACTAGTGCAGGACCTGTTTGATTTTGGAAAGAGGGAATGGAAGAGAAGGGAGAAAGGAGTCAGTTTGGATATTGTCAGAGAAGTTTGACATTTTACAGGATGGATTGTAACTCACCAGGAGTGAGTTTTCCCAGGCTGAGCCACGTCAGCCCATTGTGTTGCATACCCAAGTAATTTCAGGCCTCAGAGACAAATGGTTGTTTATCCTTCTGTCTGTTTTTTGAGCAATTATTTTAACTGGAGCTGGAAGGGGAGGGGGGGGAAAAGGTCACAAAGAGTAAGAAAAAGGTGTGTATTCCTCCTAGAGACTGCCACAGCAAACACGATGCAATACACACGCACAGATACTTCAACATGGTGCTGGGCAAACTCCCACCACGTCCACACAGGAGCAACATCCTTGCCCCACATGATCCTTCTGGAAAATGAGCCTGCACAAACTGGGAATTGTTCAAATACTCAAAGGCTGGTCACAGAATTTTCAATCAACACCTTTTCTTACCCAGAAAATAAAAATAATATAACAAGGGAGAAAATATTTTAAATCAATTATTGCATGGGGAAAAACTAATTTTTGACCAGCCCTGATCATTACATCTCTAACAGACTGAATACCTGGTCTTGACCCTGGCAGAGTCAGTGGGAGTTGCACATTTGATCTCAGTTGAGAGCAGCCCTAGCCCCTAAGTGAGGGAAGATTTGGTTGTCTTATTAATCCAAGTTTGTAAAATGCTTCAAGACCCACATTTGCAAGGAGCAATAGAGATGTATTAACTATTACTGTTATCATATTGCATATGCTTATAATGCAAGAATCCAGGCTGATACTCTGACCCCAGGCCAGCAAGGTACCTCAGCACAGCCCTAACTTTAAGCACATATGTAATCCCACCAGGACTCCTCACATGCTTGGTGTTAGCCGTGTTGTTAAGTACCTTGCTGAACTGGGAACCAGATGCTGGGCAGCCGTGGCAACTGCAGGTTTGTATTAGTATTTTCAAAGTTGACCTAATTCAGGCAGTGATGAAGACGCACGCATGGCCACACACGGTCTTTGTCTTCTCAGCTCTGCTGACAGCATGGGCCACAGTTCAGATAAAGACACTTGCCCATAGCTACAAGCTGTGGAAAACATGGTCACCTCTGATTAACATACAGCACCTCACCTCTTGCCTGATGCTCCTCACCACCGAGAACCTAGCCTGCATTGGGTATCTGAAGGAGAAGCGAGTTTGAAACACGAGACTTCCAGCGAAGAGGAAAGACCATGATATGTGGGGACTTAGAAGAGTCAATGCCATTTTATGTGTGTATGAGAGAGGAAGAGGGAACCAGTGTCTATTGTTAAATCAGAGGCTCCCAAACTTTTCAGCATTAGGCCTCCTTTCTGATTTTTGAGAAACCCTCATGCCTCCCCACCTCTCCTTTACCATCATCCAACCCCCTTTTAACAAACATTCAATTCATAATTGTACAGTTAAAAATAACCACAAATAGGTTTTCTTGATGCAAAAATTTTTCACTATGAAAATTTCATAGCCTTGCGCCCCTCTTGGATTTTCTTCACACCCTCCTAGGGGGGCACACCTCCCAGTTTGGGAACCACTGTGCTAAACAAACAAGGAGTCCTTTGGCACTTTTAAAGACTAACACATTTATTTATTGCATGAGCTTTCGTGGGAGAAAATCCCACTTTGTCAGATGCTTGAAGATGGGAAACTTACAGAATGGGAGGAAAAGTGGCTTTCCTATAGTCACAAGGGAGAGCTCTACTTAAGGACAGAGTTCATCTGTGGGGTAGATATGGAACACTGCTCCTTGGGGTGAGTCATTGGTAGGGGGATCAAACCTGGGACACTTAAATAGAGCTCTCTGCTGCCTGAGCTCCAGACATAGCTCTGGTAGCCGAGGCTGTAGGAGGCTCATCAACAGAGCTCAGTGGCATACAGAGTGGGGGGCACCAGACAGACCCGCCTCAGAGGAACTGCACTCCGCTGACATCCCCAGCAGCCGCGCTGACCCCACCCCTCCACTCCCATGCTGGGGGCAAAGAGGGAATCCTGGCTATGCAGGGTCCAGGCAGCCAAAGATGGGACCCTAGTGCGGAACCCGTCATGACTCCTCCTCCTCCCCCCAAAGCCAGGTGGCCCCATCATACTTACATATGCATCCCCCCCCATTGCCATCAGCACCCCATGGGGGGAGGTCTCCCCCATTCCTGCTCCCTGCCACACCCACTGCCCCCATAGCCAGAGCAGAGGAGGAAAGCAGGAAACGGGCCCACAGACCACTGTCCTCTGCAGGGTGCTGCTGCCAACAGGGAGTCCAGCGCAAATGTAAGTACTGCCCCCCCAGGATACCAGAGACCCATGTTATACCACAGAGAGAGCTGCTTGAAAAACTTTCCATTGGGAAATGCTGACTGGGGAGAATTGAAAGGTTCCGAGACCCGGAACTTTTTGTTCTAGCTTGGAATGAAAAACATTTTGGAAAAGCAGAAGTTTCCGAGGGATCAAAATTCTGGTTCCTGCACAACTGTACTTCTCCCACTGCTATACATGGCCCAGCCACCACTAGAGGGGACAGAATGGCACCCTGAGGGACTGAGTTACATATGTCCCAAAAAGGTAGAGCATCAGAATGAATGTCAGCAGCCTGGAAGTCTTAATAGAAGAAACTTACGGCATTCATCACATCTGCCTCGTGGGCTGGCCTGACTTCTGGCCACAACCTTGGGGAAAAAAAATTATCAGAGCTGGTCAGAAAATGGCGTAGGTCACCAAAAAAAAAAAAAAAAAAAAAAGTGAAAGTAAAGTATTTCTTTACAAAAATGCACAGAAAATTTCTGTTTTGCAGTTAGCACCTCCAGCCCTCCTTCCTCACAATAAACCCCCTGAAAACATTGTTTTATGAAAACTCAAAAAAAAAAATTTTTTTCAAACAAAAAATTAGAACATTTTGAAAGAAACCAAAATGATTTTCTCCAAAAATGTGTGTTTCAGAAAAAGGCCCTTCTCTCCTTCCCTCCCGTCAATTCTATCCCACTCAAATTATAAGGGGGATAAAAAGTAGCCACCTTTTTTGCAGTTTGGGACAAGAGTTTGGGTTGTTTCTTATTCCATCGAAACCAGTTCTCTACTCCTCCTCATCTCTTAATGCTGCCAATCTGCTGTCAGGGATGTATTCTACGCCCATCCCCGTCCCCTCATTCCCTGCCCAGGATTCTATAGATTATAGCTCTGTGAGAGGGTTCCTCTGCCAATGTGTGTTAGTACAGCACCTTGCATCGCAGGGCCCCATTTTTGCTTGGTCATTAGGTGCTACCATAATAAACACTATTATTAATCATAATGTCAGGATTTCCATTCTGGGCTTCTGTTGCTAGAGGTTAATTACTCAGCTGTGACAGTTCACACCAGGCTGAAGTATGTTAAACAAATCTTCAGCCCAGGAACATGCTGATCATTAATCTATTGTGGAACAAAGCCGTGTGGTTGCGTTCAAGTAAGAAGAGGTTGGAAATTGCAGCTCATCAGTGCTGGGTGCTGCTCTCTGTCAAGACACTGGAACTACAAAAGCCTGCAAGAGCATGATTCAAAATCAATGGCTCAGACAGCAAGCTGATCTGGGATGCAAAATAAACCAAACTCACTCCCCAAACTGCCCAGAAAGCCTGTCTCCTGAACATGCGTAAGGGCTTTTGAGGAGGGCCAGGAGTTTGTGCTTGTAGTTAGGGATGGTCTTAGAGCTCAGATTTTCCCTACCCCTTCTGTCTGGCATGGGATGCCCAGGGCCTACCCTGAGAAGGGCTTTAGAGCTTGGTCCAAAGCATCCTGTTGAGATTTTTCCTATTGACGAAACCCTAAGGTTCCTCTCCTGTGGCTTTGCACTGTATGAATGGGGCCTTGCTCAGCCTTGGAGAGGTCTCTCAGTGGTTCACAAAGCAATGTGTTTGCCCCCAGCAGGATAAGCCCAAGAGCAGTCAAGGGCCAGATTTTCCAAAGAGCTCAGCTTCCATTTATGAGCCTGGAAAAGAGGATTCACCACCAGGGACCCCTCAACGTAGAGCTTAGCAGGCACTCCTCGTCTAGCGCCCCCTGCTCACAGCTGCTCTAGCCCTATAGCGATGCCTCATCATGACTCAGACATCCAGCCAGGTCATGTCTTCTTCTCAAGTACACAACCACTCTATCTGCCCAGCGCCGCAGCCTTTCAGGATTCATCCTTCTGCCAGGGCAGGAGCTCCCCAGGTTCTCGCCTGGCATTCCCAAACAAACCGCAACTGAAAATACAAACTTCAGCCACATATGCCTTCCTCAGACTTGAGATTTGGTTCCTGTTCAGTTCCCCCGTCGAACATGATTTCTCCTGGAACGCTGTTCTGATTTTAAGGTCCAGCATAGGAGTTAACTGCCCCTGGACTTTCCCAGTTCTCCTTTCACCAACTCCTCTCAGGCCCTTGCCCAAGAGTGGGAGCTCCCAGCCATCTCTCCCTACTGCCCAACAGACTTCTCTTTTCATAGGCCTTCCTCGCCCATTCCCAGCTGTGTCCAATAATTGCAATTAAGCCACACAGCCAGGATCTGCTGGGAGATAATTGCTGCATCACAGGTAAGGCTCAGCCTAACTCCCTTTAAGGGCCGGCCTGCCTGAGAAAACCAAAATAACCAGTTGGATTTTCCAAAGAACTCAGCCAGCTGTGCGCCTGTTGCACACCAAGCACTTTGAAAATCCGGCCCCACTTGTGGGCGCTGAGGCCTTTTCTGGCCTAAATTCTCTGCCGTTGCTGACATACCAGCTGGGAGATCAGACTCCATGTGCATCAAGAGCAAGCACTGGCCAGGTCTCTGTGGTTACCTCGTCCTCTGTTTCCAATGTGCCATATCAACTGGGCAACCAGGAATATGCACACGGGCCCTCTGTTTAATGCTTCCACTATGACAGCACTTCTTGCCACTCTCACCCAGTTAACAGTAAGCCTGCTCTCTAGGGGCACAGAGATGTTACTACCTGGTCTATATCTAATATAATACCCTCTGCACTAACTCTGTTCCCGACCCATAGCACAGGAAGAGGAAGGGGAGAGGGGCATCGCTTCATTACAGCTACTCTCTGCTGCCCAGAGGAACCCTTTGGAAACTGAGCATAGGTCAGTGCACACCTTGAGGCTGCTCTAACTTACACCAGGGACCAGGCAGGCCCCTGCAGAGCCCCAGGTGGCTTAAATACACTTTTCCCGCCCCTCCTTGCCCCAGATGCAAGCATGGAGTGTGTGAGACTCAGGTCTGTTGTGTGGTGCTCTTTAGCTGTAGTGCATGGATTTGTTACAGGGAAAGCAATCCTGTCTAGCTAGCATGTCTCTCCTTCTAAATTGAATTTTGTTTCTCACTCTGCTGTGCCTACCACCCTCTTAGAAGCTTGACAATCATTTCTTCCCTTTTGTCCCTTAGCAGTTCTGTCTTTTTTTTTTTTTCTTTTCAGCAAACACTTATTTACTTTTTTTGTCTGCCTTCCTCATAAAGCCTGAGACAACATGCCTCCGCCAGGCTCACGCACTTCCAAGATTATTAAAACCACCGTCAATGTCACGGCAGGCTCAGGAAGCAGATGTCAGCTCACTTGTGTTCCTTCTGCTAGCATGATGGATAGCTTTTACAGCAGGACAGCAACATTGCATGGACATGCACTAACTAGCTCTTGGCTATATTAATTTCTCAGCAACGGAGTTGTGGATTTTATAATATAAATCTAGTAGATGGAAGATAGAAAAGATGGAGAGAGAGGCAATTGGAGATAGAAGTAGGGCTTCTGACGCCAGGGTCTGAAGTCAATGGACCTACACAAGCATACATCTGCTGTGTATGAGATCAGACTCTGGTCCCAAGGGAGAGAGAGCTCTCCATAGATTAGAATCAGTAGAAATAATGAGGCATGGAGCCAGGGGGCGGTGCTGAGATCCAGATTAGGTTCAAGGTTACGTCCAGGATTCAGGTTAGAAGACAACGTAGTTGCACAAGTTGGAAATCTTTAGTTCCACATGGTGGAAATCTCACGTGACTCTCCACCAATATCCATCCAAATATATCATGGGTGAAATGCTGATGAGGAAGCGTTGAAGAGGGGAATATCCCATAGCTACCCTCTGAAGAGACAGAACCTGCTCATTGGTCCAGATTGTTCAGGGTGCAGACAGGAATCCAGAGTTATTTGGGGTGTGAGTTTGTACAGTCCCAGCTCATTGGAGGATTTTCTTCTACTTCACCAGAACTCAGACGAGAAAGGGGCCAGGTGTCCTTACCTCATGGGGAACAAAGAAAAAAGGTGAATCACTGTGCTGAATTCAAAACAAAAAACATCAAAGCCATGGGTGAGCCAAACATCTGCAAGGTCCTTTCTGGGGAACAAAGGAAGGTGTGTGTTATGGGAAGAGACAATATCTAGTTGGTGGAGCAGCATATGCCAAATTGAGACTCTTAGATTCTATTCCCAATCTTTAGAGGAAGTGTAATCTAGGGGTTAGAGCAAGAGACCAGGAATCAACACTCCCACATGCTTTTTCCTGGGTCTCCCAATTGTAATGACTCCTAGCAGGACCAAGAGGGGAACTTGCTGCCATTCAAGTAGGGTATATTGAGATTCATGGTGTGCCATTAAGTAAAGGGAGGCAGTCTCAGTAGAAGTCCTGTGATGATGGCAATTCCCCACTGCTGGCTTTATGGAGCTAAGTGGCAGGACTTTCTTTGTGCCACAGAATCATAGCTGTGTAGGACGAGAGGAGACCTCAGTAAATCATCTAATCTGGGCCCCTGCACTAAAGACAGGACTGCGTTATAACAAAACCATTGATTGATTAAAATAATGCTGCTTCCTGGTTGGCCCTTTAATGGCACATGTGACGTGGCTTTATTTGGGGGATCCTGCCTCAGGAACTCAGGCTAGGCAACCTTGAGTAAAGCGATTTCACGTGAATTTTGCAGGGGCAAATAGGCACATGCTATTTATGGACATATTGGACTGCAAAATCAAGGCAAAACTTTCACACCCCTCTACAGAGAGAGGCGTGAGTGTGTGTCAGGAGGGCGCTGTCTAATTTGATGGGGTGTATTTCGGGCCAGACACCTCTGCCTTGAGTTGCAGACAGCTGCCTACCCACACAGCACTTTGGGTGTGTGAGAACCCACACAGGTAGAAGGACGGAGCCAGCCCCATTTCGCCAGAGCCTCTCATAATGCGGAGTAATGAGGGCCAGTACTTCAATCACACCTTGGCTGCAGCTCCACGCGCCCCAGCATATGACAGGAGAACACGGGGGTGACATTCGTGCCAGGCTAACTAGCCTCCCAGATCCATCAAGGGCCCCATGACTAATTCTCGATGTGGCAGACATTTTTAATATTCCCCCCATAAATATTCATGGGCTGTCAGTGAAGAAAAAGGGCCCTGACTCTAGTCTCTCTCTCCTGCCAGACGGGAGGAGGGGAGGAGAGGACACTTCGCTCGCTGCACGGGAAATGAAGAGATCACTGAAGTCAGTGGAGCTTTGCTGATTTACACCAGCTTCAAGTCAGTCCCAACGACCGTTGGCCTGGCCCAGATACAGTAGCTGACCCACATCAAGCAACAGAGATTGAAACTGGCACAGGGAACCTTTGACGCCCTTCAGAAAAGTCTAAATAACCTGTCCGCCTCGGTTTCCAATTGCTGAGATGTACTTCTGGGCGCACGTACAATTTGCTGTCAGCTCCTATGTATGGCCATGTCGGAGAACAATGCAGCCTCCGATGCAGGCACCCCCATGTGCCAGCAGAAACTCAGCCCCCTCCCAGGACAGGTGAAAACCTGGGTAAGTAGATAGGGTGGCCACAGGCCCTAAGGTCAGTCAGCTTGGAGTGGGTCAGGACTGGAAGGGGGAGGGAGCAGCAGGGGAGATTAATCCTAGAAGGGAGAGCCTTCACCCGGAAAACATCCTGCCCACCAGATGCAGAGCTAGGACCTGACTCCTCAAGGGTCCCTGATGATCTGAAGTGTTGGGTTCAAACGTCAGGCGAGAGGCCACCTAGGAGATCATAGGAACTGCAATACGCTGGGCTTTATAGAGCAACGCCAACCGGGTTGGGTTGAATCTATCCCATAGCTATTCACCAGGGAGGAGGCTTACTCTAAATTTCCCCATTACTTTCCATTTAGTGACTTGCTGCTTGGTGCTGGGTTTTTTGACCCAAACAGGAAGAATGACAGGAAATCCAGGTATTTTCTTCCCTGCAAGAAATGCTGAATGGGGATGTGCCAAGAGCAGAAGTGGGAGGTGGAGCGAGGGAGAACATCCCAGGTGGATGGGTCAGCTGCTATGCTATTCCAGCCCCATCTTGGAGGAAAATCCAGCCATGCGCATTTCTTTGAGGCCTCACACTCTAACACTCCATGGACATCTATTTGGTTCTCTCTAGGCTCCTATCCTGTGCTTGTCCCTGGAGTCTCTGAGCGCCTCGCATCAAAGGCTCAACACCCACTGGCTTTCATGGGAGCAGGATCAGCCTCCCAGAAAGTAAAGCTCTTTATCAAATATTGGATTGTCAGGCCATTTATGGTCCACCGCACATTGAAGACAAAGGGAGTTCAATGGGCTTTAGAGCAAGCCCCTAATGAGCAGAACTCATAGGAAATCCACACCCCTCTGGGCCACGGGCTGTTCACTTGATGTCAAACAAGAGAAAGGAGCTGCTGTATTCAGTCAAGTCTCATATCCAATATTGGGGCTAGTGAAGATTGTGTCTTTAAGGGCTGAGCTTCCCAGACAGAGCCTCTGGGGTGGGATGCTGTGAGCAGATCTCTCACAAGCTTCTTAAGCTTAGAGACCCAGATCCTCAAAAATAAGGCATTTATGGACCCCTAAATATCTTTGAGGACCTGGGGCGGAGTGATCACAAATACTACAGTCACTAATGGGTGCATCAAGTCCCACGTCACAGCCGGACCCTCCAACTGCCCCAGAACACAGAGCATGCACAGGAGGGCATGAGAAGGTTGGAACAGGGACTGCTCATAATTGTCTTTGCTATTACCATTTCCTGGATTTCCACCATTTGGGTCAGGTACCTGGGCATGGAGATGATCTCCCTGACCCACTGTGGTATCAGGCTGTAAAACTGCAGTGTGTCACCAAGAGCGGTCTTGCAAATGAGCCATCCCAAGAGGGTAAGGGGGACACAAACACGCCAGTTCATTTATTCCTATTTTCTAAGCCCTCCTCTCTACAGGATTATTCCAAGCAGAAGAAAAATAAGCAGGACCCGCTCTTTAAGCAGTCAGTCAAGGAAATGAATGTAAAGGCAGGAGTCTGTGCTAAGTTCTATGGGCGGAGAAAGGAGCCACAACAGCTCCTCTGCTGGGCCACATGTACACCTCCACTAAGCAGATCTGCAGGTAATAAGAAACTAGCAAGTGCTTCCCTCTTCCACCTTCCTCAGTGGCTTTGTGATTCAGGATAACACCCTCACTCTGCAGAGGGGTGCACGTGACTGGAGACTCTTTCCCTGGAAGCCTCCTGTGAAATAAAAGGTTCTCTAGCATCCTACAACCAGCCTCTCAGTCAAAGCCTAAAAGATGCTTATGTTTAGTCACCTCTCTCATTTCCTAGCTACCTATCATCCTAGCAGGTGCAAAGCAGGTGGGGTATTTCCTCACCTTTCCCCACCACTCCTCTCTGCTGCTCTCTGCCCAGTAATTCTCAAGGCCAGAGGGCTGAGAACTAACCACTGAGTCAAGGTTCTACCACTTTTTCCATGCAAGAATACAGCCCTGGCATCTGCTGTTCTGGCTGGCCAGCTTCACTTTGCCCGGGACACTACTGGCACCTTTGGCAGAGCAGTCATTCGCCTCACCGTTAAACACAGTTGTTACCACATCAGCCAATTACACAATACATCTTTTTACTTCTGGAAAGCTATTGATTTTGCTCAGCTATTTTGCTTCAATGTATTGATCTGACCAACCTCTGTATCTTCCACTAAACATGCCGCTATTAGTCCGTAGGTAATTTCCTATGAACCCATCCCATTATGGCCTAGATTAGCAGAAGCATCACTGCTGGGGGATTTGCAGGCTCAGTGGGGAAGAAGCCCAGAATGCAGAAGGAAAGTTAAGGATCAAAATCTCAGCAAATCCTACATAGGGCCATAAATACAAGTGTGATCAGAATTGCACCACAGCACGAAGCATAACCGATTCCTTGCAGTTTGCTGAGGAACCAACAGAGGCATCAAACAAGAACTCTTCTTCCCCTTTTTGCAGGCACAAGCACAAGGCGGAGCAGTTTATATGTTTGCACACTCTTGCTCCTTTGGATGGAGCAGGAAGCCAGCAATCAGTCAAGCCTTTGCCAGGATTGCACCTATGGCACGTTGAGGACATGAGCCAGCTGCTCTAAATGCTGTTGAGATGACTGATGCACCAGGATGCACATTGGGCCTCTGGTCCTGGACCCTTCTTCCCCATATTCAACGTCAGCTATGATGGGACGCAGGCTCCTACTGCTGCAGGACTCATGTTGTCCCTGGTTGGCTCTATGGGCAATGAAGAGTAGTCGGGGCTGGATGTGACCCAGTACACTCCTCTAAGAGCACCGCATGGCTGCACTTTACAGGCCATCTTCCCAACATGCCTCTTTCCTGCCCAGTGCAGATTTTAGCACCTTGCTGTGCAGGGGCATGCAGGCCTGAGTTTCTATGGCCCACAGTATGCAGAATGGGAAGGGTTTCTGTTGGTGAAAGAGTGCGCTATTGTGGGGGTGGCACGCTACAGATGGGGGGCTGCCCAGCAGGACAGGCCTGACAGTTGCAGGTGGCTGATGACAGAATAGTAGACATGCGAGATGAAGCTGATTGACCCAGTTCAGTGGCAACATAGGATTGTCCCAACGGTTTTGCTCTCTGACACTGGAATGAGGTTCCCAGATCTCACTCAGGGACACTCTTTCACACTTGCATAGTGGCGGAAGCACAGCCTTGGACACTTGGATCTAGGTCTGCTGGGCCACGGGCTAGTCACCACATCTTTCTGGGGGTGGTAAGAATACACCTGAGGAAGGATGGCCCAGGGATTAGGGAAAACCCGGGACTTGAGAGAGCTGCAACCAGGTTCTTTCTCTGTGCGGCCTTAGGGAAGTCATTCAAAGCCAGAGTGTTAAAGGGATCTTAGAATACAGATATGTCCCTAAATCCCACTAGGGATGCTACTTAATTCTCTCAACTCAATGGGAGTTTTGCCCTGGATTTCAACAAAAGGAGTATTGGAAAGGAAGCAGCCATGACACACTTTAACCACTTCCATACTGCCTAATATACAAGGCGCAGAGGGCGTTCTCACCTCGGTGCCTCATGCGCCTGGCCTGCAGTGCCGTCCTTCCGGCAGCACGGCAATTCAGACCACCCCCCTGCTGCACAATGCGCCAGGCCAGCATCTAAGGAGTTAACCCTTTTCGATTTAAAATAGGGAAATCAGCAGGAGTTAAGGTTCACTATTGAACGCAGCATCCCTTCCCTCCTTCCCAAGCTGCGTGCCTCAACTGCACACCTAGGAGCCTTTCAGACCCTTAAATAAAAGGGAGCCTTTTCATTTTGATGAACAAGAGAGTCTTCCTAGGAGACTTCACTGCTGGCTGTTCTCTGCCACTGGCTTGTTTAATTTAGTGGCTCAGAGAATGAAGACGCTGGGCTCCCCGCGCCCCCCCTTGGCACACACCTGAGCTCGGAACAATTCCACCAGCCGCCTTCATTGAATCCTCCGGGTTGTGACATCTCAGAAGATTGGCCTGTCAGAGGCATTTGTGGCAAAGCGCCTTCTCCACCAGAGCTGTCACAGGTAAGCAGAGCCCTGGCCATCAGAGTAACACGGGCCGCACCTGTGACTCCCGCCACTCGCTGGGGCCTTTTCAGCTCCAGCGCCCCGGGAAATGGATAGTGCGGCTGATGGAGAGAGAGAAAACCCAATCCAGTGGTGCTCACACAACTGCCCTCTCCCTTCTACACCCCCACACGGCTTTACGGCTTCTCCTCCCCAGTCCAGTGAAGGGGACAATTGTACAGGACCCCCCAGCACCCGGGTAGCATGGTCCAGGTGCCTTCCTGCCTGTTTCTGGGCCGGCCTCTGGGTTCCCAAACAGGGTACATGGCTCTGGCAGCTGCCGCCAGTGTGGGTTCTCCTGGCGGGCTTTCCTCCACTGGACGTTGAAGCCAGGGATTCAATTCAACTATTATTCTGCCCCACTTCTCCCCACTCCCTCCCATTGGCAAACAGTCCCCTGTTCCCCAGCCAGACAGCTCTCTGACACGGTCAGCTCTCTGGCCTTTGCCGGACTGTTTAGCCCCATGTGCCTTGCTTGGATTTTTGCTGATGCTCTGGAATAGGCTTCCCCTGCGGGGTCTGGGCCAGCAGCTGGTCTCTCACCCAGCTGTTCAGTCCAGCAGCCAGGCACACTCGTGTCCCACAGCTCCACCTGCTGGAAAGCCGTAAAGCAGACAACTGGGAGCAGGCACAGTCTGGATCACAGCTGCTGAGTATCACTCCTGCACCCCCCTGAGATAATGCCATGTGTGGGTCCCGCTCAAGCCCCCTGGCAGACAGAGGCGGCTTTTTGGGTAGGGCCCCAAGCAGCAAGGGGCCCCTTCACCTACTCCAAAAGCCGTGTCTGCTTCTCAGCCGGCAGGATATGTGGCTGGCAGCTGGGGCTGGGACTGGTGGTGGGGCAGTATTGGGGCCCCAGCAGGTGCCAGGACCTCAGGGGGCTGGCCATGGGAAGCTGGGGGTTCAGGGCCCCAGGCAGGGTGCTGGGGATGCAGCGGGGAGGGTGTGGCCAAGAGGAGCTGGGGCCCCACAATGGGCCTCTGCCTAGGGCCCCAGATAGCCTAAGGCCGCCTCTGCTGCAGATCCAGTGCCACTCACCTCCAAGAGCAGGAGAAACCATCCGAGATCAATAATCCCTGTGGGATAGGAAGGCCAGTGCTGTTCTCAAGCTATCAGCATGGTATTGCAACTCGCCACCACAACACATCCCCCCCACACCCACCTCTTTAGCACCTTCCCTCCCAGTTCTCTTCCATTTCTTCCTTCGCTCCCCCTGCACCTCACTCCACCTCTTTGGCTTCTTCTTCTCTCTATCCCTTCTCTTCACCCCCTTCCCTTCCCTTGTGTTCTGCTCCTGCCCGCTCCCCGCTGAGTGCCGTTCACTCACTCTTAGCTCCCCACTGGAGTCAGCCCCCCGCAGAGACACTGAGCAGCACTTTGCAGGACCAAGCCATGTGCACCTTCCAGGGCACTCTTCCCCTTCCCCTCTCCCTTTCCTTCTCCATACACCAGTCTTTGCCCTGCAAACACAACTCATCAGCGCTTCCAGCGCACCTTCAATCTGGATTTAACATGGCAGTTACTTGTAGTTGATGAATACCAAAACCCTTTTAAAAGCGGATTAACAGTGACGTAATAGCCATCTGTCTATCACATGATAACAACAATTGCTATCTCCCGACCCATGGCCACCTGCCCCATTGCTCCCTTCTCTGGCTGTCAAGACGTGCCCCACTTCTTGCTCTCTCTGCCCGTCACCCTCTTGTTGCAGTAACAGCTATTTAGATGCCTTAAATCATTGATTTTGTTTCCACTGAGTGGCAGCCAAAGCTGCCAGCCCCATGGTAAATTAATGAGATTGCCAGGAAGCGACCACTCAGGGAGACGTTAAAGTATTAAAACTGGTTAAAAGCATCGATCTGTGTCTGCAAAAAAAATTAGTAAGGGACCAGCCCTGGAAACCACTGAGCCCCAGGTCAGGAGCCCTCATCACCACGGCAAACTAGTGGGTTAGGACGTGCCACGATCACTCTGATATCCGCAAGGCTCCCAGCGGCCCTGATAGCCACCAGCGGCTTGTTATCAGTAATGAGCTGAGCCAGGCCAGAAGCGGAGTGGTGATGTCTGTCTTCCCCCTCCCCTGGAAAAAGACATCCATTGCCACTTAACTCCAGTTATCACTGTTAATTCCCCACCTCCTCAGCCCTTCTAACGTGGTCCCAGAGCAGCACCCTATCCCATCCCCACCCCACTGAATAATACTACATGGCTTTCATAGAGAGCTTTTCATCAATCGATCCCAACGGCACCGTCGTCTGCCTCGATTTCCCCACCACTGCCCATCTTTGTGCCCGTTTCCTCTCCGGCCCATAATCTCTTGCTTACATATAGGCCCAGATTCTACTGTATAAGACTACTAAGGATAGAGGGAAACAGAATTTGGGTCTGGCAATATACCTTATAAAAGGTCAGCGCTATTATTCCCATTTTACAGGTGGGGAAACCAAGGCACAGAGTGGTTAAAGTCACTTGCCCAAAGTTACCCAGCAAGCCAATTGTAGAACCAGGAATAGACCCCCAAAAGTTTCCCAGAAAACAGTTCAGTGTGAAGCTACACTGCTCCCTCCCCCCACTGATGTACACATTTAAAACATCCCAGGCAAGATGATGGGGGAGAGATTAACGTCCACGTACACCTGCTGTACAATCTAGGGGCAGAAGCAATCAAACCAGCATTGCAAGGCCTTGAACTTTCCCGTGACAGCTCCACACACACAATAAATGTCTCCGCTTTCCCGAGCGCAGCCACCATTAGCTGCGCTAGCCAATCGCTGCCTCTCCTCTCTATCAATACATTGCTAGCAGGCAAAATCTCGGTTATGTCCCAGTCACGTGGCATCACGGCTCACATCAAAGCCACATCAGAGTCGTTTCAATGCCACTTTGGAGTCGCAGCACAAGACTCCCCCACAGGAGCTCTCCAGCCAGTTGCCCCCATGGCCACGAGGGACTCACCTGCATGGGCTTGTTCATAAATGGCAGCCAGCCCTAGAATGACATGGCCCTTAGGGATCAAAGAGCTTAAGCTGCAGTCAACGAACCAGCTAAACTCTTCCTGGGCAACAGGGAGAGGAGCAGAGGGGAAGAGGAGATGGGAAAGGGGAACAAATGGAGTTGGATGGGAGCAAGAAGCAGTGCGCCCTAGTGGATAGAGCCTAGGAGCCAAAAGACCCTCATTCAGTTCCCAGCTCTGCCACTGTTGTGTTTGGGACCACTGCCTTTCTATCCGTTCCCTCTCTGTGTCTGCCTCGTCTATTTGGCTTGTACATCCTTCAGGGCACAGATACGATGTGTTTGCACAGCGCCCTGACCTCAGCTTTGCCCTCTGTGTGCTTCTGGGATGTGAAGACAAACACTAAGCGGTGTGAAAGGGAAAGGAAGAAGAGAGAGGGAATTCCAGCTCATTAAACTGCTCAGTTCTGGCTGCCCTCTCTCCAGGCCTGACTGTGTTCTCTCTCTTTGCCTGGGGGATAATTATTAACGCTCCCCCATGCAGCACCAGCAAACACCCGGCCCACCACTCCGCCTGCCACTTTCTGCCCAGCTGGGCAAACTGACACAGACCAGGTTAGAAGGGAAGAGCATGTTCACATGTCTGTTAATGTTCCTCAGCTCTCCGCACCAGGGAGAGTTGTATTAGAATGTGTTACAGTAAATGTGCCACTCCTTCTCCTAATGGCTCCCGCTAATGCATGCGCAATCATAGTTCACCTCAGATGGAACCATGTTTTCATGGCTTGTAATAGGCTGGGAGCTGGGAGGGCTTTTTTAAGCAACTTTGCCTCGCTGCTATCATTGATCAGACTGGAAGTTATTGGGTTTTGGTCTCGACTCCATCACTAACCTGGGTGCAGCTGTGCCTCAGTTTTCCCATCTCTAAAATGGGGGTGTTGAACTCTCATCCACCTCAGGAGGGTGCGGGTGGGAAACGAGGTTCTGTGAGGATACGAGAATTACTGCATGGAAAGCACTTTGAGATTTCTGGGCAAAATAATTATTTTTGTGATTATTGTGACAGCTGCCATCCTGGTCAACACCCTGAATTAACCAATGACCTCTAGAGCTAGGCAGATGGGTTTTTCTACAGCTTGAGCTCTGTAGTTGCGAGCTGTACCCCTTCTGCAGCTCATGCACAGAGGGGATGTCACAGAGCACTCCGAGACCAGGTGTCCTCACACCTAGCATACCCAACTTCTGGTCCTTTGCCTCTTTGTCAGGGCAATAGAGGTGTCTGTTCCTGACCTTAGGATGGGAATCTTTGGCTTTCCATTCACACCTGGGGCTCAGCCCTTATGGCTCTTAGGTAGGGGGACCTGGACCCTCCCTCTCTACCTAGTCCCAGCCCAGGACCCCGTGGGAGGCAACACTGGCAGAGTTGTTCTTGCAGGAAGGACAAATTTGCTTCCATGAGCTACTTCCCACCTATGGATCTCTTCAGTTTGGGGCACTGGGCCTGTAGCCCCAACAGTCACTCACTCAAAGAAGAGAGAGGTCCAAAGGAGCAGAGCCCTGCTGGTTTTCCAAGGAGGTGGTGGCTGGAGACGTTTCCGGTTCTGCGGTCTCCACACCGGCTCCATCTCCTGTCCAGCTTCCCAGAAAAGGGTTCCTCTCTGTTGCCACTACCCTTTACCAGGGCTTCTGAGCTCTCTTCTTACCCGCTCCACCAGTTATGTTCGGCATGCCTGGAGGGATAGGCAACCTGGGCTCAGTATGGTCTTTTAACCCCTTGGGCCAGGATGGGGTTTGTAGACCCCATCACAGGAGAACGAACACCACCCACTGATCAGTAGTTTACAAACCTCTGGACTGAGCAAACTCAAGCATCTGAGGCCCAGAGCAGCTCAAACCCCAGATGAACCCCTCCTCAAATGACAGCAACACCATCTTGACCAGCAAGTGAGGCCCTCCAGAGCTAGGAGCACAAGCCTCTACATCTTGAAGTAAAGATCCAGGCTATCTAGCTGAGAGCTAGGACAGCCCTTCACCCTCTGTGGATTAGGGACCCACACAGCACACTAACCACTGGGTTACACTACCACTATATAGGCCTGTATAGGTAGAAAATGCTCTACAGCAAGGCAAAAATCATGCCTGGAGTTACAGCAGGGCTTGGCAACTTATCAATTTCCTCCATGAGACAAATTTCCCTTCACCCTACAGACGGTGAAACTGACGCACACAGGTCAGGTAGCATAGGGAGTCTGAGCCAGGATGAGAACCTAGAGCACAAGAGCAGCATCTCTTGGATTGCACAGTACCATGGTTATTACACCAGAACATCCCCCAGTTCTCTGTCCCCTTCCCACTGCCAGAGATAGATAAGGTGTGCTTTCAAATGGGGAGTGAGGGGCCTCCTTCTGTCTGTGGCCGGGAGCTACTGCATTTGAGTCTGAAGACTGAGCCAGTCTGGCTCTTTCCCTTCCAAAATAATGAGGGGCAGGGAGGAATGATTCCTGGCAACTGCTGGAACGCAAAGCAGAACCTGTACACTCAACACTGCCGGCCACAAGCAGAAAGTCTAGCTATGGCAAGCAGACAAAAGGGGACCCCTACAGGTCTCATGGAAAGGGCTTTCCTCTAATCAATTCCCAGGGGAGACTGACCCTTGCAGCTGGGGACCATAGAGCTTGAGGGGCAGGTGCCATCCTAGCTAAATCATGGGGAATGGGGTCTTGGCCTGTGGGAGCCATTTCCAAGCACACTGAAAATTATGATTCAAGGCGCTAGAAAACCCACCAGTTTAAAGAACTTAATGGCACCCCAGAGACATTGCAGGGAAAATATTTGCAATGAGCAGAATTATGGAAAGGAACTGCCTCATCTTGGGTCTTAAGCAAGTCATTGCACCCTGCAGCTCTTCGTCTAGCAAGAGACGCTAAGCCTTTCTTGCACAGTTACTGCCCTGCGCTGTTCTGCCCTGCCACGCCCACCTACTCTCCTGTCATACCATCACCTTCAGGGGCACTTTGATCTAGACGCCAGAACATCCTTAAGATCCAGTTCTATGGTGATGCCTACATGAAATCAGACAGCCATCTCTCTCTCTCTCTCTCTCTCTCTCTCTCTCACACACACACACACACACACACACACACACACACACACACACACACACACAATCACTTTGCTTGGGGTTTTCTTCTGTCCCAAGCGTGTATCTGTTTATCTTTCTTCTACTTGCTCCCACCATCAATTGCATGCAGGCAAATCTCTGTGCCCACCCAGACTCACAGATTTCACTGAGTTGCAGGATCAAGGCCTACTTTTCAAGAAAGCTCGGTGCTATTCAGGGGCTGAAATAAACGGCCAGGTGTTCAACTTCCTCAGCACCTTGACTGCCCACTGAGTGCTCAACTCTTTTGAAAAATCTGTCCTTGAATGCTGGACAAGTGTAAATCTGGCTTTTTGCTTGTAAGTTCTTTGGGGCATGGTCCATATGGTCTCCGTTTGTACAGGGCCTTGCACATTCTGGGCACTGGTATGATAGAAATGATAATATTAATAGTCAGCAGATAATCTATGGCACATTGTTCAGCTGATGAACACCACCACTGATTGTCTCCAAGAAGATTGCCATTTGCACAGATTTATTCACTATGAGAAATGATTCAGTGATATGTTTGACAGAGCTTCTTTTCTATTGGGATTGCTTTTCACAACCTGAGCCCTACTCAGTAACTGTGAATGGGAGCATACGAGTAATAAAATGAATAATAAATACTTTGCTCATCTTTTCATCAGCAGATCTCCAGGCACATTACAAACATGAAAAGTGGCACTTTACAGATGGAAAACCAGAGGTGCAGAGATTTGCCCAAGATCACCCAGTAGGCCAGAGACAGAGCCATTAGAACCCAGGCCAATTTATTCCCTGTGCGGTGCCCAGCCCACTAGACCATTGCCTGCTGGCCAAAATTACTGAGGAAAGTAGACTGGAAAACATGATTAACAGCCTGAGCCGAACATTTCCTTTGCATGAATCGGGGAGCACGGAGAGCTTGATGGCATAAGTTTTGCCAACGAGCAAATGCAGATGTGGAGCAGAACTAAAGCCAGAGCCAAATTGCTTACAAATCAGACTGGCCAGCTGGAGACGCTTATTTTTTGCGGAATGTGCTCAGTTGCGGTCAGAGAGATGCGAGATCATGCCTGATGGCCTGGCATACCTGTGGGCTACGACTCATGACACAGTGAGCCCAGCGTAACCACACCAAGGTGGAATGTGCCTTTCGTATAACAGTCATACCTAGAAGCCCCAGCCATATCTGGCCCCTGCTCCAAACAGCTTATAATCTAAGGACATGATGAGAGACAACTGGCAGATCCAGGGAAGACATAAGGCAGCAATAAGACAACACCGTTGTCATAATGGGCAGTGGTCTCAGCCTGGCCGCAGCTGAACTGTTGTCGAAACTTTTTGTAGGCATGACGGCAAAGGAGAGTTTAAGGAGAACTTTGAGGGAAGATGAGGAGGTGGTTTTGTGGGTGTTCTGGGGGATTTCTCCCCAGACCAGCATAGAGAGAACACAGGTGTTCGTCTGAAAGCTTAGCAGGTGGGCGGTGAAGGCTGGCAGGACTTGTAGAGTGGAGGAAAGAGTCAACATCTCAGTAGCATGGGAGAGATGCTAGGCAAGGCGGGGGGGTGGGAAGCATGAGGAGCCTGGAAAATGAAGCCTTTCCGACTTGGAAGGCATAGCAGATATATTGAAACGGAACTAAATCCTGCCCTGGTACAAGTGACAGCAACTCTTGCTGAGTCATTGGAGTTACTCTTGCTTCCACCACGGTTAAACCAGAACCACAGCACTGATCTGGTCTTGCTGGACTCACCGGAGGGGCTTGGTTAGCAGCACAGCTCCACGTTCTGGTAACCCCTTAATCACAGCCACGAAGCTCCATTAAGAGAGGTAATTAAAGCATTCGTGGGCCCAACGAATAGCTGCACACGCTGGTTTGGAAGCGTTATAGCTCTCTGCCACAATACAGCAGGGAGGTATGCAAATGAACATGCTGACCCAATGCACTACATGATTGTAAAACCGTATCAGAATAATCATTTGCTAACCCAGCAGTCCTGTCAACGGCTGATGTCACCCGTTAGGCAGCATCCAAGATGGCACACTCAGCATGACAACCGGATGGGCGCAGTTTTGTGGAACGTCCCTTCCTCACCATAGAGAGCTTCCAGCTCCGATGTGGCATGAGGGAGCCTGATGGGAGAAAGACTGCCAGCTTGGATGGAAAATGAAAGGAGCAGGAATTGCAGTAGCAGGGCTCTGATCAGCACAAGGCGTACGCCGCAGAGGAAGAGTCAGCCCCGAAATCTACTTCATTATGCTCCAACTTTCCCCCTCACTAGCCAGCTTGGGACGTTGCTCGGTATTGCCAGCCTGTTTATGCCTGTTGCAGGCCGCCTAATGCCAGTCTGTGCAGCAGAACAGAGACGAGAGCCCACTAACAGCAAAAACAAACAAGGAGTCCCGGGGCACTTTTAAAACTAACCAATTTGTTTAGTCCTAAAAAGTGTCACAGGACTCCACGTTTGTTTTGCTGAACTAGACTGGCACGGCTGTCTCTTTGGAACTCACTAAAAGCAAGATGTTGCGGAGGAAATCTCTCTCTCCTGCCCCCACGCAGCAGGGCGGGGGGTCTTTTTTATCCAGGATTCTGGATGTGATTTGACACCGTACATTAGGACCCTGTCCACCTGAGCCAGACAAAGCCTCTAGGGCTGCAGTCAGTTCTGTCAGCAGCTTTGCACAGCTCCCTCCCTGGGGGAAATCTCCCACGGCCCCCTGCAGCTCTTAAATGGCCTCCATGTACCCTACCCCATTGCATGGGGTAGAACTGACCTCTTAGCCTCAATAGCGGCCTCACAGAAAAGAGGAGCAGCTTGTCGCATCGCTGATGTAAGTTGATGCAGGCTTACCCCAGCCTGGGCAGCAGGGCTGGATTGCTAAGAGGGACTAGAGACGTGGATTTCTTGGGCATCACCCTGGCCCCTGAGCCAGCCTCTGCCCCAGTGTGTACCTTGTGCATCAGTGCAGAGTGAGTGCTAGTGGCAGTAAAATGCCACAGACATGGTTGCACAGATGGGGGTGGCTGCACCAGGGACAAGCATGGGGAATCAGAGGCAGACACCCACCCATGCGAAGGAGGAGAGAGCTTCCTGCCAAAGGTCCCCTGTGGTCTTCATTCAGAGTTGCCCACCCCAGCTAGGCTGGAAGAGTGGCTGTCTCCATAAACGTGCCATGGCCTGAGTAAAACAAGCCACGTCCTGGGCCAAGCCCTGATGGGCCTCAAGGGCCCTCAGCCTTGGTGGAATCATTTTACTGTCTGATTTCTCCTGGCTCCACGCCTTTCTTCACACTGTCATCTCAGAGGACTCAGGCACCCAGTGACAGAGGGCTGAGCCGGCTCAGACCGAGTCCCGGGAATTCCTCTAACCCCTGGCGACAGCACCGAACAGCTGCCTGTGAACAGGCACAACAGGAGTGGGGAGAACTCTGACTGGCATCACGCAGACTGGTCCCATCTGCCCTTCAAATCTATGGCCCGAGCACTGGACTGGCTGGATTCTTTCCTGGCCCATGGCCTCTGCCATATTGGGCACGTCACCTACTCCATCCTGAGCTGCCCTGGGCAAATGGGGTCCCTCCTTTCCTGGGGGGCGTTTGTGAGGACAGAGCCACAGATGTTATGGTGACATGGGCCACAGGAACAGCTGCTGTCCCTACTGTGTTCAGCTTTGAGGTCACCATGCGCACCCCCAAAGGCTTACCTAACATTTACTCTCCCCACCCCTCCTGCCTCATTCCTTAGCTCTCCCCTGACACTCCACCATCGCCAACAGCAAACAGATTTCAAAGCCCCCAGCTCACATTGATGTGACATCAATACAAACGGCGATAAAAGCTCCCAGAGCCAGAGGCAGCGGCCGATCACACAGCACCGGCTTTGCTGTGGAATATTAATTGGGGGATTAATAGGAAAGTCTCATTAGTGCAACCTGAAGGGCCAGGTCAGCAGCATGGCTGGTTCTGGCTCTGCCGCTGGGAGGAAATGGGCCTGGCCAGGCTGGAGAGAGAAGCAGGGGACCTGCCAGGCCCATCTGGGGGATTATGCACCTCTTGTTTGCAGGGAACATAGGGCAATGGGAGGGAGAACAGTCACATGGTCCCAGTCCCCACCATACACCCACCATCTAGTCCCTTTGTGGCCCCTACACGGGAACAGGGATGACAGGCATGCAGTCTCCTCTCCCAGAAACATAAATTATGACGCAAACAGCCGGACTCACTGCTCCGAGTGGCTGTGAAAACACCTCTGCAGCATTCACAGCCAAGAGCCAGGCTGAGGGACCCAGTCAACAGCAGCATAGAAATAGGAGACAGAGTTGCAGGGGCTGGCCTGCAGGGAGCCTGGGATTCGGGGAGCACAGGAAGTCTGAAGGTTCTGACTCTTTCAGTAGATTATCTACCGAAAAGCTGCAGCACTGGCTATTGCATGCTGCAGTTGCCCCCAGCACTCAGAAGAGGCAGCAAGGGGAGGGGGATGTGCCCCGTGGAGGCAGATGATCTCCTGAGGCCTGGACGTGGGCCCCACTTCATCCACTGCGTGGGGCAGGGACTGCATCTAGCAGAAGACAGCCAGACAGGTGTCACTGCAGAAGCCAGACTCAGATCTAGCCCCACCTGGAAGCAGGGCTTAGTCCACGTGAATTGTGCCAGTCACCTGAGTTGTGGGCTGGCTAGGAAAGAAAAGGAAGCACATCCAGCGTGCCACACACCACACCACACAGACGCCCAATCAAACCTTCTCCACCCCCCAGGGCTCCATGGCTAGATGGGGAGACATTTAGCCACCCGGGGATAATAGGATAACTGCTCCCCTTGTGCTCCCACATGCCCTCCCCTGTTCTCATGGCTCAGCCTTCCCTGCGTCTCCTTCTCCAGTTCAACCTTCCCCTCCACACTCCTCTGCATGGTGGCAGCCTGGGACCATAACCCCTCTTGCATAACCAACCCCTTCTTGCATTGCAAATGAGCAGGTACCTTGCACAAGTCGCAGGCCTTTGGGCCTCCCTTGGCAGAAATGTGCAGAGGGTGCAGCAGGAGAGGACGACCCAGATCTTGTCACTAAGCTGCAGCTGCTGTGAGCAGGTCGCCCAACAGCTGCACAGTTCAGACCTCCAGGTTGGCATTGCTGTGCTCTGACATTTACATTAATGCTGGCAGGACGGCAGTGGCGCTGCTCAGCCTTTCCCCAGGGGCTCGTTAGCAGACAGATGACTAAGGGAGGAGGACCTGATTTGTGAAGGGTGGTGGCAACCTTTCCTCAGGATAATTTCCTCGCCACCGGCTCCCAAGAACTGCCATGAGCCAGCTCTGCTTCTCTGACACGTACAGGCCCGTGTTAGCGGCCTCCTTCTACAGGTGTGGCAAGCTCAGAGACTGAAAGGGTGCTCCATGTGCTGAACGTCAAGAACCAGCCTCTTCCGTACCCTTGCCTCAGTGCTAGGCCATCTCCCACACCTCAGAGTCAAGCCTTTGTTTATAAGGCTTCTCAGGCTCCCTCTCACACAATCCCCCAGCTTAGAACATGCCCGACCTTCGTGCCCAGGCTCACTCCGAGTTCCTCGCACCCACTGCTCTCTGCCTTTGCTGGTGAGAACAGCTGGGCCTGTTGAAATCAATGAGCACTTGGCTAGGATGAGAAATGGCGCCATTGAGCATTATTTTATAAAATGCATTGGTCTGAATGCTTGATTTGTGCCTTGAGCTCCAGCCTGGTGTTGGGGTGGTGGTGGCAGGAAATCCCCGTTCTCCTTGGCGCTTTAACACAGGCATATCGCCGTGGCACTTCCTCATTACAGACTGGGGGGAGATGTCAAACATTTTAAAATCACGGCTCACAGCTGAACAGAGAGATGGTCTTGGGGTACCCTCTGCCTCCAGCCATGACTGCAAAGCATCTGCCTTCCCATTTGTAACTGTATAGGTCACCTCAGTATCACCAATCTCACATATTCAGAAATCACAACAGTTTTAAAATCTCATGATTTTTAAATCAAATACATTTTGGACTTTTTTAGGGGAGAGGCATTCTGGGTCTTCGTATTTGAGCCTAAGGGTGCACTGGGGTCACCATTTTCAAGTTTTTTCCCCAAAACCAGCAGAGCTAGAAACTTTTTTTTTTTTAAACGAAAACTAAGAGCATGAAAAGTGAGATTCTCACGCAGTCCCATGATTCCAGGAGCTTGGGGCTTTCAGACACACACAAAATAGCACAAGACTCACAATAATATCATGACGCTTTGCAATTCTCTACCAGTCCAAGGTTAGCTAAAAGGATTATTTGCAGAGGAAAGTCACAGTGGACAGGGCCCGCGGGGGGGGGGGGGGGGGCGCGAACGGGGTGATTCCCCCAGGCCCCGTGGTAATGTGAGCCCTGCACTGTCCTGCTCCCAGCAGGGCAGTGTGGGGCCCATACCACGGCCCCCCATGGCCGCGCTTCCCCCTGCTCCCACTGCCTTCGGCAGCAGGGCAAGCCAGGAGCACTTCCCCTGGCTGGTCCCTAGGCCGGCCCTGCTCCTCACCCCCAGGGCGGAGCAGGCAGGCCCAGGGGTGGGGCCGGCCATGGCCACCTGGGGTTCTGGCTGCAGCTGGGGTGGCAGCAGCCTTGGCTGGGGATGGCTCCCCACCACCTGGGGCCACAGGCGCAGCCTCGACTCCCCGGGCTGCAGCTCTCCAGGGCTGCGGCCGCAGCCGCAACCGCAGCTCCCTGCTGCCCAGGGCCGGGGCCACGTTGGTGGTTCCGCAGCTTCCGGGGCTGGCTCCCAGGGGGACCGGGGTCCCTGTGGGGCAAAGCAGGCCACCCCCCCCGCACTCCCCATCCCCATGGGGGAGTGGGGACCCCACCTAGGCTGATTGGCCCTGGGCCCTGCTCCCCCCGAGGGACAGCCCTGACAGTAGGAGATGGTGCCAGCTGGGAGGGGTTACAGGTGCTTTGGAGGATAGAATGAAAATTCAAAATGACCTGGACACACTGGAGAAATGGTCTGATGTAAATAGGATGAAATCCAGGAAGGACAAATGCAAAGTGCACCACTTAGGAAGGAACAAATCAGTTGCGCACATACAAAATGGGGAATGACTTCCTAGAAAGAATACCGCAGAAAAGGATCTGGGAATCCTAGTGGATCTCAGGCTACACATGAGTCAACTGTGTAACACAGCTGTAAAAGAAGTAAACAGCATATACATCCTGGGATATATTAATTAGCAGGAGGGCTGTCAGGAAGACACGAGAAGTGATTTTTGCACTCTACTCCGCACTGATTGGGCCTCAGGTGGAGCATAGGAGTTCTGGGCACCACATTTCAGGAAAGATGGGGACAAAATGGAGACAGTCCAGAGAAAAGCAACAAAAATGATTAAGTTCCAGAAGGGTAGCCGTGTTAGTCTGTATACAACAAAAACAGTGAGAGTCCTGTAGCACATGAAAAACTAACAAATGTCTTTGGGCATCAGGTTTTGTGGGCTGCAACCCACTTCATCAGATACCAACGATTAAAAGTCTAAAAAAAACATGACCTATGAGAGAGGATTGAAAAAATTAGATTTGTCTAATCTGGAGAAGAGACGGCTGAGGAGAGGACAGGTTTTAAGTACATAAAAGGTTGCTACGAAGAGGAGGGGGCGGAATTCTCCTTAACTGCTGAGGCTAGGACAAGAAGCAATAGGTTTAAATTGCAGCTAGAGCAATTTAGGTTGGACATTAGGAAAAACCTCCTAATTAAGAGGTTCGTTAACCACTGGAATAAATTGCCTAGGGGGGTTGTGGAATCTCCTTCCCTGGAGATTTTTAAGGGCAGGTTTAGACAAACTCCTGTCAAGGATGGTCTAGATAACAGTCCTGACATATGTGCAGGGGTCGGGACTAGACGACCTATCAAGAGCTCTTCCAGACCTATGATTAGTTAATGGGGTTTTAGTTTTTTACCAGTGAGCTATAGCAATTTGAACCACAGAGGAGGAACATGTGATCTGCCACTTCTCTGCAAACCACCAGGAAGGATCTGGCTGACTACAGCCTGAGAGCCCTTCTGGTGGACAAAAGAACAGACCTGGTTCTCTATTTCAGTCCTGCAAGTAGCACCGGGCTCCAAGTTATCCGAGAGTGACGGACAGGTGAAGGCAGGAAGGAGAGACATATGAAAATGAAGCCAGCATACTTCAGTATACCCTTACTATGATATATACTCCCATAGAGAGAGAGAGAGAGTACAGAATTCCTCCTTTAGTAAATATCCTATAGTATTTCTCTGATATTAAAGAAAAACACACACCATACTATAATATGCTGCTAAATTAACACACCACAAAATGCTAGAATTCCTCCCTTATTCAATAAGGCTGCAGATCCCCCATGTGAGACACCCGAACTAAAGTGTGGCATATTACGGTCGGGGTCTCCGACTTTACAAGTCAGTGGCGTTGCTAGGTGATTGGCCGATTGCTGCAGAACAGCATACCTTGACTTATAAGGGACGCAGGCCCGGGTTTTTAATACCCAGGTGTATAAAGATGGAAACAGTTGCCTACTGGGATTTTCAAAAGCACCCTGGTGCCTAACTCCCCCTGGGAGTTCCTGTACTTATCTGCTTCTTTAGGTGGTTTAGGGGAAGTCACCTGCGAATTGCAGGGGAGCAAAGGGATGGGAGGGGGAGCAACTGAGACTGGGGAGGGGGTGATGGCGGAAGCAGGAGTATTCTAGGGGTTTCTACCTCCTGCCAGGCTCATTCCTGTCCTCCAGGTCCCACTGCCCGCTCCTGGCACCAGAGCAGCCATTCCAGCCCTCTGGGTCCTCTTCTCATCTCCAAGCCCCATCCCTGGGCGTGAGAGAGAGTTTATGCAGGGGTGGAGCCCCAATATTACTTCCCACTCCCTCCACAGGTTCTGCCACCCTGCTTCAAAATACCTTTGAAAATCTGGCTGCCAGTTCTTGATTGAAGCCAGCCAGGCCACCTTGGTTTCAAGGGGCATTTTGAGGGAGGAAATATTTCGGGAGCCAAGTGATGGGTGATAAAATCTGAAGCTAGTCATTCTGCAGCGGCGCTCTGCTTGAGGATGAATTAGATCAGGGCTCTCTGCCCCCAACCCTGCCCTATAAACACAGATCCCCCCCTCCCCTGGACCACAAGGCACCTCACTGCCATTTTTATAAAGAGTCAGAAGCTCAAAGTGCCATATGCTGGGAACACAGGCCCAGTGGCCCCATTAAACTCAGAACACAATCAGCATGTGAGTCACTGAGCAGAAACTTTTCACATCGCTGCCTCTTGCCATGTCCGCTCACCACGGCTGTCAACAAAACCTTAATTTAATTGTGCAGGCGAGCAAGGGGAGGAAAACAACAGCTCCAGCAAATCAATGTAATTTGCAGGGAGATTGGCGAGTTACGGGCAGGGACAGTAATGAGGAAAGAACCTTCTTGGGTGAGTTTAACTTCTTGCTTCTGACGCTGCCCTGTCTCTTGGGTCATCGGCTCAATTGCTCCGTGAATTCAGCTCCTGCCAGGAGGGGAGCTTTTGACAATAGGGCGTTTCGACACTATCTGCCAAGCCCCAGCAGAATAACGGCTACCCTCCCTGCAGTGCCCTGGGAACACTCCCTCATCTTGTGGCTTGCACCACTTCACAGAGCCATGAGGGACCTTTCCTCACAGCTGTGAGCAGGGCATGCCTCCTCCTCCAGAGTTGTTTGTCCTGTCTTCAGAGCCGTAGATAATTCATATTTCTGTAGCAATGCGTTCTTCTTACAGCAAGCCCCCCCCCTCCCCCCCCAGCACACTCATTCACTGAAGGTTCCACGGTTCCTGCAGTGATGTCTGGCTAGAGGATTAACCTTACTGGTGCTGACACTGATGTCTTCATCTGTTGGGAAGAAACCGAGCCCTTTACACAGCTTCAATTGATTTAAAGCAAGAGGCGGCCTCCCCGGAGGCCAAATTCAAGGGCTGAAGGAGAGCGGTTTCTTCTAAGGTTTCTTTCAGTGGGTGGGGGGAATGTTTTAGTTCTGCTAGATCTCACTGAGCAGGTGTCGCCGTAATTTTCCATCCACTGCCCATGCGGAGAAGGCTCTGATCTCTTTGTTCACTGCAGGCCCTCCGCCCAGCTCAGCTCCCAGCTCTTTAAACAGAAGTTTTGCCACAGTGCAGACCTGAGGACTGTCTTTTTTCTTAACCTACATTCCTTCCTCTTCAACTCTGCAAAAGCAATTAAAATTTAAATAGGAGGCTCTGCACTGCAGCTGGCTGGAGACAGGAGCAGCCCTCTCACTCCAGTGCAAGCCCTGGAGGTGAGAATTTGTTCCTTTCCCAGCTAACAGCAGGCACCGCCACACAACGCCCTTGGGATGGCAGGGGCAGATGCCGCTGCTACTCAGAGTTTGAAGGACTATATCACACAGAGAGAAAAGCCAGCCCCAGGATTCCACTCCCAACCCTCAAACACTCAGTTGGTTTGGTGGTGTATCATACCAGAGGGGTCCCAACCACCCATTGGCAAAGTGGCACTCTCATCTCCACAAGTGAGTTGTCTACAGGGGATGTGCGATGGGGCAGGTCAGGTGTGGAAGAGCACCTGACTGATTCTGGTTTCCACAGGGTGGGCATCTAGGGTTTCCCAGGAGCTGGTCACTGATGCATTAATTCTGTGTGTACAGAGGGCAGTCGGTGACATCCAACATTTTCGGGATCTGTCTGAACACAATACAGCCAGGCTAACGATTCCACTGAAACATTAATGTGTGACTGTCTGGGCCCTTGTATTCCAGCTCTTCTGCTTCTCATCAAGTTCAGTGCAGTTTCTGCACTGATATTTCCTTGTCTTTGTAAACATACCAAAGGGAATATTCCTGCCCTGAGCTAGAATGGATAGATTAACAAACGCGGTGGGTCCTTTCCAGTGCTAAGAATTCAAAAGCCACAAGACAGGCCCAAAATAATCATAAGATTGTCTTTAAAATATAATCAAAGGAAGGCTTTTTCCTTGCCTCTTGACTTTGAGTCTAGGGGGCACGCAGGTCACGTTTTCCAGCTTTTCTCCACAACAAGGGCTAAAAACTTATATCTTGAGATGTGTGATAAAATCATGAGACCAGCCATCTGGTTGAAACCGCAGAAAAGAACAGAATTATCAGATGTATAAATGAACGCAGGAGATTGGGGAAGAGTCAATGCTATTTCTGTTAAGGGAACTCATGTTTTATCGATCCACTAGAATTCTTTGGTCAACATGCATGTGGACAAGGGTCATCAATGGATAGAGTGTATTTGGATTTCCAGAAAGTCTTTGACACAGTCCCTCACCAAATGCTGTTAGATAAAGTGAGCAGTCATGGGATAAGAGGGAAGGTCTTATTGATCCTGTTAAAAGATAGAAAACAAATGATAGAAATAAATGGTCAATTTTCACAATGGAGAGGTAAATAGTGGTTTCCCCCAAGGATCTGTACAGGGCCGGTACTATTCAACTTATTCATAATGGAACTGGAAATGTTTGCAGATGATACAAAATTCCTCAAGATAGCCAAGTGCAACTCTGAGTGCAAAGAATTACAAAGGGATCTCACAAAACTGGGCAACAAAATGGCAGATGAAATTCAATGTTGCTAAATGCAAGTCATGCACATTGGAAAACAGCTGTAACGATGGGATTTAAATAAGCTGTTATCACTCAAGACAGACAGATCTTGGAGTCATTGTGGATAGTTCGCAGAACACATCTGCTCAGTGTGCAGTGGCAGTCAAAAAAGCGAAGGAAATGTTAGGCATCATTAGGAAAGGGATAGATGGTAACCCAGAAAGTATTATAATGCCGTTCTATAACTCCATGGTACACCCACACCTGGAATACTGCATTCAGTCATGGTTGCTCCATCTTGAAAAAGATATATTAGAATTGGGAAAAGGACAAAAAGAATGGCAACAGAAATGATTAGGGCTATGGAACAGCTTCCATACGAGGAGAGATTTAAAAAAAAAAGGGGGCAACTGTTCATGTTAGAAAAGAAATGACTGAAGGAGATTTGATAGTCTATAAAATTCATGACTGGTGCGGGGAAAGTGAAAAAGGAAGCGTTATTTACCCCTTCACATAACACATGAACCAGGGGATTACCCAATGCAATTACTAGGTAGCAGGTTTAACGAATATAAGAAAGTACTTCTTCATATAACATACAGTCAGCCTATGGAATTCATTGCCAGGGGATGAAGGCCAAAAGCATAGCTGAGTTCAATAAAGAATTAGATAAGTTCCTGGACAATAGGGTTATCCATCGCTATTAGACAAGATGGTCAGGGATGCAACCCACACTCTAGGTGTACCTAAGCCTCTGACTGCCAGAAATTGGTACTGGACAACAGGGGCTGGCTCATTCGGTGATTGCCCTGTCCTGTTCACTCTCTCTCAGTCAGAAGATAGGATACTGGGCTAAATGGACCATTCGTTTCCAGAATGGCCATTTTTATGATGGACTCCCAAAAACAGTTTGACCTTTATTTTTCTTATTATTTTCTTTCCCTTCTCCAAGACAGTAATAAGTAGTCATGAGATGAAGTGCAAAATTCCTTCTTGATTTCAAAGACATTTCTCCTGGCCAGTTACTCCTGATTCCTGGCATATTTCATTGGAAAGCTCTTAACCCAACCAGCTGGCAACATAGAGTACAAAGCTCTTGCTTCCCCTGCGACTCACACTTCCAGATTACAGCATCTTTTGTTGAGATGAAAAGGAAAGCAGGAAGCAGACCGTGTTTCAAAGGGAGCCTGACATCAGAGAGACTTTGAAAACACTGTGCTTCCCTGTATGCAAACAGAAATGGGGTGGGGGACAGTATAAAGTTTACATTGCACCAAAGAAGCCTCATGTCCTTAAAGAGACCCCATTTCTGCCAAAAAGGAAGAGATTGTTTTAAAAACTCTCCCTTTCTGAACGCCGTGAAATAACATGAACAGCTTCAAATGAAAACAGAAACCAGGGCTGCCATGATGAGGAAACATGCACCCTCCTTCCTCCATATTTTGGGATTGCCTGCTCGGACACATGAACTGCATTTTGGTATCTCCAGCATCTGGGAGTCTCGAGTGCTGAGATGGGACTAGATTTTTGCTGCTTTGGATTGATCCTGCACCACTGGAGTTGATGGGAGTTTTGCCATTAACTTCAATAGGACCCACACCAGCCACACACACCCCACCCCCCAAGCAGTGTGTAGGGGAGGTCAAAATTGTTAGTCAAAATGGCTTAGTGATGGGAAAATTTGGGTTTTCAACTACACAAAAAAATCCCATTACAAATGTCTGTTTTCAACTTTTCATAAAAAATGAACAAGCACCCGAAAACCAAAATATGAAAAAAATTCAATTCAGAAGTGCCATAATGATGCCTTATGGAGGTTGTAGTTCAGATGCCTCATCTTCCTCCCCAACCATTCTCCTCTATGTACTATGCTCCCCAGTTGGACTACCTCTTCCATGATGCACCACAGCCATGAGTCCCATGACACGCTTCAGTAGTTCAGCAAGAAGGGAGTCCATGGTGCACCATGGGAAATGTAGTCCAGGCTAGAGAGGAGACTGGCAACATGAAACATCCAAACTGCAATTCACATGCAGCATGGTAATGTTTCTGAATCAAAACCTTTCAGCCAAAAATGTCTGGTTTTCAGTCTGAAGTTTTGGGGTTTGGTTTTGTTGTTGAAAGTTTTCTGCAGAAAATTTTGATGAAAATGATTCCCTCCCTCCCCGTCTTTATAGAAATTGTCCACGGGGGTGGGGCAGGGGGAAGAAACATTTTTCCAACCAGCTCTAACATTTAGACCTGTCCCCACTATCCATACCAACAAGGCATGCAAAAGCCTCAAGTACCCAACATGAACGCATTACCTGAGCCATGACATCACATCTGGCAGATCAAAGCACCAAGCTATGATCTCCTCATTACCTCCTCAGTAGCAGACAATGACAGAACTGCATTACCTCTGCTGTAGGATGGCATTCAGCAAGCTACAGAACCAGACACAACCCCATTCCCTCTGCTATAGCATATGGACTGACTCACCTGCACATCTGTCTACTACTGATTTACTACACCAAACACCAGCTTCGTGTCCTACTGCAAGTATAACCCAGGGCTGTTAACATTCATCAGCTGTCTCCTGTTGATGTCATTTACTTGTATAATAACTTGGTGTATTGTCTGCACCTGTTTAAAAAGATAAGTAAGTAAATAAAAGCCAGAGGAAGCAGGTCAGCTTACTGGAATTTCAACCTCAACACAAGATTCCAGATCAAGGTCATTTTTCTATCCCAAGGCTGTATATTTCACCAAGCCAATAAAGGAAAACAAGACACCCTTTTACACTGCACAACACACACCCAACTGGATAAATCTTATTTGTGAAAGCTGACAATCATCTTGTTTTCCAAAAACACTGCAGCTGAGCAAGGGCACCCATGAGCCTTTGCTTTTTATAACCTCCAGCTTGGTGTTAGAACTGTTACAACCAATCAGAATGGAAAATCAATAGGCACAAATAATGAATACTCCCACGCTCTCTGGGAAACTGGGCAATTCAAAGCTCTGAGAGGCAGCCTAATGCACTGAAACACAAGTGGATGGTCATTATAGTTCAGGCAGCCCTCCTGGTGGTTTCCAGAATGGCAATTGCAAGAACTGCCACACAGGGGCTCTGAGGTGGGGAGGTAGGTCAATAAAACAGTCTCTCTCCTACACAGTCTGTAGAGTGAAACACTTGGTCTACTGGACTGAACCCAGCAACTCTGCTGCGCGATCAAGGACAAGCCATTGGGCCTTTGTGCCATAGCTTCTCTGTCTGTTTCATCCCCATCCACGCCTTTTAAAGGCATGGAAGTGTTGCTCAGCTGTTCATAAGTGCTAAGTGTTCTTTGCATTGCAATAAAGGTCCAGTAACAATGTCCAATCAGCAGGTAGGCTGGCTGTACTTCCTACTGCCCCCGACAGCCTGATGTCTGACGCAGGCTGTCAGTTTGTGGGGCATGTCAAGCTGTTCTAATCGCCTTTCGCCTGGCACTTGAAGCAAATTGCTCAGTCACCAGGGTCAGCTGAGCTCCAGGTTTGCAGCGCCTAATGCAAATACCACATATCAGAGCTGCTGGGCAGGGAGTGAGGCAGTTGCCATCCGGTCCGGAAATGTCATTAGCTAGTTCCCTTCTAGGAACAGCAGTGGGGTCAGGAGACCTCGCAACTTTCTCTATCCATCACAGTCACAGCCTCTTTTCTCCAGAGTCACACTTCCCCCTTCCCTCAATGCCTCCTGTGCAAAGACTCATCAATTACAGCAGAGCACGCTCCAGGGGACCTGATCTGGCATCACTGGAAAGCAGCTGGGACTCTTATCACCCAGCCGATGACAGAATAACGGTCAAACCACTGTCTCAGGTCCCCATTCCCCAATGTGGGCCTGATCCTGCAACACTAACTTAGGTCCCTTGCTCACCCATCCCAGAACTGTGTTTAGCCAGCCAAAGATAGCAGCTCAGCCCCAGTAGGGTTATTTACAAGAGTAGCCTGTTCTATGGGACCAGCTAGAAGCCCCTACCTCTCTACCAGCTCCTTTGGTTTGCCAAGTGCCACCAAAGGAGGTAAGAGACGCAAAGCAGGTAGGAGAGCTAGTAAGACACAGCTAGAAGACTAAGCACCGCCCTGCCATCCTCCTCTCACAACCGCCCCAGCAGCAGGGAAAAGCCATTTGAAAGGGTTTGACCCAAGAACTCGCCCTGGCACCACATCTGCTGAGCTGGCTCTGCCTGCTGTCCTTGGGCAGCTGGGAATGAACTCGCTGCCTTCGCAGGCCGTGATCAGGGTGCTGGGCGGTGCTAATGACAGAAGCTACGTATTTGGTGATTGTTGCTATTTCCAGGGATGGGTGACAGCACCCCTAGCTCTGATCATGGCAGCACTAAGGGAAATGTCTCCTTTGGCCTGACAAGGACTCTGGTTTTAATGGGAGCCAGTGTCTCAGCTGGCTCCTGCCTCCTGCAGATGCACACAATGAAGCAGGCTTCTATTTTCTACCTTCCACGGTTTAATCGTTTGTTTAAAGCGACCCATGTTGAACTTTCTGAGCCCCGTGGATTCACTATTTCTCTGCAGGATGCTATTAGCCACCAGCAGACTCATACTCCAGGCCCCAATGGGAGAGGGAGGGACATGGATTTATCTGCTCCCACTGTGATCAACACCAGCAGCAGTGACAGATTGCACAACTGATTCTTAAAGGCCCACTCTGCACACGACATGAGGAATTAGATGCAGGGTTCCCACAAAGTGGGTTGCAACACAGTCCTGTGGGGTTGACCAGAGCAACTGCATTCTCTAGTCCAACTCTTATGGCTTGTCTATACTGAAAATGCTGCATCCATGCCCACAGATCGAGGCAGCGGGATCGATTGAGTGGCCAATGTAAACCCACTCAATCGATCTCGGAAGCGCTCTCCCATCAGCTCAGTAACTCCACCCCTCCAAGTGGAGTAACGCTGCGGCGGAAGGAGGGCATTTCAAGTTGACGCAGCTGAGTAAATACACTGCGGTGAGTCACTAAAGTCAACGGGAGATATCGCATTCTGCGGCACATAGATTGTGTATCTTCCATCGACTTAGCCCCGGGGTGTAGATTAGGCCTTAGTAAATCTTTACCACCACATGACCTGTGTAATCTAAGTAAAAGCTATACAAATGGAATGTCCCGAGCTGTACTGAACAGAGTGTCGAAAAAATGTTATTTATTTTTAAAAGGCTGCAGTAGGTCACGTTTAATTCTCACGAGCACAATGGTGTGATTCATTTCAGGGTAGCCTTGCCATGTGCACCCAGTCTGCATTTACAAATATAAAAAACAGCAGGTGGTAGTTCAAGCTGACATGGATCGATTTATTTTTCGAAAATGAGAAGGGGGCACAGGTGAAGTCCCGGACCATCTAGGTCAGGAGTTTTCAACCAGCACACTGGTGTGCCGTGAGAACTGCCCAAGCGTGTCGTGAAATTCTGTCCAAAGGTAATGAAAATCAATGTAAAACAAACATTGTTTTATCTTAAACAATATTCTATGTAAACAAAGTTAAAACTCATAAAAGTCGTGAAAATTAATCATCCAATTAAAAACAAGGAACCGGTCCTTGGATTCTAAAACGTGAACATTCTAAATGTGGGTGGCCAACGGGTAAAATTGAGATGATGTGTATTTTTTTTCCGGTGGATTTGAAACATTAATACATTTGCTCCTTCTTTAGCTTGTTGTATGCACTATGTTGCAAACCACTTTAGTAAGACTGTAATCTTGGTAACTGTTAAGTAAATGTTATGTTTATGAGCAATCAATTCAGCTGAAAAAAGTGTGTGCTGTGGAACTGTGTGTCTCACTGAATTGTGCCATGTTACTGAAAAAGTTGAGAACCACAGATCTTGGGCCACAAGAAATGAGCCAGCCAAGAAAAGAAAACAAGTGGTAAGAAAATATGACACCACCTCCCTGAAGTTTGGATTCTCTTTTACCGGCTCGAATGAAACGTTAACAGTAGGCTGCAGTGCACAAGGGAAAAAGTCTGGGAACCCCCCGAATTAGCCCACACTGCCAGTGGTCTGTAGGAATTAGATGTTACTACACAGGACTACTAACAAATGGACACTCCTCTACATCTCCCTTTGGCGCTGGCTAGAGGAGGCCAGTGCTTCTCAACCTTTTTGAGTGGCTCCTTTTTTAATTTGTGGCCTTTCCTGCACTTATGATCAAAGTCTGAGTAAAAATGTATTAGTGCTAACTGCTTGTAAGCTGGGTGACTGGTTTGTACATGTGTGTGGAGAGGCTGACACAGAATTCTTGACACTGAAAGGGGAGGCTGTGTTGGGAGTGAGATTTTCTTTGCTTTCATTTGTGATAAAATATCCAGTGCCTCACACCCCCCTTGATTGCCCTTCACAACCTCAACCCCAGTTGCAGGGATCTCAATCCACCAGCTGAGAAACAACTGAGTAGGGGGACAGGGTTCTTTTCCTATGTAACCTCGGCAGATGAATCCCTCTGTGCCTCAGTTTCCATACATGGGGACTATGCCAACCTCCCAGGGTGCTGCAAAATCAGCATAATTGTGATTAACCTCTGGACAAAAGCAGTGATTGTGCATTACAAAGATTATATTCAACTGCATGGGAACTCTTCTTATTTGACTCAACTGCATGGTTAGGGTTAGAAGTGGCCGCACCTGCCATGGAGAATCTGACCTCAGGGAACATAATCTCCCCCCCCCCCCATGGGCAGTACTCTTGAGAACTGTTGAGCCTGAGTCTTTCTGACACGGAGGAGGAAAGATACTATCACAGTGGAAACAGGAGGACCAACACCAGCTCAGAAGACAGAGCAGCTCACATACGGCTGTGACTGCTTCTCACTTCCACGAAGAACGATCCAGGAAGCGGCTTGTGCAAAAGGTGACTTTATTGCAGGGTGCTGAGCTGGGTCCATGCACAGTCACCACGGCCATCGCGCTAGTCTCTCCTATCTTCGCCGAGACGGCAGGGTGCAAGGAGAGGCCACAGAGGTGACAGCTCACAGCAGCAGCAGCTTGCGCAGTTCCTGGGAGGAGGTGACAGGCAGTGAGCAGGCAAAGTTTTCACAGAGATAAGCAGTGGCTTTTCCATCTTTCCTCTCCAGGGAGGAGAGGAAGGGCAAGTGGTGGTACAGGAATCCAGCGCTGTCCCCATCTGCTAGCATCAGCACCTGGGTGCACAAAAGGGACAGTAAGGGATAGAGAGAGAGGGAGAACAGTCAGGCACAGGTCAGCTCCCCTTTCCCACCATGGGAAGCATCAGCGTTGATTGCATTACTCCTATCCTGCTGGGAGAGGAGAGAGTGGAAGGTGAAGAGAACCAGCTATCGCTCTTAGGGCGTGTCTCACCGAACACAGCACCTTTGATCACATCCCCACAGCCTTCACTGCTGCTGTTTACCCACTTTTTGTAACTCTTGTTCTTGTATAGCCGAAGGAACTGGGTGTGCCTCGTTTGGAAAAGAGGAGATTGAGGGGGGACATGATAGCGGTCTTCAAATTCTTAAAAGAGATGGAGAAAAGTTGTTCTCTCTTGCCACAGAGGGCAGGACAGGAGGCAGTGGGTTCAAAGTACAGCACCGCGGATTTAGATTAAATCTCAGGGAAAATGTGCTAAATGGAAGAAAAAGAGGACAACAGAAGCTGCTTCACTGGCGGTTTTCAAAAGGAGGCTGGATAACCACTTGTCTTGGATGATTTAGACACAACAAATCCTGTATTGTATCTGGGGGTTAGACGAGATCACTCTTGTAGACCCTTCCAACCGTACGTGTCTATGATTCTACGGCAGAGAGACCCGGACCCTACACACCAACCAGTGCTGCCAAAAGTGCCGCTAGCTGGTCCCATTTCTCTCCTGCTCCTCTGTCCTGCACCCCATCTACCTGGTGTATCCTTTCTGATCCAGCCTGCTGCTGCTTCTCCCCGGGCATTCTCCCCTGAGGCTTAAATGTCCATTTTCCCCTCTTAGCAAGAAAAATGTAAGAGGCCTCCTGACCAGAGCCAGCACAGGAGCTTACTGCCAAACCAGAGTGAACTCAGGAGCTTATGGGCAGAGTCCCTCATGCCCCTCACTATACTTGGTACCTTCGGGCTCCATCTGGAAGGTGCTGATCCCTGTCAGTCTGCACTCCAAACACCATGCTAGTAACTGTGAGATCTCCAGGGCAGGGGTGTGGACTAATTAAGCACCAATCAGACTTAGGGTGAGACACAGAGTCAGCAGTCAGGGAAAGGTGCCACATGGCGCATGGGGACAGTGAGGGGCAGGGTGTGGAGGGCTGGGCATCACACGAGGGTTCAGTGATGGGAGCTGTGCAGGAAAGGGCTGGCATGCAGTGAATACCTGGGGGCCTGGCCTGCAGTGGGGAGGGATGCGTGTGTCTGTGGAAGGGTGGCGCCTTCAATGCCCTCCCTATTGGCTCCCAGCTGGGAGCAGCTGCACGGGCGTGCCAGCCCGCACACTGGAGCAGTGATTGACTATGTCACAAACCCACCAGAGGAGGAAAGTGTGACCAACAGTGCTGAGGAGACATCCCCATCTGCCCAGCCAGCTTCACACTCACTTCTCTAATTGAGATCCACCTGCGCCAATCGCTTTTCAGCCATGCCAGCTTCCTGCACTCAGGAGTCATAGCCCAGCCCAGATGGATCTGAGTCAGCCCGACAGCCAACGTTTCTGCCAGATCCTGCACGTCTGGCAAGGAGCCGGTTTCCAAACTGTGGCAGAAGCGAAGTCCCCTCAGGCCAATGGCTGCACATTCAGGACCCACTCATTGTCCCCCACCCACACACACACTAGGGATATCACGGAGCCTGGAGAGGGGACAAATCTTCCAGCATGCCAGACAGAAGGGAGGACACCAGGGGCATGTGCAGAGCAGCCCGGGTGTAGGAGGCTGCTAAGCAGTCCAACATTCCTCCATTGTTGGCTCCTTCATGGTTCAATGGCACATGGGCAATTTTCAAGCCAAATGCTAATCACCCTTCCCCATCAGAGTCTGTGTTCACCACAATGCCCTTCCTGGCTATGTATCACCCACACGCTCATCTGCTGTGGACAGGGACATGCTGGCAGGGGGCAGGAGGAAGCACATTTTCCCCAGCCAGCCTGTTCTCCAGCACCAGAAAGGAAGAGCTGTCTTCCTGCATCCGTCTTCCCCAGCACCCCAGGGGTCACTTGCTGGTCTGGTGGCTGAGAACAAGCAGAATTTCCCTGCTCCTGTCCTAGAACCCTAACTTCACCTGCTGTCCAGATGTTTTACTGAGCTCTCTGGCCATGAAGTCGTCCCCTAATCCTCCCATCCCTTCATGCTCCCAGCCTGCTGGCCGTGTCTAGTCCTTATGTCTCCCCTTGCCCTGCTTTCTGTCCAGCCATTTAATCATATTCCAAACTTTCCCTTCTCTTCCCTCAGCCATGTCCCTTTAATGAGATTTTCCTTCTGCTACGGACTGTGTCTGCTACAACTCTGCCAGCAACGATCTCTGAACACACCTCTTTTTCTCATCCACATCCTCTGCACTGGCGCCCAACCTTCCCTGCCCTGCGCGCGAGACCCCCAGCCCTCTCTGGCAGCACTAGCTTGATGCCCGATCAGGCAAATGTCACATGTTTGGTGACTTTCACCCGTGTTTAAGATGCACTTAATTTCCACGGCAGAGCAGAGCTCTCCAGGGCAGGCGGGAGCTCAAGGCTCCCATTGCAAAGCATCTGGGTCACCCCCTATCAGCTCAGAGTCGTCAAGGGCTGCAGTGCTAATTACGCTGGTCCACAGAGAGATTGTTTGTGATTAGCCCCACGGGTCTAGGGTGCTAATGGGCAGAGTATGGCAGCAAAGCTCAGAGCTACCCAGCTATAGTCCAGAGCTACCCAGCACCAGGGACTTTTGCTGGGGTTTGCCTGGGGTTAGGGTGATCAGCCTCTGGGCAAAGGGTTAGACAAGACGGACCAGCTGTGCTCTTCTACCCGCCCCAGAGGATGCCACCACTGACCGCCCTGTAAGAGGAGAGGAGATCAAGAGCAGGCACTGGGGGAAGGAAAGAGTGGAATGGAGAGATCTTGTCCTACTGAGATGACAAGAGGTGGGTGGGAAATGTGAGTGAGGTACCAGAGAACAGGGGGCCTCTCCCGCTGCATTGAGCTGACAGTCTGGGAGCTTTCCTGACGGATGGGCTGTGTACACAGGAGCACAGTGCAAAATGCCACTCTCATCCCTGGGCACTCAGCTGCAGACAGCTCACACATCTCGCCAGCTTGCTGCACGTCCCTGCTTCCCGGCTGCTGCTTCCAGAGACAGGCACAAGTAGCTGGCACACACTACAGCCAAGCAGAGATCACACCCCTCAGCATGTACACACTCCTGACATGCCCCCACCTAACCCAGCACTCACCAGACAGATCACACCCGCACCCCTGAGCGTGTGCACACTCCTGACACCAATACACAACTCCTGCCCTAACCCAGCAACCCCCACACGGATCACACCCCTGAAATTATTCACACTCCTGACACCAACACATACGTCCCACCCTAACTCCGCAAGGCCCACACAGAGCACACCCACATCCCTGAGCGCGTACACACCCCAATGAAACATACACCTCAAACAGCAACACCCTGCAGTTCACACCACTAACTCCTGAGTGCACACCAACCCCTCACCAGTCTCACACACGCACACACGCACTCACGCCCAGCCTCTGACATGCACCTCACACCCTAACACAGCAACCACCGCATAGATCATACCAATGCCCCACAGCACTGACGTACAACACCCTAGAACAGCAACCAGTGCACACGTCACCCCAACGCCATTTACACCCAACACACATCCGCTCCCTGCCCCTCCCGACTACCGGCCCACGCTCCCCTCATAGGCCAGATACAGGCAAGAATCCCACCCTACACCCCAGCAGCACAGCAACACCCACTCCGCACTGAGTCCCGCTGGGAGCCACATTCCCTCCCAGCTGCACCTCTGCTAACGTCCCACAGCTTCCCCCCGTCCTCTCTTCGACATGGCTGTTGTGCCCCAAACTCGCTCCCTCCCTCTCTTCCACTGACCGGCCCCCAACAACTGTCCTGCCCCATTTCTCTCCGTTTGGGCAGGCCCCCTTGTCACGCAGCAGGCACAGCTGCCCTCCTAAGGACCATCTCCCTCACCCTCAATGCCTTCTCCTCCACAGAGGCCTGGAGCCAGCTGCCCCTGGCTCCCTCTCAGGATGGGCACCCTGCCTCTCCCACCCCCTCTTCTGCCTCCCTCCAGTTCCCCACTGGCTTTGCCTGGAATTAATTCCAGGAGTGATTAATTACCAATTCATATCCAATCTGAAATTCATTATTCATTTTCTCGCAGCCTCCCTGAGGTCGTTTTGCTGGACCAGGACAGAGTACAGCCAGCCCGCTTGCACTCCGTGAAAGAGGAGATAATGAAATCCTTCATAATTACCCCCCAGGCCAGGGAATTAACGCAGCGGCAGGCTCAGGCCTGGCTAGGTCTCAGGCTCAGACTGACATCCGTCTGCCATGTACAGGCCTGCTGCCGTAGCCCCCAGCGCTGGGTACGAACAGGGGGGAAAGATACCAGCGGTTCTTTCCACCCCAATCCACCAGCCCCTGCTGACAAAGAGCAGTGGGAATCCAGGGCATGTTCTCACAGGGTCAGTGGGGCCAAGGAGGGCTGCGGATCACGGGTAAAATCCTGAATCCTACCAGCCAACCAGGAAGCCCCGTCCTCCTTGGGAGTCAGAGGAGATCTCAGTGAATGGCTCATCCACTCCTTTCAGGGCACAGCGATATGCACACACACAGCCCCATGAGGCAGTCCTCGACCCCCTTGCCTACTGAGCAAAGGGACCCTGGAAAGAGCACCTATGGAAGCTGCACTAATGCCTCTTCCTTGGAGCTCCAAGTGTGTCACAAGGGTGAGCGTGCAAAAGACCGTTTCCCACAGTCTATGGGGAAACGGAACCACGAAGGAGGGAAGGGACTGGCCTGTGGTCACAACGCAAATCAGCAGCAGGTGAGGAATGGGCTGCAGGACCCCCAGCTCTCTAGCTACTACAGCAAGATCCGTTTACATCCAACCCTCCCCAGAGTGCTGAGAAGGAACGCTGGGCATTACTGAGTCACTCCTGGTCTGGGCCCTAGCAGCCTGGCTGGGGTTCAGGCACACTCTTCAATCCAGGTTCTTCCATGGTGCGGCAACAGCTCAGACGAAGAGTCAGACTGGATCCTTACCGCTTGTGGTGGTTAAAGATCCCACGGCACTTCCATAGATAGACATGTCGAGTGTAAGGTCAGAGGAGACCATTACGATCATCCTACACAGCACAGGCCGGAGAATGTCCCCAGTAACTCCTTCATCGAGCCCACCAACTTGGGAGTGAAGCAGTGCATCTCCCACAAAGACCCCCAATCCAGGAGATGGTGCATTTACCACATCCTCTAGTGATTAATGGTTAATTAGCCTCATTGATGTTACAAACCTGTGTTTTCCTTCCAGCAAAGAGCTGTTAACTTTAATGCCATGGCCAGGACTCCAGCTCAGGTCATTAAATCTACCGCTCTAATTTCCACTTGTACTCCAAGCTGCATAATGTTCTGCTTCTCTTGTTTCACGCTGCCAGGCAGCGTTGCTGTTGGCTGTTAAAGGGCTGCTCTGCTCTGCCCAGAGGAGGCTGCACTTTGGAGAGCCTGTAGGAGCCAAATCTTCCATCAGCTGGTTAAGTGTCTGACGAATGGGACGAAGGATGCTAGATAAATGAAGAATGCTATCACCATGAACCTGAAATGTTGCCATATAAAATGACGGGTCTGGGTCCCCTGCTGCCTCAGGTCAGCCTAGTAAAGGGGTTAAATGAACACATACTTCGGCATCACTCACTGATGCTCCCAAAGACTGTTCCTTGCCCCAAGTGCCCCCCCACCCCCAATGGAGTCAGATGTAAATTCACCAGCTCCCTCACCCTCAATGCCGTATTAGCACCACAGAAAGGATTTTGCTGTGACGTTTGCGAGGAATTAATTACCGGAACGACCTAGTTAATTACATTAATCCAGACGAGTCTAGCCCCCAGGGGCCTGCCAGAATGGGCGGGGGTGTCAGGAGATGCACTGAGTCTCTCAAACTCCTGACACGGTTGCTCCCCAGAGCCACGCCATCTCCAAAGATTTAGCCTTGGCTCCTCAGCCTTTGGGTGATGAAAGAGAAATGAGGAGCGGTGGGTGGGCCAGGAAAGCCCAGAGGAGCCTGAGATGACCAAGACGAGGCCACGTATTGCGTCTGCCGAGAGGGGGAAGGCAGTTTGAAGGGAAAGTTGCTCTGGGGTCCCGGTGTCTGATTGCTCTAAGTACGGAGCGGTGTGTCTGGAAGACACAGGACTTTGCCCCTCCTCTCCTGGTTGCTGAAGAAGCCTCCAGGAGGTGGGGAGGAGAGGAAAAAAGAATCAAATTGCCAACTCTAGCGATGGGCTCTGAGCAGAAGCAGGCTGGAGAGGCAGCAGCATGGAGGACTAGCTTCATCCTCCCCACAGGAACTTTCTTGGGGCCTGGTTCTTCGGGGCAGGCCCGGATACGGGTGCAAACTGGGTATGGACCACACCCCCTTGGGGCCACAGCCAGCCTGAGATGCACCCCATGAGCCTGCAGCCTGCATTTCCATGGCAACCGGCAGCCAGCATTACATCCCACTGCTGCTCATTAAAGCGTCAGAGCTTTTCGCCGCAGGTCATTCTGCTGAACCCGACCCCAACGGGTAAAGACTGGAAGTGGCTGGGAAATACATTCATGGCCTCAGTCTGGTTGCTTTGGTGACCCAGGACTCGAGACGCCACAGAGACCGAGTTAGCAGCACTTCTCTCATCCTTAGAGGTGGGTTTCTCCAGGCCGGAGCAGAGGCATGCCGGAGGGATGGCGCGGGAGAGCTTGGACTGCCAAGGCTGGGCGAACCAGTCCCCCGACGGACCGCCTAGCACTTTTCAGGAGCACTGTGTATCAAACACCCCAGCCGCAGCAAACGCTGCCACATCCATGAGACCCAGCAACACGAAGACTTCTTTCTTTGGGCTCCTGCCTGGAGTTTCCTTGGCACTTAACCTTCCAGCATCAGCAGGGACAACGGCAACTCTCTCCCTCCAGTGGCAGTAGAGATATCGCGCCTGGCTTCTAATCTGCAGCTCTGAGCTAGAGTCGCAGGACACTCCAGCTTCGACTCTTCTGCTTCCAGCGCCGTTTTATCCAAACATGACAAAGCAGCCAGGAAATGCTTGTGTTCAGCAACTCTGTCTCCTTGTCAGCATCACTTATGTCAGATCTGTGTGGGAGAGACAAGATTTCTCACCCCAGGGCGGAAGACAACAGGGAGAGGCAGCTGTCACCGTGATGGGTGCAGGCCTCTGACACCCTGTCCATTGCAGATAGGCTGAGTAGGACACGGTATCTCTCTTGCTGCAGACACCAGCTCTAGGAGAGGCCTTGATAAACCCAGATTTGTGTAACATGAGAATTTCCAACCCAAACTTTCCCAACCTTCAAGCAGGTTGGAATCCAGGGCTTTGGTTTAGGCCCATCCCTATGGAAACGGACAAGCGCCTGTCTGACATCCCCAACTAATTACCAGAGCGGGTCAGAAAAACTTGGACAGAACTATTTTCCATTGGAAGATGAAGTTCCATCAGAACTGAAATGCTTCACAAAGTCTTGTCGATTTCACAGAAATTGCACTGTGGAGAAAAATCCAGAATAAGTAATCCTGGCCACATCAAAGAAAGCGGGTTCTATCTTTCCAGAACAAAAAGTTTTGATTATTTATCTGGCAACAACTTTTTGCTTCAAAAAATTGTAATTGCGCAGTTTATTGTAGATTATGAAATTCAAATAGAAATAAGAACAAAACGGTTCGACTGATCTGAAATGAATTGTTTCTTCACAGGGAACTGTGACATTTTTGCATTTTGTTCTGAATAGAAATTAATCCAAATTTCATTATCTTGTACGTCTTCCTGAAACAGAATTTCCATCCTCCATACAGAGCCATGAATGACATGATCGACAAGTCAACGCCCCATCCTGATGATGTCACGTCACTTCCTGTTTAGCAGATTGCCGTTTCCTGCGTGTTCTCCTACAGGTCATTGTTTATATCCTGCGGCACAAAGCTGTTGCCCATTCTTCTGCCTGCGTCTCAACAGTGCTCTTTTCACTGCTTCTGCTGAGGAACTTTGCTGCTCTGAAAAGCACCGAAAGTCCATTTCAAAGCATAGCCCTCTCTCTGTGGGGCCTGGCCTCGTCTCTGGTTTATCATTCAAGCACTCGCCAGGGCTTCTGTGCTGTTTTTAGTGGAATCTTTTACAGACGCACAGAACGACTCCAAAGCAAGTCCCTTCCCCCTGCATTCTGCAGAGTGATTCTAGAGATTGCGCTGTGACTCCACAAAGGGAAAGTAACACATCATGTCAAAGGCAATATTTATTTAGAAGAACAGGGAAGAGGTCTTTTACTGCCATGATTTTCACAGGGAACCAGATGAGAGCCATGCAACAGAAAACTGGCGTGTAGTTTTGCTCAATATCCAGCTGCAGGAGTGGAATCACATGGATCCACAAAGAGGATAACCCAAATCCATCAGCAGGTGCAATCCGGCTCAGGTGCCTTTCTCTGAGGCAAGGAAAGAGAACGCCCCAGGATATCAAAGTGAGCACAAGAGCAATCGCTGTCGTTAGAGGATGGATTGGGGGCAGACGGGGAGGGAAAGACAAGCACCCGCCCTGGCTCTGCTAACTGATCTGCTCAAAATGGAGCTGGTTGCTTGTCTCTTCATGTACTTACAGATGTGGTCAACAAACAATGGGGCAAAAAAATTCTCAATTTTCCTCCCCAAATCACCAAAAACCAGCTGCAGTTTTTTACCCAGACCCTGATCCCACAATCCTTTGAGGTCACAGTTCACTTGCAGTGACTAGCCTCAGGTGGATTCCAAGGAGTTCACACTTTGGTATCTCAGCTATCTCCATAAATCCAGGCTCTGATGTGAAACCCATTTGAGTGACCAATCTTCACCTGCTCTTTCCTGCTCGGTATTGTGGGGAACACAAACCCAAGAGCAGCAAGTGATGTTCCCTCACTGATCTCTGCAATGTTGGAGAGAATGTCTCCAACAGCTGGGCTTTGGCTTCCAAAGCGCCATGCTGCAGTGGGAGGAAGTTGCAATAAAGAGGCAGAAAGGAAGTGGATTTCCACACCATGTGATTTGCTCCTGCTCCCCAGTCGGCTTGTCCTCTGCGTCCCCTCGCAGAACCTGTTCAGGTTGCAGAGAACAAAGGCTGGCACAGCTGTTGAAAAAGGAATAATTTATTAACAGTGGCACCAGAGGACCCAGCCTCCTGCTGCCAACAGAGTACGTTCAATTTCTGCAAAGTGGGTCACTGGCTTTAATCCTTCTGAGGGAGAGACGGAGGAATAAAACAGGAACAGAGAGAGACCCCGTGAGCAGAACAGGGACAGGCACACCAGGCCAGGGGCCAGGCCAGCCTGATATGGAGCCAGCACCAGAGATGCTGGAACCAGGAGAAGAACAGGCTCTGGGCAACCAGGAGCCACATGCCCTTCATTATACCTCCCTAACACCTGCAGATTCTCCCAAGCCCACAGGGAAGCCATCCCAAAGGAGGGCACCCTCTGAGGTTGTTTCTACCACCCACAGGAGGCAGCCCAGTCTGCAGGTAAATCTGTCACTCCCAGCCAGCCCCACCCACTGCACCGCACGGGCTCCCCAGCAGAACCCAACCCTGGAGGCCCTTGAATTGCTGCAGACCTGAGTAAATCCAGTTGCTTCTCCCCAGCATGTATCTGTGCTGCCTACATTAGCTCTTTGGGGCACCACTTCACAGGGCTCTTGTGCAGGCAGAATGGCTGGTGACTGTCCCACGCTGACACCAGAGCTACAGTGAAGAAACCCCAGGAAACGACACACACAGACTAGAGTCACTTCGTGGAGCCAGTGATGATGGCAGCACCCACAGCACGAGTGGGGACTGGGGAGCAAGGGAGAGATTGCTGAGTAGTGAGGGGCCCCGTGGCAGAGAGCGTCCCGGCTGCTGGGGGTCTTGCCACACGTGCACGCCGTGCAGCGACTGAGATCCAGAGGCTGTGCTGAGGAGACAGCCCCGCACCTCTGTTCACTTTGATGGGATCATGTCAGGGCTCTGATGTGAACAGAGACTGACTGAACCAGCCTGTTAACAGATCAGGGCTCTTACACAGAGCAACGCAGACAGTGAGCATGGTGTAGCACAGGTGCAGGGAGAGCTCCTAGGATGCTCAAAGGACAGGCATGTGAATCCAGGCACTAGTGATCCAGCGTGCGAATCCTGGCACTAGTGTTCGGCATGTGTCTGGGCGTGTGAATCCTGGCACTAGTGCTCTGGCATGCATCTGGACGTGTGAATCCTGGCACTAGTGCTCCAGCGTGCGTCTGGACGTGTGAATCCTGGCACTAGTGCTCCGGCGTGCGTCTGGACGTGTGAATCCTGGCACTAGTGCTCCGGCGTGCGTCTGGACGTGTGGATACTGGCACTAGTGCTCCGGTGTGCGTCTGGACATTTGAATCCTGGCACTAGTGCTCTGGTGTGCATTTGGACATGTGAATCCTGGCACTAGTGCTCCAGTGTGCATCTGAGCACGTGAGTCCTGGCGCTAGCACTCTAGTATATGCCTGGGTGTGCAAATCCTGGTACTAGTGCTTTGGCGTGCAAATCCTGATACTAGTGATCCAGCGTGCGTCTGGGCACACAAGCCTTGGCACCAGGGCTCCGAACTGCTGCTGGCAGTAATGAACTCAGTCCAACTGTTCACAGCCGTGAACTTTTCTTCCCCTCTGGCACTGCCTCCCTCCCTTCCCTCTGCCCTGTTTCATTCAGCTTAACATGCCCCCAAATAAGCAAGCTGCCAATCCAAGGGGCAGGGAGGCGGGGTCCAGCTGTCGCACCATTCGGAGTGATTTCTGCCTCTGCCACAGTGATCGGACAGCTCCTTTCCTGCCCAGCACAGCACTCCGCTCCCATCCATGCCCCCAACTGGGGTGCTCAGTGCTCCAGAGCCAGCCAGCCCTGATCAGGAGTGACAGATCAATTTCCTTCAACTGGGAGAGCAGACCCCAGGGTGATCGGTGGGAAGACGTTACACCCCAGGCTCACCCTCCACGGGGGTCCCTTAAAATGCAGTAACTGCTAACTGCGAGGAACAGCTGAGCACCAGGGGGTTCTTTATCATTCAAAAGGTTTGCATCCAACATGCCCGTCAGTGACAAACCCCCATGACCCGGGCGACGGCACCGCACAGAGATGACTGCCCATTGCCCACAGGACAGACAGCACAAGGCACTGTGGGGTTAGGAAAACGGGGCTGGCATTGTACTCATGGGAACTCATGGACCCAAGGGTGGATGCATGGATCCTGGCTCTGGGTGGACTGGGGGCCTGGGAGTGACAGTGGATCTCAGCGAGACTGTCTGTGCGGTTTGCGGATTTAAATGGCTGGAAGAGAGCACCATGCTCCGGCTGGGTTCATGGCACAGGAATCAAGAAGAGCATCTGGGGGAGTTTGAAGGGCTACAGTTGAGGCGTGGGGCAGACGGCATTTTCAGGCAGGAGGTGTGTTGTTGAATTCAGTAACTTAGATGCACGTGTAGTTCACTGCTGATGGCTGGGCAGGGTATGTACGCCCTGGAATAAGTGTCTCTGCTCAGACAGCAGCGTTAGGAGCCCCATGTAAACACACATGCTTTGTGATCGCTGTTGTTGTAACAATTCATTTCCCGGGCACGGGCTGACAGAAGAAGCCTCTGATGCCATTTTTCTGTGTCAAAGAGAGGCACCCAGGGAGTGGGATTCATGGCCCCTGCCTTGCATGCTGATAAACGAGGCACAGCAGCTGGAGGAGTGTGGGGAAAGTAGGGCACCCCTTTAAAAAAGAGCAGGTGAGGGAGAAAGCGCATCGGGCCCCCAGCATGGTGGAGAGTCACAGCAAGGTGTGTGGAGAGAGGCGGGGAAGCAGACCTCGCCTGTGCCCTGAGGGCACCTGTGGAGAGATACCTTGTTCGGAGTGAAGATGGAGTGAACACAGCGTAGCAGATCTTTAGTGTCTTCTCCTTCCATGGCGCCGCAGATAACGACCTGTCCGCAGGGAAAGGAAGGCCAAGGTGAATGGAAACCAGCTGTGAAGCCCACCCCCGTCAGGCCAACTCCCCAAACCAGCAGCACTCGAGTCTGTCTGACAACCTGGTGCACTGGCTCATCCCTCCAGCTCTCAGGATCCTGCACCGAAACTGACAAACTACTCAGGGGCCGCTTCGCCCACTGCTGATGTGAAGCCCCTTCTGGGGTGGAACGTGGCAGCCCCTTAAAGAGTCTCCACAATGCTACCGCAGACGCTGCAGAGCCATCGCGGAGACAGAACGTCTCACTCGACTGAAGCTGCAGGAGGGATCCAGGTGGCGGAACGTCACTCCGACTTAGAATCTGGCCAAGGAAATGGAACTCGCACGCACACAGAGCCCTGGGACTCGTCACTGCCAGCACCACCAGCAGCAAAGGGCCTCTTCGCATGGAGCTCCAGGGGGACGAGTTCAGGGCAGACCCAGAGGGAAGATCTCCCCCTACCTGCATCATCAGCCCTGGGCTCTGAGAGCAAGCACTGGCTTGACCTTGTTCTTTTGTCCCTATGCCCTTCACTCACCCACACACATCACGTTCTTCCCGTTCAGCCCATCCTCTGGGACCAGATCCCGCAACCTGGGAGCTGGGTGAGGCCCTGAATGCAGCGGGACAAGTGCCATGTAGTAGCAGAGTTCCAGGATTTAGGGAGCTCTCTGGCAAGCTACAACTCTCTGCTCAGGGTGGGGTGGGGCAGGGAAAGGCCCTCTACTCGAGGGTGGAGCAAGCCATGCGGGGGGAGCAGCAGGTATGTCTATGACAGCACGGATCCACCGGCCAGACGCCCTACCTGTTTGAGAGTGCGGTGAAAGGCCGCAGTGGCTCGGGCCATCTCTGGCAGGGCCACAGGGATCTTCAACAGCCTCTCCGAGAAGGCGGCCAGGATCTGCCCAGCTTTCTCCACCCACTCCATGTTGGCAGAGTAAGAGGCTGCCCTGAGCAGGTTAGCGACGGCCACGGAGTTGGCGCAGGGCTCCACGCCGTCTTGATCTACAGGGAGAAAAGAGCCTGTCAGCCCAGCGGCCCTGTGGGAGCGCGGCTGCAGGACTGTGCCGAAGGTGAGTGTCAGCATGCTGAGTGTGCGGGTCCAGCACCGCTCAGCCCCCCAGGGCTGCTGCTCTTTGATGCACCCAGAGGAGATGTCCGCAGAGGCTGCAGCCCTAAGACCAGAGCCAGGGCCAAAGCGTGAAAGACCCAGGGGCCGGGAAATCCTTCCCTGCGGTTTGTTTCAGCTTCATCATGGACAAGTCGGACCCAGGCTGCTGTTAAAAGACCCCAGCCTTTGGTGCCTCAGTCGTTCAGGGTTTATGTTCTGCACTGCCACACAGGAGAGCCAGGCTCCAGCCCAGAGCTGGGAGAATACAGAGCGCGACCATGTCGGCCTGCAACGGCCTCCGCAGTCAAGCAAGGACTAGCATTGATGGGTGATACAATGCACCTACTCTACCCCTTATTAGTCAATGAAGACCACCACCATACACGGCCTGGTAGGGAGCAGGAAAGGACTCGGCCGCTTCTGGGGTATCCCACTCTGTTTCTTGGTGATATCAAAGACTACAACCAAGGAAAACGAAAGCCCAGCTGCTTGTAGGACCTACACATAAACACAGCTGTGCCTGGCATAACCTTAAAAGGATTTCTCAAGGCATCCTCATTCTCCAAGTTGATCTGGGGGCCCCAGCCCCACTCCCCGATGCACTCACCATCCTTCAAGCGGAGGAGCAGAGAGGAGTCGCCAGCCTCGCTGGAGAAATAGGCAAAGCCTTTCGAGTCCCAGAATAGCTCATCTTGTTTGTGCTGGAGCTGCACGGCCCATTCCAGCCAGCTCTGGTTCAGCGAGGCCTCGTAAAGGTCAAAGAGAGCCTGGATCACAAAGACATAATCCTCGAGGAAGCCCTGGATGGGTACAGCGCTATGAAGACAGACAGAAGAAGGTGAGATCCATTACACTGGAATGGGCCTATGGGCCCTGGTCTCTGATGTCTATTAACACTGGAAAAAAGAGGATCTCCACTCCCACAGGGGGCACTCGTCTGAGGAGCACTGCCCCATGGAATGGATGGCTTCCTGACCCCAGTGCGTGGTCAGATTGCGACCTGAAATTGGGCCAGCTAGTGCAAACTAGCGTTAGTGGAGGACCTGGCCCATTATTTTTAACCCGACACCATCATGGTCCCCAGCCATCTCCTACGTGATTGTGAAAGCAGAGACCCCAATACACGAATGGACACAAAAGGTCTGATCTGCCAACTTTACGAGGGGCTGAGCACCTTATCCCCCACTGAGACCAGCGATGAAGGGAAGTGTTCAGCACAGCTGAGGATCAGGCCTCGTCTCCCAAAACTGATGCCCCAGCACTGTTGAGGGCAAAGAGAATCTGATTAGCTGCCATCTCCCCCAATCACATTCACACTGGCATCGGTGTGGGCCAGGGCAGTGAGGGAGAAACTGTTCTCTTGATACGCAACCTCCAAACTGGCCCTGAGCTCTGCCCAGCAAACAACAGGATCAACAAACCCATGTGCAGCATGTCCCCGCCGCAGTCAGCCGTTAGCCAGGCACAGAACCTCCATTTGAATGGTCTTAATCCCTGCTGACACAAGCCTAATTTGTGTTTGCCCGAGAGAGCGCCGTGGCAAGGAGGAAGGGGGTTCATCCGGACTGAGGAGCTACCGGCATCTGCTGCCACAACGGTCTCACTGTTTAATCAGAGCTGCTGGCGAGTATTCAGAAAGCGCCCACGGCTGGGGGGCCATGCAGCACAGAGCCGGCTCCCTCGCTTCTGCTGACGACTGGACTCAAAGGGTGTCAGGGTGTGCATGGCTGTCATCAGGGTCTGGGCGGATTCCACTGCCGCACCTTAATGTGGGCCAGCACTCCCCTGCTCCTTGCCTGCATGTGCACTATCTGCACTGACAAGTGTGTGAGAGTGCTCCTCTAGACAGGCACACGCGTGTGTGTTCACGTCTGGGCTTGCCCCTGCCCTGCCCACACCCTTTGTGCATCTGCACCATGTGTCAGGGTGTGGATCGCTCAGCAGGTGCACGTGTAAGAAACTGGGGCAGCACCCATCCAGACCCCCCAGGGGCCAGCAGGGGTTGCAGACAGAATGATCAGTCAGAAAAGCAACCCCACTCACAGACACACAAATCTGGAACCTTTCGTCCCAAGTGGGAGGCTGTGAGTGAGGCCAGCCACTAGAGGGAACAATCAAACGCACTGCACTGTGCCGCACAATAAGGGAGGTGTGGTGGGGCGGAGGGAGGTTAGCAGAAGCTGTTTGGAGCAAGTCCTTTGAGGGTTTCCCTCTGGGCAGCAATGAGTGCTGGCCCTGAATACATGGAGCTTTGTTACTGATCCTGCCTGCCCAATCTCCATCTGTGCATAGTTGGCACTTCCCAGACCCCGGCCCCTGGCTGAGCCGAGCAGAAGGGCCTTAGGACGGTCAGTGAGAGGAAAGCTAAGAAAGAGATGGGAGAGGATTTGACCTTAACTCCTCTGAGCTCTGCTGGGAGCCCATCCACACTTAGCTGAAGTAATCTCACCCCAAACAGGCACATGGGAAACAGACCTGCCCCATTCCCCAGCACCAAGGAGAGGGGTCAGGTGTACGGACAGCTGAATGGACACGCAGGCAGAGGGCTGCATAGAGACAGATCTGTGAGAACAGAGGCTTGCATGGTCACACAGACAGCAGCCTGGACAGATCCCCGGACTGAAGGTCCCTCCAGCTGTGCACACAGAGTTCTCTCCACTTCCCACAGGCTCCAGGTCATCAGTGAGCGGCACGTTCCTCGTGGTCTGGCTGGGACCCCACTTCTCGGTCCCTCCCTCGCTCTCTTGATCCAAGGCTGAAGCTGACTGGCCAGTCTGCTAAACCGGTGCAATGTCCTGCATCGCCAGCCAGCATCAGTCTCTCCCTCCCCAGCCTGGCTCCAGCGCCTGAAGGGCGGCGAGCGCAGTCCACAAATGGCCCCTCTGGCTGCCAGCAGGCTGGATGGTGTGAGGGTCCGACAGGGAAAGTCTGGAGCCTGCAACATGGGCCCTTGAGGGGGCTGCGAATGGGGTAGAAGGCTCTCAAAGGGACACAGAGAACCTGCCCCTGACAGAAACCAAAACCCAGACACCACAGCAACAGACACCTTTGAACGGCAGCCGAACAGGTCAGGCAGATGAAAGGAACAGGCAGACTGACCAGACAGACAGATGGCCTCCCAAGTTTTGGTGATAAGCACCAGGGTTTAAGATTTCTCTCCTAGTACCCTTCCGGTGGGAACGGCCCCCTGCCCTGCCCATCTGAGGAGGCAGATACCTCCCTTGCGCTCCCCTTGCTAATCACTACAGCCCCAGCGCTCAAGCCACAGATGCCCCCGTCATTCTGAGCAACTCCTGCACTCACCTCTGCTCCACAGAGCTGCCTTTGCCCCGATAGCAGCTCCGCAGCAGCCTCCCGCTGCTGGCATCAAACAGGTGGCCTCGCAGGAAGTCAGCCGCCCGCACGGCCCGGCTGACGTATTCCTCCTTGCCGAGGATCGACCCGCTCTGAGCAAAGCCTGAGATCATCAGACCTGCACGATTCAGAGAAAGTTCATGTCTCAGAAAACTGCCCAGAACTGCCCCTTGACATAATACCAAATCTCTCCCCACTGCAGTGCTCCAGCTGTGCCGCACGGTTGCTACATCACAGCCACTCCACTCTGGGACAGCTCACGTGCACTGGGATGGAAGGCTGGTCAGGACACCGAGGTTACTAACTGCAATGAGAGCTGAATTCTCTGACCCCCATGCCAGCCAGCAGTCTCAGTGCTGGCCATGGGATATGATCCCGGCCTGGGACTTGAACCCACGACCTTTCCGCCCCATTGTGCCATACCAACAGTGTGCAGAGCTAAGGAGCCTTTAAAAGTGCGGCACTGAAACCGGGAGTGAGGTTCTGCTGCCCCCTACTGGCAAATGGGAGAACAGTCTGGGCAAACAGTGGAGCACCCCAGCTCTGGGTTTGCTCGGTCAACTCTGCTACTTGCAAAGACACCAAGGGCCAGGAGCCAGAGAGGGGCAGAGAGAAAGTGGCTCTGCAGCACCTAGGAACAAAGGCAAGCCCACTCAGGCCTGCAGGAGATCCAGGGGCACTGTCCCGCAGGCGCCGTCCAGAAGGAAAGACGCACCTTGCCCATGCTCCCTGGGGGCCTCTGAGCTCCCAGCGTGGCCCTGGGCACTGGAGATGAAGGGTGAAGGGTCACAGCCTTGCAAACGGAGAGAGGAGCCTTGCACAAACCATCAGTAGGAGAGGGGTGCAAGGGAGAGGAAGCCATGGCAGCCAGTGGGGGGAAGGGGAGTGCAAGGAAAGCCTGCAGACAGGGCTGGGGAAGTGAGGATGGGGGCCAGAGGGACGGAAAGGGAACAAAGGGCAGCGGGCCAGCTGGTCTTGGCCCTGCCTGGAATGGAGCCGTCCTGCTGCTCAGGCCCCAGCACGAGACCTCATGGGAGGGCAGGCTCCAGGGCTATGTCTACACTTGTACCTTTAAGTCGACTTAAGCAAGCTGCTTAAGTCGACTTAAGCAAAGTGTAGTGTAGATGCAGGGCACATTAAATCGACTTAAGCCAAGCTTAAGTCGACTTAATTTACCAGTGTAGACGCAGACCAGGCTGTGAGGTAACAAACGCAGGGACCCATGGAGCAATCACCCCTCCTGACATCTTCTGAGCACTGCCCACCCTTGTTCTGCAGCCCCCGGCCCATCCCTATAGGGACTGGCAGGCCAGGAGGCAGAGCCAACGGACAAGCAGGGAGTGAGGGAGGGAATGAGTCCTGGCCATGACTCAGGGGTCCAAAAGGGACTCTCAGCTCTGTTCTGCTTCTCACTGGCTGGGCCAGAGTCTGATCGATGGCCTACGTAACTCCCTCTCATGCAGGACCGCCTGCTGTCTGGGACAATTAATTCAACGAGCCCTCCCTCAAATCACTCAGCTGGTCTGTGTCTGGATGGGCTGTCACATCCTGGCCAGGTGAATTTAGGGCAGGGCTGGATTAGAGTCCAGGCATCACAAGTCTGGGCATGGGGAGGGACCCTGCTCCTGGAGTCATGTGATAACAGCCATATCTCAGCTTTCGTTTGAATACGCCTACGCTCCTAACCCTAGGAGTGTGAGGAAAAGCCTGGACATGAGGCCCTTATGTCACTGACACTTACCTGAGTCTGCACATAGCCTTCAACAACAGCTCCAAGCATGAGCTGCCCCAAACCCTTCCAAATGAGGGGTGGAGCCACGGCCTGGGGGCCGTGCTACAGTGCAGAGGTGTGCAATGAAGGTCTCGCGTCATGGGCTGTGCCTAGGGCCCAGACGGCTACAATCCAAACTGTGGTTACTTTCCAGAGATTTAGATGTAGCCAATGTATTTAGGGACGTCCACCCAACACCGGCTGAATGTGAGCCCCCCGACTCCCAGGGGGCTGCGTGCGGCTTTCACGCCCAGCAACTCCCCTTCTCACCATTCCAGGACGCCAGCATCTTGGTGTCCAGATGCGGTCGTGGTCGGTGACCCCGGGCTTTGCAAAGCCGCTCTCTGCCCTTCACCAGCATTAGTTTGAGCTGCTCCAGGCCCAGACCAAACCTGGCTGCCGTCAGCTCCAGGGAATACTGCACAATCAACACGTTCTGCCCTCTCAGTTCGCTGTGCGGGTCCTGAAACGAGAAGTCAGCGGCATTGCACCTCCCGCCTCAGGCCGTGCTTTCAGACAGGCCTGCTCTCCAGAAACCTCCATCCCACACTGAACAGCCAGGAGCACATCCCGTCACGCTTGAAAGAGTTAACGTCTCTTCACCCCCACTATGGCTCTCTCCAGGGACCCATCCTCGTTCCCCAGCATGAGCACCACTCCCACCCACCATTCCCAGCTGCCAGTGTGCTTTCCTCCCAATAGCCACATCTACCAGGGTGACAGTTAGTATATTTCCACAAGGTGTTTTCCCAGAAATCCCAGCTCCCAGAGTCACTTCCTCCCAGTGTCCCACCCTCCCCACCTCCGCTCCCTCCCCACAGCCTCAGGCCACCCCCCACCCCCAGCTCACCTTTGCTGGGCTTACGTTCCCACCCTCCTTAACCCCATAGTGATGCATGAAGACATCCGCCAGCGTCTTCTTCTCCGAGGACCCCTCCACCGGATCGGGAAGGAGGTGCCTTATTTCCTCTGCCGTCCACACGCAGAACGCCCCCTCCCGCTTCTCTTTGGACTTGACTGTCGGGTAGGAGTCAGCGTCCTCTGCACTGTAGAACCCTCCAGCCTGAAACCCACAGCAGCACCGTTAATACAGGGCAGAGCACCCACCCTGGCAACGTACTCAGGAGCCGCTGTAATTGATCACCCCGGTTAACAGGGGGCGCTGCAGGGAACAGGGCAGAGGGGGATATTCTGGACATAGAAAAATCCCTGCCCCAGCTGGCTAGCAGGCAGCAAGGCAAGGAAGAGAGTAGAGGGAGATACTCCAGGTAGCTAGCAGGGCGCAGAGCTGGGGATGCAAGAGATCTGGTGGCTCAACTTCTTGTCTGAACGTGGGCAAATCACAAAAATGCCTCAGTTTCCCCTCTATAACATCAGGATGACAGTCCCCTCGCTCACAGGGGCGTTTTGAGAGGATAAAATCCATTACTGATTGCGAGGCGCTCGGGCGCAAGGATGAGGGCCATGGACATATCTAGACAGGACAGGGACAGACCCGTCTGTTGCAGCCAGCAAAGACTGAGGCTGCACAGCGCCGTGTCCTAGCCCAATACAGCCTACACATCACAGGGAGCAGGGGATCAGACTGCCCCCGTGTCCGTGACTTTGATCCCTAGCAAACCACAGGAGTCGCCGGACATGATGGCAGCAACGAGGCAAGCGATTCCCACACCTGAGCTAAGGCGATGACTTACCCTGTCACTCAGATCTCGGGAGACGTAGAGCAGGATGTCGGCAGCAACATCTGCAAAGAATTCATCGCCAGAAACCTGTTTAAGACACAAGCAGGATTCTAGTCCAGGAATAATAAAAGGAGGAAAAGTTACACTAACAGGAGCAATGAAAGGGTTATGATTTAGAGCTGGCATAGGGAAATGGCACATCTGCTGCACACCCTGGACTGCTGGGAGGGCCAACGCCTGGCCACTGTCACGCCACGGAAATCTGCTGGTGTCTGTGAGCTAACCTGGATTTACACCGGGACTGCTGAGAGCAGAGGATGTCCTTCAGACTTTCACACAAAGCCCAGCCCAGAATGTCCCACCCAGAGCTCCACTCCTGCTTCTGTTGGCAGCAAAAATCTTCGGAGGCCAGCAAGCAAAGCAGGAATCCGCATCTGGCCAGAGACTGAGTGTGGCCAGAGCCCCTAGCTTCAGACAGAGAATATACAGACAAGCAGAGTTTCCTGAGACAAGAGAAAAACCAGTTATTTCATCTGCCTCTATTGCAGCTGACAGGTTCCTCAGATCCACTGTACTTGGGGCCTACACTTAGACCCCTCTATTGCTCTGGTATGTCCAAGCACAGCGTCTCTTCTGCCACTGAACCAGGAGAGTCAAGCGCCAGACAGGATCCGTGGCCACACTCTGCCCTGTTCCAGGGGAAGGCATTTTCACCTGTGCTCAGCTGAGGGCTATGCCTAACTGTGCCGAGCTTTTGGCTGATGGCTCCCAGGTTCAGTATCTTCCCACTCACTCTCCCGTGTAATGAGGGTGCAGGCAGCGTGCGAAGGGAAGCTACCTCCTGCCTCGCCAGCAGCCTCCATGGGACTCCTCGTTATTCCAGTCAGCCTGGGGGCATGGTGAATGCAGGGCCTAAATGCACGAATCTGGGGCTCCTGAGACATTCCTGTCCCTGCTCGTGGTATTGGGGTCGGAGCACAGGGAGGGTGGTCCTAGGACACGTCCCAAACCTGATGTTCCCCCATCCCAGCTGCAGCTCTCTGCCCCCTCCCAACCCCTCTAGAGTTCTCTGCCTCTCAGCGCTGGTCCATGCCTCTGACACAGGCCCCCCTGCCCAACCTGTGGCAGAGAGAAGGAAATGGGTGGCATTACTGAGCCTGGCAGACAAAGAGTTACGGCTAAGGAAAGTGTGTTGAGATGAGACAGAGCCACTGAGGGGCTGGGGCAGGGACCTTGATACACCGCAGTGGGGCAGAGATGCTGAGAGACCCGAGGTGTGTCTAGTCAAGAAGCTGTGGCCCTGCAGAAACTCCAGCCCATTGATCACCGCTTAACTCAAGGTGGCGAACACCTGTGTACATCTTGTGTCCACCCTCCAGTGTGTGCCCCAAGCTCAGCCGGGGTAGACCAGCACTGTGTCTAGGGCAGTGTTTCCAGAGCCATTAGCTAACAGGGGTTCAGTGGGGCCTGATTACCACACAAACACGGTCGAGACTTGCCCCTGTGGAGAAAGGTGGAGGGACCCTGACACACTGGAGTGGAAGGGGGAGGCACCCTAAGAAATCCCCCGTCAGGTAGCAACCAGATTCGCTCAACCTGTCAGTGGTGGGAAAGGGCTGAGGACAGACAGAGGGCCCAGCCAGGCACAGCAGTCAGAGGCTGGCTGGAAAAGCTTGGTTCTTCCCAAGCGCTCTCTGCTCAGTGGTCTATGGGGAATGAGGCCGCGGTTCCTAGGTTCGATGCCAGCCAACCAGCGTTGCCATCACCCTGCCCACTGCTGATAGGCTCCAGTAAGGCCTGGGCATGCGGGCGGGGCTGCACGGGGGTGACGTGCCCGGCCATTGCCTGTGCTGAACCAGTGCGGGGACAGGATGCTGGCCTCTCTGACACACACACGGCCCTTGGCCTGAATCACACCGGGATTCTCCAGAGCCACAAGGAGCCGGGATCTAACTGCTTTTGGCGCCTAACCGAAATGATCAAACCGCCTTTGGTGCCTACCAAAATCCAGCCCAGAAATCCCTCCTGCCTCCCAACTGCTTGTGCAGCAGCTTCTGCAACAGAGCAGCACAAAGCTCAGACAAGCCTCCCCTCCGTGCTCTGGACAGGGGCCGCCAGAGGGTCGGGTGGAGTTTTTGACTGGACCCAGCTGTCCAGTGGATAAAGTAGGGGTCAGGGAGCTAGTCCTGGCTCTGCTGCTGACTTGCTGTGTCACCATGGCCAAGTCACTTCACCTTGCTGTGCCTTGGCATTTCCATCTGTAAAATGGGGTCAGAGCTATTTCCTCACACACTCCCCTTTGCAAAGCTCTCAGAGACCCTTGAGTGGGGCCCTGGCAAAGTCACAACATTACTTTAATCTGATGAGGATGAGGTAGCTCAGGGGTAAGCCTGGGGCATTGGGGGGGGGGGGAAACAAATTGGGCTGAGGAAGCTGACGGAGCCTGTCAGGAAGTGGAGGATGGTAGATGGACTTCAAGGCACCAGGAAGGAGCCATCAGCTGGCCTGGATGAAATTCCCTCTGTCTCAGGAAGCCCGTCCCTACTTTAACAAGCCAGCTCTTGTTCTCCTCCTCTTTGGGAATCCCCAGCCCTGGATAATGCCATGTAAATCCAACTGCTTAGCGATGTTCTCTCACCTCAGCACAGGCCCTAGGTGCACCTATCAGCTCTCATCACACTTCCATGGAGCCAAGCAGTGGGAGAGTGCCAGGAGCGCCTCTCTCCAGGGAGGCCTGTCCATACCCCTGCTGCTCCCCATCATCATGTTTTGTCAGGGACAAGCAAGTCAGCAGCCCCTTTCCATCTCAGCCTCCCGCAGGAGCCTCTGGATGAAACTTGGAACTGGGACGAGGCTAGTCATGAGCACAGTTTCTGTCTTTCTCTGCTGGCAAGTTTCCCATCCTCCCCACACCACACATCCTCCCCAGTCTAGCTGTCTGAAACGAGTTGTTTCTTGCAGAGATGAAACCTCTGCTCAGTGGCCGATTCTTCTGAGCCTTGATTCAGAGCCTTATGGTTTAAGGTTACAACAGGCTTACCTGAAACGCCCTGGCATAGGCCACTGCCAGCTGTCCCTGGTCATACAGCATCTTCTCAAAGTGAGGAACATGCCACCTCTGGTCGGTAGAGTAGCGGTGGAATCCCTGAGGGACAGAAGCAGAGCACATATACCCCGCACGTTCCAGGTCACCAGCGTGATTGAGCCTCATGCAACTCAAGCGAGATGCTGTCAAGAGCCTCCCTTTGGGCCGTCTAACTCCCAATTCCACTCACCTGAGCAATGTGATCATGAATCCCACCGTAGGCCATCATCTTGAGAGTGTGCAGTGCCATCTGCAATGCCCGGGCGCCGTCGGGGGATGTCCGGTGCAGGACCCAGTATGTGAACAGGAAATTGAAATTGACTGCAATGCAATGACAAAGCCGGGCGCCTGAGACCAGCTCCATGCCCAGGGGTGCTCCCGTCTTTGGGACGGCTCAGCTAGGGGACAACGCACTGACCTGGTGTGGGGAATTTTGGAAACTCTGAAAAGCCACCGTATTCCTCGTCGTATGCTTCAGACAGCTGTTGGAAACACCTGGCCATCACCTCTGGGAAAGGCGGGGGGGACTCTTCCCCTCGTATGCCAATCTCAGCCCTGGCCAGCAACGCTGCCATTATCTTCTGGCTGTTCTCCAAAAGGGCATCTTTGTTCTGCTTCCACTAGGAGGGAGACCATGAAAGCCGGAGGTCAGTCTTGCCCCATCAGCTGCTCATGGCCTTTGTCCCCTCTTGATGAGGTTCCCTGTGTTATTCAAATCCAGATTCTGTCTTCAGGCCCCAATCCAGTTCTTTGGTCCAACACCCAATGATAAATTTATCCCCAGATAAATTCTAACAACTCAGACATAGGTTGGTAGCCTATTGCTGGAGTGGGTGGGTGAGGTCTTAAGGCCTGCATTTTGCAGGAGGTCAGACTAGATGATCGTACTGGTCCCTTCTGACCTTAAAGTCTATGAGTCTAATCAATCTCTAACCTGTCCAGAGCTTGGAGCTTCTTCCCTGTGCAGCTTCCATCAGCTGGCGTTATTTCTCACTAACTGACTCTCCTCTTTTTCCTGCTTCTAGTTCGCTTGTCCACATGTCCCCACTATCCAAACCCCAGATCCAATTTTCCCCACCAATCCTCCAAATCAATCAGCACTAACAGCAAAGGCTAGTCCACTTCCCAGTCCCGGATTGCTTTGCTGTACTTTTCTGATGAGGATCCAAAAACCTACCACAAAATCTCAGACAGCAAAATTGTATACCTGATCCGCAATTCGGAGCAGCACCGTCCGAAAGCCAACTCGGTAAATTCCGTCGTCGGGAGGGAAATATGTCCCACCTACAAAGGGTTTGAGGTCAGGAGTCAGCCACACACTCATTGGCCAGCCCCCTCCACTGCTGGTAGCCTGCAAGAAAAATCATGGATAAATGATCTTCTCTCTGTCTCTGCTTGGTACCACAGCATGTGTCTTACCAAGAAGGTAGAAAGGTTCTCTCCCCAACTCTCGTCATGCACATCCCTTTTCTCATCATTGTCCCATGCCAGACCCCCCCACCTCACCTGCACAAAGGTCATGTAAACTTTATCCACGTCTGGGCGCTCCTCCCGATCCACTTTTATGCACACAAAATTGTCATTCAGAATCTTGCCGATCTCTTTGTTCTTGAAGGACTCTTGCTCCATCACATGGCACCAGTGGCAAGTGGAATAGCCGACTGAAAACAAACAGTGTCAATTAAAGAAAGGTTCCAATCTGAACAGATCCAACTGGTGAAATCTATTAAGTGTGCAATACTCTCCCAAGAGAAGTGAGGAGATCCACACTGAACAGGACTGTTACAAATCAGACTGGAGAGTAAACTGTAGGGATTAAGTTCGCACTGGGAGAATGCGGGTAGGTGATGTGGTCATTTCCATCTCTAACACCTATGATTCTGCCCCAGAGATTCTGGTAAACAAGAAGAGAGCCCATGAATAAAACCCAACTTAAACTGGTGTCCATTGAAGGGCTTGTCTACCTATGGGGATTAACCAGAATTGATAATGCTCACTCCACTTTGGAGGTGAATTAAGTAACAGCTGAAAATGGCACTCCTGTTCTGAACTGAGAAGATCCACACAGAAAGGTATTCTGGAATAGCTATAGTTATTTAAATTCCGACCCTATCTTATTCTGGAATAATTTCTCCATGCAGCCACGCTCTAAATTGTCTGATCCTCTCAGGCTGATACATAGTAAAAGGTTATCAGGAAATCTTCTCAAAGAATCTACAGTGCCAATCATCCCCCAGCCTGAGACAAAGCAGCTTGGTAATTTACATGACCATGCATGGAAAAGTTAAATTAATTTGCTCTTGGGTTACCTGATAGAAATATCAGCTTGTTTTCTTTCTTTGCTTTATTAAAGGCTTCCTGGCCCCACGGGTACCTGGGAGAAAAGAAAGAAAGGGCCTTCTGCCATGAGGGCTGCTAGGTTTTATAATGATGTATTTCACCTTGTTATAAGATGAGGGGCAATCAATGTGCTAGCTTTGGATAATCAAGTGCTATTCAGGGGTCTGAACTGTAGCACAATGTCACCTCCTGCCTCACAATGTTATCACACATCTGAGCGCACGTGACAGGAAGCGAGAACTCCATAGCCTGAGGGTCATATCCCCAACACACACACGCACACCAAGTGCCAATCAGAAACCTCACGCTTCTACCCAACCCACTGACCCTACGCAGCTCACTGGAGGTAAAAGAAAAGGGAAGAGCGGAACGCTCTCTCTTACCAATCCACCGGATTGTGGGCATGCTGGAGGAGGTAGGGAGACTTCTCGTTAATCAGACGGTTGGTGTAACGATGGATGCTGGATCGGCTGCCTTTCCCTCCTGTGGCCATGGCTGGGCCCCCTTGCAGAAACACAGTCCTGTGACAAGCAACACAAAGGTTCATTAACATCACTCATCCCCAAAGTCGCATGAGACACCAACGTGGCGAGAACTGCTAAGGACTGGAGGAGTGCGTGGCCCAGGTTCTCGTGGGCCGCGTACACACCCACGCAGCCAGCGGTGGCCGTGCGGTCAATCCGTATCTGTGACCGCTGCTGGTTCGTCTTACTGCTTCCTCATTGCAAACATGAGGCTGGAGTGGTGAGCCGTGAAACTAACCTCTTGGGTTACCCCAGGGCTCTGGGCGGTCGAGTTGAGGTGGCTCCGGCCCCCCCAGCACAAAGCTAGCTCTAGACACCTCCAGTGGGCAGTGGAAGGAGTGTTCATACTGCCATTGTGATGCAGGAACCGTGTCAGGGCCAAGCTGAGAGCATCTCCCACAGTTCAGGTGCAGCTGCAGCTGGGGAGAGCTGTGAACTCTCCCTCCAGCCAAATGCCACCTCCCTAGCCACACACCCAAAACTCTACCGGCTCTGCATACACATGGCTCTTCTCCCTACAGCCCCCACTGGATATGCTGCCCCTTTGAGCTCACTCCAAAACCCTTCCACTAACCCACACCCTCCCGTTATGTCCAGCACAGACCATCCACTGCAAATAACTCAGAACTGCCACCTCCTTCTGCTGCAGGTTCGTGTCCTCCATCCCCACAGTATGTGAGTGCCTCACAACACCCCTATGGGTAGGGGACAATTGTCTTCTTCAGTCTTCCAACGGGGGACTCGAGGCACAGAAAGGTTAAGCGACTTGCCCAAGGTCACACAGCACTGAACCCAGGCTGCCCACGTCCCAGGTCAGCGCCCCAACCTGAGCACACGCTACCTCCTAGCACTCCAAAGAAACTCAGTCCTCAGGATCCTCTGCAGTGAACCACTTCCTCCCCGCTCCTGGCTCCAAAACATCTCTCCTTTCACCGCCTAGCCGCCCCCACATTCCTGGCACCTCACAGCCACAGCCTGGCCACACTCCACAAAGAGACCAGAAACAGGGATTTTACATTTACACAGCTCCAAAACATGCCAGACGCTCTTCACACTGATCCAGCGACTCCTCTTCTTGGAGGAGTTCCCACCCTAAACAGGCAACAAGCCAACAAAGGATGGGAAGTAACATTCTCAGCAAGTGGGGGGGTCACCCTATCTTTGGATGCCATGCTTTTTGTGAGGCTCTTTTTTTTTTTCCACTCTCCTGCCATCATTTCAGAGGAGATTGAGGGGCTGGTGGGCCTTGTGAATGGAGTGACTCCTAAAATGGGCCATGTAGGAGGAAAAGAGGATGGAGACACGCTGGAGCGAGTTAGGAAGAGGGTCCCGGGTAGAGGGGTATATGTGGAAGACAGAGCAGAAGAGGAAGAATGGGAAGTTTAACCGCAAAGCTCGGCCCAGAGAGGAATGGCATGTGCAGACCTACACATATGGGGAATTAGTATGAGGTGACACAGCCTTTGGGATCAACTCCATAGACTGCAACCCACAAAAAATCAAAGCTGCCTAGGCAGAGGTACAGGTATCCACACGCATCGACAGCAGCAAGGCATTTGGGGAATGGGGAGGAGATTCAGGGACAGACAGATGTGGCAGCTGGTGGCTTCCTGAGCATTCCCAATCCGAAGGGGGATCAGCATCCGGCTGAGCAAACAGGTAGCCCCCAGGTGTAACACTGGGCCAGATCTAGCTGTGGTGAATGGTAACTCTCAAGGAACTCAGTACTAAGGATGGCCACATGGAACAGCGATACACACTGGGACTGGTGATTTTTCTTGACTAGTAATAGGACAAATAGGAAACTTTGTTGAAACCTTGTCCTGTGCCCCATTTGTTTGCTGAATTCCACCCTTGTGGTTTGTCATGCAAGCTCTTCCGGGCAGAGCCTGTCTTTTCCTTCTCAGCACAACGGGCTCCTAGGCACTGCCAGAAAATAAATCATGCCAGACTGCGTTAAAGGATCACAGTCAACAGACAAAGTCTCAGCGCCAGGGGCAGAGAGGAGACACCGTGCTGGGACACTTTCCCCCACTGGATCAGAACCACCGCCAGACAAAGGGCACGTGCGGTGTCCAGACATCTCCCGTGGCGGATCAGTATTGTAAACAGAGCGCAATCGTGGTGGGTCAGATGGAACCACCCAGGTGTCCATATCCCACCAAAATGGACCCTACCATACACCCCCCTTTCTTTGGTGCTGACTCAAAGACAAGCCCAAATGGGTCACACAGAACTGCACCCCCACTGGGAACCAAACTGCGGGGGGGGCTGCCTCTAACTGGATCAGACAAAGCAACCTCCTGCGGACCGGTACTGGGGCGGGGGGGACCCACTGAGACAGAACCACCCACCCCTTTGGATCAGCCAGACAGACTAGGGGACCCCGCTGGGTCGGACGGAGAATGCTGCGTCCTCCCCCGAGGCTCTGGATCGGAACCAGGACCGGCTCAGATAGAACCACGCCCTGGGATCAGCGTCTCCAGGCTCCGAGCCGGGCCGAACCCCTCCCTGAGCCCGGCCCGGTACCTGCACGTCCCGGCGGCTCGGTTCGGCCCGGCCCGGCGGCGCAGCAGGCGGCAGCAGCGGCGCAGGGGGGCGGAGATCATGGCCGCCGCCGGTGACCCGATCCCGTTCGGCCGCGGGGAGGGAGACGGCCGGCAGGGGGCGCCCAAGGGTCGGTCCCCGGCCGCGACTAAGGCCTTCCGGGCACGGCGGCCAGCGCTCGGGGCCGGGGAGCCGGGGTGAAGTCAGCCCGGTCCCGCGGCAACCTGTGGAACTCCTTGCCGCGGGGCGGTGCGACGGCAGCGCTGTCCCCGGGTTCAAAAGAGGACGGGCCAAGCGGGGAGGGGAGATCTGTTAGCAGCATGGCAGGGATGTGACCCATGCTCTGGGGGACCCAAAACCTCTTGCTGGGACTGGACCAGTTACTGGATAAATCACCCTGTTCTGGCCGTTCCTCCTGTAGCATCAGCGGGGCTGGCCCAAGGGCTGTTGGCACTCTAGGTGAACTATGACTTTGGCTCTCCCTTCCCCCACGTGTTATAAGAGATAATGTATTAATATATTTTTAATAGAGAAAAAATTCACTTCCATCTAATTTGACACCCCTTAAAACCTGGTGTCTTAGTTGGCATATCGCGACCTTACAGGACACACCAGCTCACCCCCCAAGGTCAAATCCAGCCATCTCCCTATCTCTTTGAGACACACTCACTGCTGTGTGGTCACACAGTAATGTGTCCTGACACAGCGGTTGAGAACCACTCGGCTAGAGGACCATCAGTCTGAGCTGCTGTGGCTATTCTGACATGATTGCCACCAGAATACAGGGCACAGCGAAGCCTACGTGGTCTGGATACCACTCGTGGGACGGTCACAGAATCATAGACGAGTGGGGTGAAAGGCACCTCAGGAGGTCAGCTAGTCATGTTTCCCAGCGACTGGTCCATGGACCGTATCAGTCCCTGGGACCGTATAGGAGGCCGGTTCCTAGTATCAAAAAGATTGAGAAACACTGATCTCATCCAACCCCCTGCGCAAAGCAGGCACATTAGGTGTCAAATAAGGGACCAGCGATCATCCTGAGCGGCACAAAGCCCCCCCACCCTACTGCCCCATTCAGGCCAATGCCAATATTGATACCACTAGACATTCAAAAACCAGCAGTCAGAGCCCTCAAAATCAGGAGACTGAAAACAATAATAAAGTTGGGGGGATATTTATTCACCTCCTGGAATTTAAACCTTGAGGGAGTTACATTATTAGCTTTTCTCTGCAACCATGAGAGATGAAAAATTTCCTTTTTTTTTTAAGAATCAAAGCTGAGATTCCTGTAACTTCAGGAGCTGGGGCTGTCAGAAAAATGTCAAATACCTTGAGAAGATAAAATCATGAGAGTTGGCGATAATCTAAAATGTCTACCCTAGCCACCACCTCTCTGTATCCACAGTGGGGGAGAAAGATGTGTCCTAACCTCTTGCTAGTCAACATGAGGTAACTAACGTGAGGTAAAGTCCTAGGGAAGACAGGGCCATGCATAGTTTTCACAGATTAGCACGTCAAGGTAAACTCTGGGGGAGCCTGGGATTATCAACAGCTGCAGACACATTAACACTACAACTTCCATGTCTTGCTAGGATTTTAGCTCATGTTAGTTACTTCATATTGGCTAACAGGAGGTAAGTACATGCCTTTTTAACTGCTGAAGAAAAGGCCTTATAGGGTTTTTTTTTTCCCTTTTCCTCACCCTTTCCCCAAGTCTCTAGTGTCTCTGTGCCCTTATGCTGTGGGTTGACAGAAAAGAGCTGCCCCACCAGCTACTACTCCCCAGTGTAGAAAGCTGTCTTTCCAGATGTGGGCTAAGCCAATTTTACCATTCATGGGCAAGTTGCATTAAACACCCCCGATCTTTCAATATGGCTTGATCAGTGCAGGCCGACTTGTTAGAACAACTATAGGAGAAAGTTCCTGCTCCTTATTTTCTCTCATCAGGATCGGTATGGGCCAGATCACTTTAAAATGGCCTGTTCTTGATCTGTGGCATTATAGTACCCGAAACCTTTTGCAGAAAGCTTTATCACCTGCCATAAGCAATGGAGGCCAAATTCATCCCATTTAACTCCAGTGTTGTGAGCTAGAATAACCAGGAACTCAACGGAGCTATTCAGCAGGGATACATTTGTTCTTGGGGCTGCAATGTCATAGGATGTGTCCTTGTCAGCTGTTGCTGGCATTAGTGAGGGTGAATTTTGGGTGTCCAGCAGTTTACAGTCACGCAAGCTATAAAATGTTGATAGAAGGAACAGAGTAGCCCTTGCCTATGTAGTATCTTTACTTTTCCTCTGGGCAACAAACTATAATGAGTCTCCCACATCAGCACTTCCTACCTTTGCTGTAACCTCCAGTTGTGATGGAACAGCAGATTCTAGCTGTAGAGAACAGCAGTGGGATTTTCAAAAGCACTTTAGGCCTTGATTCTGCTATGTAGCTTGATTGTGCCTTTTAACTCGACTCTTAGCCATCCCCACCGATCCCTCACCCATGCGCAGAAGTGACCAGGCCTAAACAAGGAGGTGCAGGGCTGCCCTCATGGGCTTGTCTTTACTGCAGTTAGTTCGTGTTAGGACCCAAGTGTTGCTCCCTAACTGGAGTCCCTCCCCCACACAAAAGCCTTTAACTCAAGTGCGCTGGCGCCATTAACTCAAGCTGGCTTGCCCATCAGGAGCATGGGCTATCGCTGGAGCCAGCACAATTTGTCCACTGCTGGCACAACCATTCTAGCGTGGGCTAGCTTCCTTAGCATGATACCAGTCCTCCACAGTTCCCTCCAGCTGCACAGGAAGGACAGAAAACTTCTCCCACAGTTCACTGGAAAAGAACCCACGGAGCAGCTGCTCTTTCTGCAGGGCAAAGAACTGTAGAATAAGACCCTAGAAGTCTTAATGACTCACAGAAGTGAGCAAATACCGCACAGGGACATAGTAGCGCAAGTGTTAATTTGTAGCATGGCTGCACTCACTCAAGTTCGGCTGACGCGAGAGAAGTAACTTGAGTGCAGATGACTTGCTATCAGTGGAAGTCAAGCACCTAGGTTCTTTCAAAAATCCCATATGGTGCCTATCTGCATAATCAGGTGCCTAAATACCTTTACAAATCTGGCCCTTAACTTCTGATTCATTTATAAAATAGGATCATGCTGATGACCCATTTTTGTAGAGTGCTTTGAAAACTCTGGATGAAAACCACTCAATAAATGCCACGCAGTATTATTTACTAGACCTTCATAGTCCTGAAGTGCAGAGAGCAATGAACAGTCTGTTATGGACCCACTGGCTCCTAGCTTTGGTATCCATATCATGATTCCTTGGAATCCAAGGTCTTCTGGGAAACCATTGGAGAACAAGGCTCTTGTCTATGAGTTCACAATATGGCCCTGAGGGATGTATTCTCCTCTGGCTACTCATAATGGACTGCAACCTGTGTCCCAGCCAATTTTATTTACACTTCAGCTATAATAACCTGGTGTTTCACCCAGCGAAAAAATGAGGATGAATTCATCCACTAAACGAGAGAAGACAATCTCCCAGAAAGTAGAGCACAGCAGGACAGAGCACCTGACAACCTGCATTACATCACATGCCAGGTGTGTGGCAGGTTCCTCCTTGTTTGTAGTCCTACTCTGGATGGAGGGCAGCAGTTGTGTGTCATCACTCCTGGAGGAACAAGGCATGATGGGTTTGTTGTGCCATGCTTTCCCACTCTTCTCAACATCAGCTTTTCTGAACCAAGGAGGGTGCTCCACACCAGACTCCTTTTGCAGCAGGCTTAATATTCAGTTAATGGTTCAGTATTGATCTACTTTTTTCCCTTCACACATACCCCCTGCCAGCCCACACCAAAAAGGAGGAGGACTGGGCCACATTAACCTCCACCTGCACCTTGTTAGCTCTTGATCATCGATTTCCCATTTATGCAGCTGTGAGGAGAAAAAAAGAGGCTTGAGAAAGCAAAATACTGTCCTCTTTCTGGAGTTTATTAATGACACGGTGGGAGGCAGCGAATGTTTTTGCTAACGGGTTGATTCAGGGTTGCAATGCACACTCCTTGACCCCCACCCATATTTGTTTTTTGCTGCAGGATGTGAAGGAAGACAGTCCTAATATTTACTATCAAGGTATAGAACAAGTTGCACTGCTTGGTAATTGCTAGGTGAGTGATCATCCCCCCCCCAAACCCTTGGGCCCTAGTGAGCTGAGTTGAATTTCCAAACACTAAGTCTGAGCAAAAACAAACAGAGTCCTGTGGCACTTTTAAAGACTAACAGATTCACTTATCAGATGAGCTTTCATGGGAGAAAATCCCCCTTGTCAGATGCTTTGAAGATGGGAAACTTACAGAATGGGAGGAGATTAAATGCAGGGAAATGTGTGACATAGGGTCAGGTCAGGCTGTAATAGCAAATCAAAATAGATGTTAGATTCATCTGCTGTTCCCCATTGTTTGAATCCTAACATCTATTTTGATTTGCTGTTACAGCCTGACCTGACCCGACCCTGTCATACATTTCCCTGCATTTAATTTCTTCCCATTCTGTATGTTTCCCATCTCCAAAGCATCTGACGAAGTGGGATTTTCTCCCACGAAAGCTCATGCGATGAATGTTAGCCTTTAAAAGTGCCACAGGACTCTGTTGTTTTTCTGCAATAGACTAACCCGGCTACCCCTTCGGAATAAGTCTGAGGAGTAGATGTTGCTGCAGAGCCCTGAGCACAGGGAACCTGACCACATGACTGTTCTGCTAACTCCAGGTGGATTGTTTCTATTTTGTTCCTGCTGTGCGTCTGTTGGAGCATGGGGGGGTTGTTATATAACATTTACAGAGAAAGCTTTTGCTGCAGAAAAGCTCCATGAGCAGGGCAGATTTCAAGCCTGCAAAGACAGGCCCCTTTGAAAGCTGGAATATAAGACATTCACGTCTTCCCCAGGGGATGGCTTGAAATGTTTATTTATTTATTTAGCTTTTCATCTTGTCTTAATGGTTACTGAAAGATCAGTGCTAACTTGCTGTGCTGGCTTCTCTTCGCTGAAGCCATGTCACTCCTTAAATGAGGTGAATTCAGAGTCTGCTCAGTCAGCTCTGCCCCCCAACACACACCTTGCCCTGAAGGGCTCCTTTCAGCTCTGGGAAGAAGAGAGGTCAGACTCCATGTTGGTTCAACTCTGCCTTAGAAGAGCCTTCTGCCTTTCAGCCCCATCTCAGCCCCCATGTGCTGGGGTGGAAGGTGAGCAATCACCCATTGAAGTCAGGCAGAAATTCCCTGAGCCATTTTAGCTGGGGTGGGGGTCCTGGTGGCTGCTGTTGTAGCGTTTGCCGTTGGTCATTGCTAAAGCCAAGCGAATGGCCAGGGTGGGTCAGTGGATTTGTTCCACTGTTCCCATTTGTCTTCTAGGTCAGTGGTTCTCAACCACTGTGTCATGGTACAAAAGTGTGTTGCGGCACAGTGGCTGAGCGTGTCGTGTGAAATCAATCAGCCGCCAGCCCCAGGAGAGCTGCCGCAGCAGGTTGATTTCACACCACTGCCCCTTGAAAAGCTGAAGTAGCGGTGGCTCTCTGCTAGAGCTGCTGCAGAATCAGCTGTTTTGCAACGGCGGGGACTTCCTGTCGAGCCTCCCACCATCCAAAAAATCCCAGATCTTCGGTGGTGGGGGGAACAGCAACAGTGCGGTGTGTCGCACACAGCTGGGAGCCCTCCCAGCTGTGTCGCGTTGGTGAAGGGGTTGAGAAGCCCTGCTCTAGGTTACACTGAAAAGGTTCTGCGGGAAGTTTGCAGCGGCTGAGAATGAAGAATATGGTGGAGGCAGCCCTGTCCAGTCTCTGGACCAGTCCATGCTCTGTCCTGAGAGAGAGAGCCCAGAAAGTGCAGCCTAAGAAGGAGGGAGGCTGAACCAGGTAGCTTAGGCTATATCTCTCATCTCTGAGCTGAGGGCGTCTGCAGTTTGGGTGGGGGGGGGGGTGCTCTAACTTCTGGCAGCCAACACTGAGCTGTTCTGAAGCCCAGCCTCCCCCCATAAAGCAGACTGCTGCTGCTCTGTCTCCATGCACGCCCTCTACACTGGGAGCTACTTATAAGATGGGCTGTGTTGGGCCAATGTAAGTGGCCCTAAAATATCATAGCAGCTCTGCAGGCCCTATATGCTGCTGGAGGTACAGAGACCAGGATGGTAGGTAGCCAGAACCAGACCCTTTGTTACATTGCAAGGAAACTTCCCATTTTACTGTAATTCATTTGGTCAGAGAATCTCGTGCCCTACAAGGATTGGAGAAATTCATAGCATGACATCAGACAATAATGTGACCCCAGCAGTGTCTTGGGAAAGGGTTCCCTGTTCTTTACAAACAACTCTGACCTCAGACCTGAAACTCAGTATACCAGAGACATGTTACAGGGTATTTATCCATAAAGAGTGGCATGTAAGGTATCTAGACCAATAATCACTATGAGATATATGTATGGGAGATATTTAGGGAATAATGTAACTATACTGAAATCTGCTTTGTGGACTTGGAGTAAAAGTCAGTCATCAGGGACTAACGTGTCTCAGTGACAGCCCATTCAAACAGGAGGAAGTTGTTACTTGCCTTGTTAGCTACTGATGGAAAGCCAGGCTCAGTTATGTAGCTTTGTTCCACCCCAAACCTTCCAATCAGAAGTCATTTGAGACAACAACAAACAATTAAAATCGTGGGGTGGTGAAAAAGGAACATCACCCTGAGTGCTGGATAAAGACAAAAGCTGTTTCGTAACACAGAGTGGAGAAAGGCTCTCTGGATCCATTCACTGAGCAGACCTCTTGGAGAGTGGGGGGTGTTCTCACGAAAAATTGGATCCTGGGAAGCTCTGCAACAGACTGAACTGGGGGGAGACCTCCTTTATTAAGTAGGAAAGGTAACTGTTAGTAAGTGTAGACACTAGTTTGCCAGTTTATGGCTTTGTTTGGTGCTGTAACCATTTGTTTCCATGCCTCGCGCTTGTTTCTAGTAGAATCGCTGTCCTTCCTTAAATAAAACGTCTTTGGTTTTATTACACATGCTGCATGTTACACAGGACTGGGGGGTTTAAGGTACAGCTGGCAAACAGATGCACTGTCCTCTGTGGGTAGAGGAGCCAGAATTTCTGGGCGTAACCAGTGGCTGGGGCTGGATATCATAAGGGACTTGGGCATTGATGGGGCTGCAAGTGTCATTAACCCACAAGGTCACCCACAGGGGTGTTCGAGTGGCTGACAGGCCTCAGGACAGACTCCCTCTGGCTGGAAACAGGGATAACAAGGTGACTCAGACCCTAGGAACTAACTGTCACAAACAGAAGTGGGATCTGATTTCGTAGTGAGAGGAATATTGTGTTTTCCAGCTAGATGACATTAAACAGCCGCTCACGCTACCCAGTCGCTTTTACCCATCTAGTGCCCAGTCACTGCCTTTGATAGCCCAGGCCAGCCCCCGTCATCCACGGTTGCCTCTCTCTGGCTAGATGTAAAGGCAGCTAGGACAGAGGGCTGTAGCTGAGACCACCAGCAAGTTGGCAGACCTTGCCCAGGGGAGAAGATGGCACGGTCAGGCCCACAGTCCTCATGTGGGCAAAACCCATCTCTAAAGAGCTGCCAAGGGAACAGAGCTAGGCAAGAGGGTGAAAGGCAGAAACACACCCCATGGGAAGCCAGCTCTGGAATGCCCTCTGGTCGATCCACGTGCAGAGGACATGCAGTCCAGCAAAGAACAGGATGCAATGAGAGCGCAGGAGGCTGGCTCCGTTGAAAGTGATGCCTGCCCATCAAAGATCCGGGCAGCAAGTTCCTGGCTTTTTCTTTTAAAGGGACAGCCCCTTTTGCTTTAAAGATGGCAACAGGGGCAGGCAAGCGCGCTGAGCGGTGCTGAGACAGATTGGGGCAGGGCTGGGCAGCGCTCCAGGTGGGAGGAGGAAGTTCATAACTGGAGGGGGAAAATGGAAAGACATTTCTCAGGAATGGGGAGTGAAAAACCCACAGCATTACTAGAAGAAAAGATCATCCCTGCTCCAGCCTCAATGTGCCTTTGCACCAGTGTGCATGGGCCAGAAACATGGCTGGGGGGGAAATGCGCACCTGTGGCATCTCTACAAACTGGTTCCCATGGCAGGCCTGGTGCAGGGGTTCTCCTGAGGCATGGAGTGTTGTTCAGTGCTCCCAGGATTCTGGGCTGCAGCAACTCGTCGGCTGCCCAAGGAGAAACCCTGACTAATTTACACCAAGGACCACTCTCTGCCCCTTGCAGCAGTCTGGAATGGGGAGGGCACAAAGGTGGCTCAAAGCCACTTGGAGGCCCAGCAGAGACACCCACCCCAAATGGGGAACAAGAAGCAAGAGTTCTGGGAGGAAACTGACATCCCTGTAGATGCTTTATAAAGCCGTCAAGGCCCATGTGAGTGTGATACTAGTGCAAAGCAGGTGAGAAGGGCTCCCAGATCAGGATGGCAGCATTTTAAACCCATGTGGCAATGGTGTAAATCAGTGAAACTCAAACCTCAGTGGTACAGAAGCCAAATTAGCCATCAACATGCCCTAAGGAGCCATGGAGTGTAGGTCTGTGTTTCATTTACTATTATGGTGACCACATGTTTCGATTTCGTAGGGTTGGGCCTGAGATTTGGGGCTTTTTCTTATACAGGTGCCCATTACCCCCTACCCTCTGTCCTGATTTTTTCACTCTTGCTGGCTGGTCACCCTATTTACTATAGTTTTATACATTCATATTTAAACAATACGTCAGAGGAAATATTTAGCTTATACCCACAAACACATTATTATCACAGCAAAATGGCTGACTACGTATTACTTTATCAACTACAATTGGTTAATCACACAACAGAAGCATCCTGATCAGCCCATAACTTAGACTGGTTAATAATTAAACCATGCTGTGTTTTGATTTGGGCTGCAAAGAGCCGCAGGAGACACACCAAAGAGCCACTTGTGGCTCCCAAGTCTCAGCCTGAGTATCTCCAGTGTCAGTGCTGACCCAAGGTGCAAGGCACGTGTGAATGGCATTGGGCAGCTATCTGAACAGGCACGTCCATGGATCCAGAGGGCAGGCATTCCTAGGAAGAGGCCGAGGGACAGAAGACTGTAAAAGACACAGAAGAGGGAGGCAAAACCCTCTGAAGGCTTAGGAAGGAAAATAAAGGACAAAGCCCAGACCGATTTCCTTGGAAGTCAGAAGCCCCACATTAGAATATTTTATTGTTTTACGGTCACTTCATGTCTTCCTAAGTTCCGCTATGGCCATAAAGTCTCTGTTACTGTGCTGCTGCTAACGCTGCTGCTTTTGAGAAGTTTTAAATGTGTACTAAAGAGCTAACAATTATATTGCAACTCCCTTCCTTGTCCTGTCACCCCTCCCTCTACAATCATGTCTCACAGTTGTCACCTCCCTCTTCAGAGACCTGAATGGAATTGGCATGGAGTCCTGAAAGGAAGAGACAGCTGGCACTCTGGATGTTAATCTCCCACTGGCTCCACCAACGTGTTTCCCACACAGCACAGCAGTCCTGGCAGGAGAACTTCAAATGGCTGAACCTGGGAGCCAGAAGCTGAAGCTATCCAGGCCTGTTTGGGCTGCCTCAAAAGGGTTTTGTCTCTTGCTGAGTTTCAAGAGGATGGGGTCAGGCTGTGAAGTTCTGCACCAAGGCTAGTGAACATATGGGGAACAGCCATAGAGGATCAGTTTTGCAGAAATCAGCATCCAATGGAAAACAGGACAGGTGACAGCAGCAGAAGAAAAGGGGTCTGAGGACCAGAACCCAAACAGAGTAACATACCGGTGACAGAGAAACAGTGACACCCAGATGTGGCAGAGGGAGACATCTGGATAAGGCAGGCAGAGAAGAGGGTCCCAAACATCATCTTCCAAATAGCAGAACCTATAGGCGACAGCAGGAGTGGAGGAGGATTCCCAGGATCAGTAACCAAGTGGAGATGTCTCCAGGTGATTGGCAGAGGAAAGGGCTTCTAAGGAATACACCTCCTGGCCCTAGGAAGGTCCTGAAGTGTTGGGGCTGCAAGTCTCAGCAAATGATTGCACCTTCCATGAAGATTCCTCTTTCCTACCAAAGGACCCAGAATGATCTCTAAGAGCTCTATGGAGACTAGAGAACGTCTGGTAAGATGCTCCATGCTGGGATCTCTGTGTATCCGCATAAAGTGCTGGAGAGTGGAGGGCCCTGGATAATTGAAGCCCTTTTTAGGAACCCTCCATCTACTCTGCAGATCACAGCACTGCCAGCTGACAGCAAGAGCTTCCTTATTGCCCTCAGAGGCAGATCTAGCCGTCCTTTACCCACCATGCTGGAACAGGTCCTTCCATAGCTCTTCAAGCAAGGCAATTCATGCTAACTGTGATCTGGGCGGGTGTTTGGGTTAGGAGCTGCAGGTGTATGGTTTCCTCCATCACAACTAATGAGCTGGTGCCCACAAAGCCATTGCTTGAGGACACACATGGGTTTTTGTAACAGCTGGGGGAGGGACGAGAGAGATTAGACATAACACAGATCCAGAGACCTCAGAGGAAAGGGTTCATCAGCCCCTGTGAAGGAGGGGGAGGAGCAGATCCAGTGAATGGCAACAAAGGCTGAGGTAAGTTACTGGGGAGCTCTGGAAACGGCCCTGCTCCGGCCTGCGGGAAGGCGCTCATGGAAACGGGGAGGGTCACTGCTGATGGGACACTGCTGAGTGGAAGAGGGAGTGAAGCACTGTAGGTCATGGAGTTCATGGTCATCCCCATGGCCATGCCTGGCACCGGGGAGCTGGTCCTCATCTGATTGAGTGTTGGTTTGATCTGGTCACTGCTGCTGAATGGGTTTGAGGGAGAAGGGGCGCTGAGACCTGTCAGGAGAAAGAACGTAGCATCAGCAGGGATAGAGTCTACTAGACAGGGTAAAAGGTCCTGGTTGGTCGCTGGATTCCAGGCTCTCAAAACATGCCGCTCTTAAATTCGACTGCTAACCCCATGAGTCAGGAACATTCAGAGTTTGTCTTAAGCCCAGAAATTCAGAAAGAAGACTGAAAATTTTGGCTTTTAAACAGAGCACGAGAAGTTAAATTCAAGACAAAGTCTCCACTAAGAGTTTCAGTCTGATTTCCAAGTTCCCTGGCCAAGATCCGAACTTTACCATGGTTTTGTTTTTCACTGTGATTCTAAGAGCAAGGTGCAGAGTTCAGCCTCTCGTTGGTGTTGCATTTTAAACCAAGTCATTGTGGAAATGTTCCCAAGGGTTAGCACGCCATCCTTTTGTGGCCTTCTGCTTCTACTCAGATCAAATCAGAACCCTCCTGAGTGACCCGCCTGTCACCCTTTCATATCCCACCTAGAGTCTCAGGGTACAGCTACATTGCAACGTAAGCCCAGGGTTAACAGAACTCAAGTTAGCAGACCATGGGTTTCTTAACTTGGGGCTTGAGCATCTACGTTGGCTTATAACCGCATGGTCAGAGCCCTGAGATTCCAGTATCTAGACTGCTTTGTGCAGGCCCAAGCCGCACCGCCCCATCCCAGACTTCCTAGCACCTTCTCAAAATGTGGCAGATCTAGCCTTTTTTGTCCATGGTGCAGTGTGGGAAAACCAGACTGCCCACCACACATGGTAAGGAAAGCCGGCCCATGGGACTGTGGGATACTTTCTGCGGATTCCCAGAGCATGAGTTCAGGGGAACTGCATTACATGGCAAAGCAACAGGGCTTGAACCCGGGATCCCAGCTTGACTCAGCTCAGACCCTTCACCCCATGGGGTCCTACAGCCCTAAATTAGTGCACTTTGTGCTTGGATAGAACAAGGAGTAGCTCTGAGTCTGAACTCCGAGCTTACACAGTTGTGTAGACATACCCGCAGAACACATCCTTCAGTGGCCTTTTTGACTGGGGCTTCGGAGCCGCATGACCTACCTGACAAAAATGGATTATGGGTCTTCAGGGTCTGGGGCGCAACAACCAAGGAGTCCAGATTCACCAGGGAGGAAGCAGTTGGTCCGAGAAAAGACTCTGGAGTTTTACAATCTTTTCTCTCTTTCTCAGAGTCAGCAAGAGACTCGTCTAAGCCGACGAGATCAAAAACATCCGTGTTCTTAGCTCCATTCTGCTTGGCGCTGGGAATCGGATCACCAAAAAGGTCCAATTCTAAAACAAAGAGAATAGCATAACAGGGATGGGATGGTGAACCTCAAGGGAAGAACAGGCAGAAGGGTGGACTGTCATATGAGAGAGAAGAAGAAGAGAGCAACCTGCAGACTGAATGCACCGCAAGCCAAGTGATGGTGCCTCTCACTGTCGCTTCTTGAAAAGTCACAAAACACACACCTGGATTTCCTTCCCAAATGCTTCCCTATTACCGGGCACAACCTTTCCTTAACACAGTGAGTTGGGGCAGGGAATCTAGATCAGAAGGAATAGTCTCTCCTTCAAAAAGCTTCTTCCTCTGTCGGCTCTGCGGCTGTGCGCTGTATGCATCGGTGCCAGATGACACTGTATGTCATATGTGTATGGAAGCTTGCCCATCTGACCCCAACGTTTTTCTACCTCATAGAGAAACAGTAGCTTGTGCAGCCTTCACTTTAGGCCATGTGCAAACACTAATGAATTGTTGGCCCTTTCATTAGAAGTCTAACAGAGAGGTGAATTTGGATGGTACTACAACAGCGAGAGACATTGGGGCCAGCAGCCACATGCCATGGTGAGGCATCATGGGCGAATGTAGCTGTATGCCATGATCCGAAATATACAGACTAACCAAGACACCCTCTCACCCTTGCCTGCAGACACACAAGCTGACCCTCCCCCCGCCCCCCCATTCCACACAGCGCTGTTGACTCCTCTGTCCCCAGCCTGCCGATCTGTTAGGACTCTCTTACCAACGGGGCTGTTAGATTTCACAGAGGAGGGGCCCTGGGAGCTCTCATGTTCCAGCTTCTCTGTCGCATCTGGTGGTTTCACAAACAAGTCAAAAGTGGCATCCCCTGAAGCTGAAAGGAGGAAAAGAGACAGACAAACCCAGATGGGAAGCAAGGGGAAGGAAGAGAGGAGACAAGAGGAAACAGCAGATGAAGGGCAGAGGGTATCAAAGGGACAAGAAGGAGGCAAGACAGGAAGAGATGAGGAGTTAGAGGATAAGGAGAACATAGAACACCAGAGAAAGGGAGACAGGGATGAAATAACGTCAGTGAGTCCTGAAGCACTTTGTATGAATGAGTCAATCGAATGCAAATCCATAACCCACTGGCCAACCAACGTTAGTGGATGAGAGAGAAATTTAGTGGATGAGAGAGAAGCGTAGCATACATCCCATGCCCTGCAGCCCGGCAGGCCTGTGCCCCTGGCAGGTTGTGCCTCAGTAGGCAATGGGAAGGTGTGTTCAAACCAATCCCAGGGGCCCGCACAACTCCAGAAACCATGTAAGAGAGACAACATCACCCTCCATATCTATCCTGAGGCCTGCATGGACAGAGCATTCCAGCAACCCAAAGAAGTCCCAGTTAACTGAATTCCTTTCTCTAAGGAAAGAATCTCTGTTCAACAACACTTGAATTCTCAGCTCTGTTCAGCAGGTCCATCTTTTGTTCTATGTCTGCATAGTGCCAAGAACAGCGGGGCCGTCCCTGGTACCATCCATCGCTCCTAGCACAATGGCAGTACAAATAATGTGCAAATAATAATAATTAATTTGTAATTAAGGAAAGGGAAAGTTATTCCATAGTGGCCAGGCTCTGATTTCATTTGCATGGATTTAAATTCAGAGGAATTTCATTACAGATTTATTTAGTGTAAACGGAATCACGGTCTGGCTCCTCGTAAATCCCTATTCCTCCACTGATTTCACTGGAATTACTACACGTTTACACCACTGTAACTGAGATCAGAATCTAGCCCTAAGAAATTTGTTCCCTCAGAACATATTCTGTGTCTGCAATTCTGTACTTCTACACCTGTGGCTCTGTTTTCCCCCATGTGGGCTTTACCAGCCCTGGGAACATCTAGTCAATATCACACTTCGCTCCAACTCTCAGAGCTTTCTTCTCCCAGGGAGGATAATGTAAATTCCTCCATCGTGCCCTACGTCTTCCTGCTGGTTTCCCCTCTGGGCATTGCATGGGCTTTCACCGCACACTATACGGACCCGATCTGTGGTTTTGTTATTCCTCTCTCGGGGCCTGCACCGCTTTCACTACAACTATATCTTGTGTATAGACAAGCCCTAAAAATGGGCCTAGGTCTCCTCATGTGCTAAACGGTTAGGCAAAAAAGCTGCTACATTTTCCTCCTCCCCCTCCATCAGGAGGAAGGAATTACAAGATGGAGGTGTGTGCTGAGTTTTGGAGTGGATCAGGGGAAACTGGATCCCAAAAGAGGGGGATGTGATAGTAAATATCATGAGGATGGCAGGAAGAATAATTTTGAGCTTCAAGCGCTAATGGAAATTGGAGAACAACATGAGCTTCTTACCCGCCTTAGGAGGGTTGTCAATGGTACTTCCCCAAGGATCAGCCATGGAAGTCGCATCAGTGGAAACTTTAGACGGTGGGGATGCCTTTGCCCAGGCATCTGCTGATGAAAGACTTGAAGAAAGGGATGTCTTCCCCCAAGGATCAGAGGAGGCACCTATGGGAGGAAGATCCCAAGGCCCTGTAGAGGTTAGGTTGGTGGATGCTGTCATCTGGCTTAGAGAGTCCCCGGAAGCAGCAGGGATCGGCGCCCAGGGGTCTGCCCAAGAGGTGCCTGCCGGTTCCATGTTGGCCTTGAGATCTGAAAGATACCCAAGTTGTGGAACACAGGCAGGGAATCATTCAAAGGAAGTGCGGAGAGAACTGAAACACAGCAGCAGCGAGGCAAATAGGGATATGGAGAGGAGCAGACAAAAGAAAGAAGATAAAAGAGCAGGTAACTGGGAAAGAAAAGCATTAGGCAAAATGCATCTGGAGGGCAGGACACATGTAGTAATCAGCCCGTGTTTACCATTTGTTGCTCTTCTTCCTTCTTTTCCTGTTTCTGTGAAATACCCCCGGTGTGGTTAAAAACTACTACGAGAATGCAGTGAGCAGAGGATAAGGGCAAAGCGCAGACAGAGAGAACACAAGCAAAGATTCTTACTGTTAGGGGCCCAAGAACTGGACAGGGACACAGCTGGTGGGGAGAAAGTTCGGCCATTCTCCCAAGAATTAGCAGATCGAGAGTTGCCCCCACCTGGAATATCCCATGGGTCAGTTGGCGCATGGGTTGAAGTTACTGGTGCGGGTCCAAAAATGTCTGCCAGCTCCACAATCGAGGACTGGAAATATAAGGAGAAGAAAGAAAGAAGTTAAGGCTTAGGGGAGCTGCAAAGCCTCGCCTGGGGTAGATTTGGAGGGAAAGAAGCTAGTAGAGGGATTTCTCCCAGGTATCTCCAGGCCTCATCCCAAGCTTCCTGCAGAGAAACAGCCTAACCTTAGATCTTAGAGCTGGACGAGGAGGTCTGGTATGGCTCCTCTCTCTAATCAAGAAATAGGTCATTTAAAATCTAGTCCAAGTCCAGCTAAAGCTTCTGTGAATGTCATGGCCATGAGCAAAGCCAGAGGGACAGCCAGGCAAGCTGAACTCCGCTACCTACGCACAGAACAAATACAGCAGAGCAGAGGGTGGGCAAACATCTCACAGTCTGTTCAAGCCCATCGGGAAGGACAATCCAGTTTCCCTGTTGAGGCTGCAAGTTGTTAGCTGTTATGGAGGGGTCTTCTTTTTTTAATCATGCAAAGACAAAGAACTGCACCGAGATGAAATGTTTTGTACCCCATTATGTATCTCCACAGCCATCCAACCTGCCAGCTAAAGCTTTTCACCTGACTTTTCTTCGGCTTATCCTCTTCTTCCTCCTCTGTTCCCGGGTGGGTCTCTTCCAGCGCCCTCTGGAGCAGTGAGTTCTCTCCTTGACATGCCCTCACTTCCTGCAATCAAAATGGACAGTGCATATGTCTGGGACGTGAACAGTGAAGACACAGGATAAATGATCAGTGATGTGCACTGATTCTGTAGACAGATCAAGGTCAGGGGTTGCTGAGTGCTACGGTCTCGGGCCCCAGCCAGCAACCTTGTTTAATTTCACTGATGTATTTGCACAGCGCTGATCAATCCACTGTTAGGACTGTTCAGTGCACAGCTTTATGAGTAGTGAAAAGAAGTTTACAGCCAAGCAGGGACCAGAAGCAGAAGGATTTGGGTGCACCGCTTCCTAGGAAGACACCAAGCTGGGCAGAAAGATGCACAATGTTGAATATTCCAAAAGCCCATTTAGCACTCATGGAGCTAAAATCTCAGAAGAGGAAAGCGCCCTTTGATCTGTTGGGCGTAGGGTACCTTCTCATGCTCCTCTTTGCTCAGGCTGAGCGCTATCTGCAATTGCAATTCTTCATCTGTGCTGGTGGCTGGAGGAAGTGGCTGCTGCCAATGAAGGAGAACTGAATGTAATTGCTGTGTTGACCCCAGACCTCTGTATTTGCTAACAAATTATTCCCTTCCTTATAGTAATTTTTCTTTCAATCCCTCGCCTGTTGTATAGCAAGTCTTGCTATTCAACATTTATTCATTCATCTGTAGCTACTCATTCTTCCATCTAGCTAGTCATCCACTTATCTTAATGACTCTTCTTTCATCCATCCATCACCCATGCACCACTCCATCCGATCCACTTTCTGCTCTTTCCTCCATATACTCATCAATCAGTCTCTTTTTCCTTTACCCTCCATCCATCCACCTGCTCAGTGTTTTGTCTGTCTGTTCATCTACTTTTCAGACTGTCCATCAGTCAGCCCATCAATCCATTGCTGGAGGGGTTGATTTAGAAGCTTCTGGTTTGAAACACAGACACCTTGAAACTCCAAGTCTGGATCCGGACATGGTTGATTTAGTCTTTCATGTTTTTGAGATAGATACATGCAGAACTGGCCCAAGGGGTTTTGGCACCCTAGGCAAACTATGACTTTGACACCCCCTCCCATATTCAATATAGGATAAAAATGAGAAAGTCTAACTTGAACATATTAATATATCTTTCTAAACAGGGGAAGAAATTCACTTCTATCTAATTTGGCGCCCCTTAAAGCCTGGCACCCTAGGCTACCGCCTAATTTGTGTATATGGTTGGGCCAGCCAGCCCTGGTTGCACGTGGTTTCCTCCACAGAGACTTTGAGATGGGGCCCTAGCACCAAACTCCCATTTGCACTACAGGAACATAAAAGATCCCACAGCACTGTTCTTAAGAAGAGGGGTCGCCTCAGTCTCCTGCATCAAAAATGTTCCATCCTCCCACTGCTGGGCCACAAGGTGGCTGCACTTCAGTGGTGCTGTCTCGTAAAGCACTGTAGGACCCTTCAGGATGAAAGGTGCTATGTTAATGCAAGATGTTATGAATCCACTATTATCTGACATATGAGCACCTTGCCACCCCTGGCTAATCTGGACCCTATTCTATTCTATCTCGTATTGTGTTGATGGTTTTAAGTTTTGTTTAGATTTTTAGCTGTCTGGCTTCTCCAGCCTCCATAACAGCTTTGTCCAGGGACTCTATGACACGTCTTCCCCTTGCTGAGGTGAGAGCATAAGAAGAGCAGTGCCCAAGGCTAAACCCTTTGCAAACTGCCGATGAGTGGATGTTTCTGCTCTTTTATCCCCATGGGAACATCATTAGCAGATCTTCCCTTAACAACAGGGACGATAAAGAATAACAACCGCTCCTTGCTCTGCTATAGCGGTGTCCAGGAATCTGAGAGAGCTCTGCGGGTGTCACCAGTTATTCCTCACAATGCCCTTGTGGTGAAAGCAGTAACCCCACGTTTCAGATGGAAAAACTGACACACGGACAGGTTAAGCAACGATTGTGTAGTGTATTAGTGGTACAGCCCGTAAGAGAACCCGAGACCTCCTTATTCCCTGTCACATACTCACAACTACGGACCATGTTTCTTTTTCCAAATAATAATACAAATAAACAGATTACGGTGCTGTGATAAGCTCCGTCCCTCCTTCCATCTCCTCCTTGACTGCTGGGACAGCAGGGGTCCAAATTCCTCCAAGAGGCACCCAAACAGCTCGGTGAAACACTGCCACACCTTACACTGGAAAACACTTAGCTCTTATCTTCCGGGTAAAACCCCACCAAACTGGGAGGTCCCTTTATGTCATGGCTCGGTCTTGAATGGAGACAGGACCAGACTGATCTTGTCCGTTTACAGTGAAGACTTGGACTTGGTGAACAAAACGGAGTTTGGTCCTCTCTCCACTAAAAGGTCAAACATGCAGACGGAACCACATCTACCAGGCATAAAGACACACGTATTCATATCCCTCCAGAACCCTTCAGCAAGGCTGGCTGGTCCGTGAGAACTCATGAGAGCTGAGGGAGGCAGGGAGCCGTGGAAAAAGGCTGTTCTTCACGAAGCACTGTGGCCAAAGTCAGGCCTGGCCCTAGAGTCCAATTACTTGGAGTGGGGGGCAAGTACTTTGGGAACCTTGGATGACCCTGTTTTAGAAACAATTGACTTTCCAGGAGCCCAAGGGCTATTAGAGCCCTGGAAGCTCTTGGATTTTAAGAGTTTAGAAAAAGGAAAATTTGGCTACTGTGTCCGTGTTTTGCTGTGACTTAAAATTTATATAAAGGATGAAGAGTCTCCAGTCTGCTGCTGTTCCCACTGTCTAACACTGGATAACTTTGTGCACATTTTGGCCTTTCTGATAATAACGTGGGGCCCCTTGAAGACTGTTTGGGGGGAACAAATGTCCCCTTCGCCTCCCCCCTTCCCCAGTTGCTCCTGGCCTGCCTAGATGGGTGGTTCTAACGTTCTTTCAGCATTGAGCACAGCAGCTTTGTTGGCATGGTTTGGGAACCTATAAAAGCTACATTTCTGGGAGAAAAATAGAGAGACAAGTTCCTTTAAGTCCATCAAAGACCTTCCAGGAAGAGAAGGGTGGAAAAGGGTAGCTATTTTGCTCAGAAACAGGAATGTTTGCATGTAGGTAGCAGTCATATGACCACCGGGCCTTCAGCAATTGTGTGTGATCCCAGTACAAACAGGAATGCTAAAGCCCAAGGACAACTTCAACCACAGGAGGCTATGCTAGAAGTAGGTCTTTGAGAGATGTTTGGTTGCACCTTAAATGAAATATAGACTACAGTGAGGCAGGAAAGCCCATTTCCTGGAGGCGTTACCCCAGGGGGTGGTGTCCTAAGTGGCTTTGTTCTCCTCAAATATCATCAGTATCGTTCGAGAGCATGCCGTGCCAGTTGGCGTTAATCTCAAACTGTGGGTGTGTAAACAAAGAGTCTCTACCTGGAAAGGCAGAAACAGATCTGCTGATAAGTGAGCGGGGGAAAGTGAATAAAGGACATAGGCTTTATGCTGGGGTTCTGGGGCTGACTCCAACACGATCAATAGAACAGCGAGACGGTGAAGACCCATTAAGTCTTCTTGTCCACCTTTCCCTCCACACACCCCCCCCCCCCGGCCAATGCAGAACTGCTTTCCACAGTGTCTTCTACAGCTTTGTCTAGCCTCATTTTAAGCGCTCCACAGTGACAATTAAACACAGTCAAGAGGAATAAATGTAGGGATCAGAAGCACACACACAAGCACAGCTGCATCCAAATCACAACTTGTGTCACAAGTTCTCCAGCATGTTAGCAATCCCTGGTACGGAGCCCATTCCCCCCATGAGACACAGGTTCTCCTGCTATCTGCCAAGGAAGTAACAGAATCATTCTGGGCACATCAATGCAAAACCTTCCTAGTTAAAGTAAGAGAATCAGAGTAAGTTACACATGAAAGACAATGGGTGAAATCTTGACACCACTGAAGTGGATGGAAAACCCTCCATTAACTTCAATACTCTCAGGATTTCACCCAATGTATTTAGAGCAGCTGGACGACATAGGAGCTGCTGGGCATTCTGATTCCACATCTCCAGGCTGGATTCTATTACCTTCTTTGAAACGGCCTGATGGCACAGGGAAAGGGATCATTCATCTTCAAGGCAACCACACAGAGAAAAAGATATAGATGGGCTGCTTCTGTCTTTCAGGGCGCGTTTAGTATTGATTTAAGATGCCCTGGTACAATGCACAGGACATGAAATGGGCACAAACCGGGCAATAAATCTTTATCAGGCCGCGATACGCTGACTCGCAGTGTCTGCATGGAGTAGCCAGTGAGAAAACAATACTGTGCACATTAGCACTGGGGTTGATGGAGCCTAGAAATCTCTCTTGCGTGTCCTGTTCTCCATGATCCTATAGACTCAGACTTTAAAGCCAGAAAGGGCCGTCACGCTCATCTAGTCTGACCTCCTGCATGACATAACAAGCCTCAGAATTTCTGGCTGAGTTCTCAAAACTTGATTTAAAGACTTCAAGTTACAGAGAATCCACCATTTACTCTAGTTCAAACCGGCAAGTCCCCCCCCAGGCTGCAGAGAAAGGCAAAAAAACTCCAGGGTCTCTGCCACTCTGAGCTGGGGGGACATTCCTTCCTGACCCCAGGTACGGCGCTCAGTTAGACCCTGAGCATCTGTGCAAGACCGACCAGCCAGATACCTGAGGAAGAATTCTCTGCAGTGACTCAGAGTCCTCCCCACCACATGCCCAGTCTCCAGTGGTTGGAAATATTTGTTCATAGCGGTCACGGATGGACCCCTGCCATTGCAGGCAATCATAGCTCCCAAAAGCCAAGATGAAGCAAACGTTACCTTTTCAGCCTCCTCTCGACTCATGGCCAGGGCAAGCTGTAACTGCAGCTCCTCCTCACCAGTGGTCTGGGGTCTTGCCTGTTCCAGGTCAGAGTTGAGCTGAGGGGATGAGGAAGAGGCTGCAATAAAAAAGGAGGAAGAGTTCAGGTTGGGAGAAGAGGAAGAAAATCAGAGTCTCTGGAGCTGGACTGTTCCTAGGACTCAATCAGCAACAATCACCAACCTCTTCTCTATGGACTTTTCTGCTCTCCCCTTGATCCCACCACCTAGTTCAAGCTAGGACGCTGGTGCTTAGCCACTCCCTAAGGCATAGGAAGCTGCTCCTCCTTTCACTGATGTCCCAGAGCAACAGAGAAACAGCCTGCCTTTAAAGAAGTGGGAGTCTGAGCACAGGCCTGGCTAAGGAGAAGGTTGGGATCTGGGGTCAGGATGCAAACAGAGTCATTAGCCCTCAGTGTTCTAGGAAGGAAATTGTCTTTGTTTGGAGGGGTTGGGTTAGCACAAGAATCTATACACCATGGCAGGGGGGAAGCAGACAGCTTGGTGGAGGGTCAGAAACTAGAGCCAAGAGTTTGAGGCAATATCAAAAAAAGGGAGCAGCTGGTGGAATGACCCCCACGACCTCCGTGAAAGCCACTGTGTTGAAGGTCAACTCTGCAATCTCAGACATGAACACGCTGCCGGTGTTTGAGACTGCAGGTGTCTAATCTGCTTCTTTCGATTCTGTCTTTTGGGTGCCTTGTTCACCTATTGATTAATAATGTCTTGAAAGTCAGGGAAAAATCCAGCATTTGGGAGATCCTGAGGCACAGCCTCAGCTGTTATTCTCCAGAATATCAGCTGCACAGGAGGCTGGCCCAGAGGAAGAGCAAAGGTAACCACCCCCATCATATTAAAACAGGAAGAAAACTGTGTGTATCAGCAACGTAACAAACCAGGGGGTGTGAGCCACTGTGCTAAAAGATGTCTGGGAACTGGGCTGTCAGGATAGACAAGAGTGAGCCCAAATGTTCCTTCTGAACTTCAGACATCCAGAGATCCACTGCCCTGGGATCAGAAATGCCCGCACTCTCCGTATTGCCCACAGTCTGCAGCACTCACAGTTAAAGGATGACGGAGATCCCCTCGGCCTGCTGTATTCTTCTCCATATTGCGATGTCCGTCTGCCATAGGAGAGCTGCTGGCTGCTGCTGATACCCGTGCCCTCGATGGACATGCGCTCTTTGGTTTTCAGGGCATGAGCCCTTTCCTGCTTCAGCTTCTCTTCATCCTTCAGCAGACCCATGATCTGTTTGACTTTCTCCCGCACATTGATGCCTTGATCTTTGCCGTCGCGGTCAATGTACTGGAAGTCTTTCAGGGTCTGGATGGTGTAAAAGTTCTCCCGGCACTGATGAGCCACCTTCTCCGATCCGGTTTTGATGAGGTAGTCCAGCAGGGTGAGTGCCTTGTACACGTGGCGCCAGTTCTTGCCGCTGTCGTTCAGCCGCCTCCAGATCATCCCCATGACCTCCGCGAAAGCCACCGTGTTGAAGGTCAGATCTGCAATCTCAGACATCAGGGAACTGGGTGGACCCCATGGGTCATTAGAGGTTGCCTCACGCACCTTGATCTCTGCCTCCGAATAATTATGCACAATGTTTTTTACCTGCCGGCGCAAGGCAGAGGTAGTCATGGCTGAACCAACACCACTGGTAGTAAACAATGAAGGACTGGGGAATAAACAGTCTGGGACCCAGTGGAAAAGTCACAGTCCCAGTTTCACCAGCAAAAGCACTCTAGCTCACCCGGTTTTACATTGACCTGGAAAACAAACAGAAAGTGTTACATACAATCACCAGTGAAAAAAGGACCCAATCTCCATTCCCAAAGCACTTCTGTTGCTCTCCGGCAGCACCTTCAGCAAATTTCACTTTTAATGTTTATCACCAAGATATATTAAATGTAATATGAAAAATTATAATATTTCTGTTCCATACATCCTTGCATTTTGTGACTTAATCTTGTTATATACTGCAGCTAAAGGCAAACAAGCTAAGTATTTATTTGATAGAGATGAAGCCAAAGGGAAAAAGCTTATAAAAAAAATAGTCAGCTATTATAATTTCTGCAGATAGCGCGTCTCATATTCTACAGAAATATTTAGGTTGGATTTTACCATGTGGTTCTGCTCTTAAAAGTGACTGTCTAAAATGGCACTTTCTTCCCCCAAAGATCTGCTTCCTCTGTGCATTGGCTCACACATAGTGGCAAAAATAAGTTTATATTGTTTTCCTCAATGGAAACACCCTATGGGAGCGGGAAGTAGATTCCATTCTGTCAATTCTACACATGCATCACCAGAATTGTAAACTAAGTTCCAAATGTGTCGGGGTTAAAGTCTGCCTTTAGTCTACAAGTTTTTTTTATATTGGTGATGATGCTACAGAAAGAAAAGCAGCATGACTGTTAGATCCCAGTGTGCATTGGCAGAGCTTTCAGTCAGAAAAACAGCCACCTTTTTACAAGTAAATTTAACAAATGTGCTTCTTTGAGAGGCAATAAATATGGAAGCCCACACTGCTGTTTGGGCAGTCACTTGTCAGCCTCTGCCTCTTCTCCTGGAAATTATCCCCGACCTTCTCCTGTTGGAGAACAATTGGCTCAAGTCTGAGGATTAGCGAATCAGTTTGGACAGATTAAGAACCTTTCTCCCAAGAAACCTGTGTCCCACACTGACACTGACCATTCCCTGTGTTTTTGTGTTGGTTCAGGATCCCAGCAAGCTGGTGCTGAAATGCCTATTCTCATGATATTTCCTACTAGAAAATGACAACGAGATTCCCAATTTTGTTCCAGACAGCCAGGCACTTTGGGTAAGCACCCCACAATCTAGAGTGCCTGGGCAGATCACATTGATCCTGGGAATGTTGAGATCTGGGAATGCTGAGATCCGTAGGCTATAAATAGAGCTGCTGTATGCATCAGAGCCCACTGAAGCCAATGGGAGCTTTGCTATCGATTTCCGAGGAGCCACAGTTTCACTGCAGACTTGAGTTCAGGTACAGCGATGCAGGCGTTCTGTTCACGGTGCATCTCCATCCTGCATCTCTGCAGAGAAGTGAGCAGCAAGTTCACCAAACCTTTTCCACTCTCCCCTAATTTCTCTCATGGCATGAGTGAGGGGCCATTAAACCTGAAGGTGAGATACTCCCCCTCAGGGTCTGAACACATGCATTCCACAGAGCCCCTCCAGTCTGAAGCACAGGAAGGCAAAGCCAAGACTGAGTATTTAGTGGTGTATATGAAGGAAGTGCGGTGGTTTAAGTCCACTTCCTGGGTGTCCTTCACACCCGGTGCTAACTCCCCCCAGTGTCAATCTCAGCAGAGAAGCTGACTGGCCACGGTGACTGAATTACTCTCCAGCCACCACAGTGGTGCAGGGACCTTGCATTCCTCTTCCCTAGCCTGTATCGATTTTCCCCAAACGCTTCCACACATTAACTCCATGAGGCCTCACCATGCTCCTGTCAAGCAGGGAAAGGCTGTGACCCTTCTTTGACAGGAGGGACAACTGAGGCCGAGTGACACCCAGCAAGCCAGATCTAAAAGGAGAACGCACAGGGTTCTGGCCCAGATCCTGGGCTCAGCCCACCCCACTGCATTGCCCCTGTGCGAGAACGGAAGGAACAACAGCACAGAACTCTGTAAATGAATGCCCCCGCCATGCAACGTCTGCCAGGCTCCTGCCGTCCTACAGCCCACCTACCTGCTAACGTGATATCCAGGCAGTGCTAGTAGGAGAGAGGGAGGTGGAGGGAGTAATTAATTTGATACAGGGTGGAGGTGGTGGGGGTAGAAAGATGAGGACATTTTACTTTGGATTTTCTCTCGACTGAGCACAAAGTGTCTCTTTCACGCATGCACGTGCACACGCACACACATGGGGAGGTGCAGAGCAGCTCAGAGTGCCAGAGACAGGCCTTGCACATGTAGGAGATAGCCCTCACATCCCCATCGCAATGAAAAGAGGATGCATGTTCTAATGAGATTTTCAAAGCTGCGTCAACTGGAGGGAAACCGTGATCCGTGACTCTGCACCAAGGGTTCGAACGGTGATGGCCACAGCGCAGACTAGTGCCGGTGTTTTAAAACTGTCATTTAACTCTCCTGTGAGCACCCTCAGGCTTCTGGGAGAGGGGAAAATCAGGGCAGGAGTTTCCCTCGCTCCAGCACTCTGGTGAGGGAGGGGATGTAATCATTGACTCACAGGAGGTTTGGACAGGACCTCAGGAGGTATCTAGACCAACTTGAACTAAACCATCCCAGACAAGGTCCTGTGAGTTGTTTTCTCTCCCTCAGTGGAGGAGGGGAAAAGGGCAAGTCACGAGTTGCAGAGCTACTCCAATGACCTCTGGGTTCTCTCTTGCCCAAGGCCAACTTCCCCGTAACTCTCATGTTCCAGCTGATGCATTCTTGGAGATCACAGACAGCAAAGCCCTCCTCGTACTGACCCAAGGAGAAAACACGAACCTGATGTGACAGAGAGTCTACCTCAATTCCACACTCTGACCGGGAATGTTGGGGCAGTGGGTTCACCCCAACCCTGCACTCCCAAGAGTGGGGTGTGACAATGCTCTTCTCCTGCCTTTGCACCCTGAGAGGTAACTGGGGAGAGGTGACCTCTGGAACTCAGTTGCTACATCTTGTTTTCATCCTTACCCTTCCTAAGTGACTCAGCCATACCCTCCATTAGGGATCTCATTTTCTCCATGACAGAGTCAGGGCTGAAAATAGCTTCATATGTGCACACCCACGAAGAGCATGCATTTCCCACCACCTTCCATTAAAACCAGTCATGTACTCTAATTGCTTAGCGAACACCTCCGATGGACAGGCCCTGCCTCTCCACGTCCGTAGGAGAAGAACAAGCCGCCCTTCACCAGCCAGGGTGGGCATCATATTCCTGATTCGGAGAGAAAGAGGAGGCTGCAGAGATGGCTCACAAGACTAAAGAAGTTTCTTTCCAGACATTTCCCTGTATTGATTTCCTTTCACAGCGCAGCCCAGCCCAACCCACTTTCTGCTTTTACATCTTAGTGCAGCTAAATGCCAGTAGAATGACTCCAACCAGAGACAGCACTATACGGGGGGAGACATTCCCTCCATACTGTTTGAAAACAAATGAGCTGATCAAGTTAAACCCATCAGAATCAAGATCAGCGTTTTCCCTTCTGACTGCAACAAGGTTATTGATAAAGTTTCACCCTCCCTGCTGGCGAACGCTAGGCTTTTGCTGATTAAATTCTCCCTTGTATCAAAAACTCTGCTCTGGACATTCCCTTCTAGCTCCCAGCAGGTTCCCTCTTCAGTAGAAGCCGCAGGTCTGGACATTCCCAATGAAATAACTAACCCGAGAGCATGACAGGACAGTCTCCAGCTGGCAATACAAGCTGTTTGTGCAATAATTCAGCTGCTTTCAAAACTTCCCAGAAAGTTTTCTTTCTTTCTTTTTTTTTTAATGACGCCCAGAGAAATGGGAATGAAAGAAGGAGAAAAAGAAAAGTCAGACAAGGGTGGCCACACGGGGCAGGGAGACTGAGCCTGGAGTACTGCCAATGGTGTTAAAAGCTGTGAGTTTTATCGAACACAATATCCCCAGGAATATAAAGAGAGTGAAACAGAAACCGTGTGCTAGATAAGGCAGCACCAGGCAGCCTCATATGGAATTACTGCAGTGACCTTGAGCAAAAAGCTGTCAGGTGGGGAGAAGGACACGAAGGCTCGGCACTGAACCAAGTTGCAGGGTCTCTGCCAACCAGGAAGCTTTAGTGATCCCAGCAACGGGGAGAAGAAAAAGCCAGAGAAGGCAAAGAGAGAGAGAGAGGCTGGAACAAGGCAGAAACAAGAAAAGGCAGGGAGGGAGAGACAGACTGAGAAGGAGAGAGGAAGAGAGACAAGTAAAGACCAGGGAAAAGTGGTGGGGGGTAAACTGAGAGGAGAGAGAGATGAGGAAAGGGAGGAGAGGGGAAGACTCAGGGCGATGGAGAGGGAAAGGGAAGATGTCAGCCAGATGATGATGGAAGAGGAAGGAGAGATGGATGGGGAAGAAAAAAGGAAGATGGGAAAAGTAAGGTGCAGAGCTTTCTCTCTCGGCGAGAACATTGCCCATATCAAAGCAAAGAAGCAGAGGGAATCCAAATAGCGATCAGAATACATGGAGGGAGACAGCCCTTGGCAAAGGCTCTGTCAGTGGCTGCTCTAACTTGTGCCGGAGACGTTACTAATAACCCTGCGGCCCAGTCCCCAAAGGCCATTTCCACTGGCTGCCCCCTTCCCAGTATGCCCCAGTGTGCTAGGCTCACAGGGGCAGGGAGAGGCATGTTACAAAAACTAGGAATGGATCAAGCTATTCTTACAGTGGACAAAGATAGAAAGGGAGGAAGAGATGGAGCAAGAGACAGTGGAGAGGGAATAGAGAGAGACAGAATCTGATAAATGCTCAGGTTCTCAGGAAAATCTTACCCAGCATGGAATGGAAGACATGAGCCCATCCTGACACACATTCATGTAACTACATGCAGGCACATGCAAAGCACACGCTTACCCCCTCCGCTGCATGGGCCTTCATTCAGATCTGCGATAACTTGGGGAATTACATAATCCCCCAGGATTTTCTTCCTGCCCAGGCTTCTGGTGGGACCCTCTTGAAACTCCTGGCCCTTTTGTGCTGGAGAATGGGTATTTCACAGGCAGGGGGGCCCCCACCCCTTCAAGAGGACAAAGGACATCCCAGGGCAAGTGCCTGAGGTGCTGTAGACAGGACCGCACTGAGTGGAAGTGGCCACAATGCTCAGAGGACCAGTGGGGCACCAGGGAAGGTTGGGGAGGAGACAGAGGGGGAGTTGACGCAAAGGGAAGGGGCTGGCTCTAAGGAGCAGGGGATACACTTCAAGCCAGCGCTGACCCTGGCAAGTCTCCCCTGTGCTGTCTGCTGTTCTATTCCCCTGGTGCTGAATGCCGAGTGAGTGAACCCCAATCACCACCATCCAGTACCCCTGGGAAGCAGTGTGTGTGGGGGGAGGGGGAATAGGGGAGGGGTGCCCTACCTCTGCCATCCTGAAGCAGCTTCATCTCCAAAACTCCAAGCAGCCCACAGCAGGAGGACCCAAGCCCTGTTCAAAAGAAAGAAAAGCCCCAACAGCTGTGCCAAAGTAGTGATGCAAATCCAACTGTGTTTCACTGCAGTGTGAGCTACTCCAGCGTCCAGAACCTTCCTCCCCACCCCCATCCTCCTTCCACCTGCCTCTCCTGCGGTCCAGTCACCTTCCTGCTGGCCACAGGATCTGCCCCACAGGACAGCTCCTTGTCCCCGGACATCCCAGCCCAGCAGGGCAGGGGGAGAGGGTGTCTTACCTCTGGCACTGGCTCCCTCTGGTCTGTGACTGCAATCAGCAGCTGGTGCTCTGATCAGCCCTTGGATTGGAGGCAGCACTGTTCCCTGCAGGGACTGTCCAGCCTCGGTGGGGCAGGTTTGCTCCCACAGTTCCTAACTCCAGCCAATCCCGAGAGAGCTACATCCCCTCCTTGCTGGGGACCAGACAGTGTGTGCTCAGAGGTGGATGGAGAGAGCTATGCTGTAGATTATTCCCAGGGACTGTCAGAAATCTGTCTCTGCTTCTTGCACACGGTGTGAAAGTTGCTTAACTGGCTGGGCAGGTCTGTCTCCCTGCGAACAGGACATAGCAAGGATTTGCTGCTCTCATTAACCCCTGCAGGACCACAGACTTTACAAAAGCTACTAGTTCTTCTTGTCCCCACAGTTTTATGCCCCTCTGAATCCCATGAGGCTATCACAGACCTCACAGCTCTCTTTCACCCTTTCGTCAAGATCCAAAGGGGTAGCCGTGTGAATCTCTCGCAGAGAAACAAACAGAATCCTCTGGCACTTTTAAAGATTGACTGATTTATTTATCTATAAATAAATTGTTAGTCTTTAAAAGTGCCACAGGGCTCTGTTTGTTTAACCCTTTACTCTCTGTACGCAATAAGCCAGTGACAGAGGGCCCCAGTGCTGGAAGGAGAGATGTTCTAAACAGTGGACAGGAAGTGAGGATGGCGAAGTGCTCAGTCACTGTCCCCTTTGGCTCCCAGCCAGTCCCTTTTTTTAAAAGCCGGCATTCTGCTACAATCCAAGGCTCAAGATTCCTCTGGGCTCACAGTGCGGCCTCCGTAGCACCCTTTCCAGTTCTGGGACGATTCTCCAGTCTCCACGTTTGGCCAGCCTTTGAAAAGGAGTAGCCCTCTGTTTTCAGGGTGTCCCACTGTCTCTGAACTGCTGTGGGAAGGAGATTTTCAGCTTCCATCCGTAGTGTGCTGGCCCTTCCCTGAAGAGCTGGCTGAGTCTGACTCAGGGAGTGAGGCACGGGTGACATTATGGAATAAGTCATATCCCTCGCTGTCATCACCACCCACATGCTCCCTGCCGCTGCCGCGCATTTTAATTACTGACAGAATTTCCATTTTTTTAAAAAGACATTAGAAATCCCTGACAGCCTCTGTGCAGAAACGTTCTGATGGGTAATCAGTAATTAATTCCCTCCAACAGCCTCACGATACAATACGTAGAGTGGGAGCTTTGACAGCAGTCCCAGGTATGCCCGTGCCAAAGTCAGGCCAAGGTACATGTTAGCAGGCTATGTTGAATTGGACCATGGATCCAAAGGTTCTGCTTTAGGCTACACCAGAGAAGGTAATGTGGGAAGATGCCTAGCAGCTACAACGATGGCCTCCTGGGCCACTCTGAGTTTCATTGATAGGATGACCCCCAACTCAGACATCGTCGGTGTCTGAAAGGCTGCCTACCACAGGGAAGGGAGAGAAGATGTCCACCAGATCATACACCTGCCTGTGAATTAGAACATCCACACGCAGAGTGAGTGGAGAAGGATGCCTCCAGCATCTTCTTTCTCTAGTTGGCCAACAGATCAACCTTAGGCAACCCCCAGTGGAGATAAATCAACGGGAATACCATCTCGCCAGCCTCGGGCATTGTCTTCTCCTTATCTGCTTTGTCTGGTTCTGAGGATGCCTGTGTTCTGATGTTAGATGGGCTATAGTCATATGCCACCCTCTAAATTATTAAATAAATATGAATCAATGCCAAAGTATGGAGGAGGAAAATGGATCTGTATGGCTTGGCAGTCCGGGATCTAGAGCACCCATTGGCTAAAGAAACAACCCTTTCTTAAGGGAGCTCAACCGATTCTGCAGCTACAGAGCCACACTGGATGAAATGGACACCACCCACCGCATGACCAGTGGAAACCGAAAAGCTATCTCCCACGTCAGCTAGGAGAGCGTGGCTGGGACACAATGAAAATGAAGGGCTGCTCCTTTTAACAGCCCTGCCTGCTCAGCAAAGGACACACACCTTCACTGAGTGCTGGAGGGAAATAGAAACTCCTCCCTGAGACAACACACTACGCAAAACTACTCCCTCTGATAGACGCCGAAGGGTGGAGGCAACAGCGCAAGAGCAAGAATGGCTACTTACCCTGCATTCGCTGAGGTTCTTTCAGATTCTGTCGTCAATGTAAATCCCATTGCAGGGAGTGCATGTGCCCAAACGTGCAAGATCAGAATATGTGCACAGCAGTGTCTGTACGGGGTCACCCAGGTGCCCTGTGCCTCCTTATGCTCCCATGGAAGTGGCCATGACCCTCCCTCACAATTCAAAGCCTGGGGTTGCTGAGGACTCTGAAAAGCGAGGGATGGAGGGTGGGTTGTGGGATCCACACCAACTAAATCTCAGAGAACCACCACAGTTTCTGTAAGAGAGGTCACTGTTCCTTCTTCTGCAACCATACACCAATGTACGGCCCTGGCAAGCAGTGTCCCCTTCAGATGGTGGAAATGACTGTAACACTGTTCACCCGAAGCTGGCCTCTACAGCTAAGTCCAATGAGTAATGGCTGGCAAAGGTCAGTGAGTTACTCCATGTTGTTGCCCTACAGGTTTAGGATATCACCACATTCCTGGAGCAGGTGGCGGATGTCACTGGTGCAGTGAACATTAACATCCAACAGGAGAGCGATCACAGCCAACTGGTAACATACTGCATACATGCATGTGTGGTTGTAGGATATTCTAGGATTTTTGGAGTGGCTGACTATGGCTTCATAGAAACAAGGAGACGGTCTAACTCAGTTGGTTCTGTCCATGTAACCAAGTACGGCTCTGGGGACATCCAGAGTGTGTAAATTCTTCTCCTGGTGCACAATGGGACTTCAGGAAGAAGATAGGTAGATTAACTGATTGGGTCAAATGGAATTCCAAGAACTTCTTCAGGATGAACAAAGAATGAGGTTTCAGCCCCACCTTGTCTCTGAGTAACGTCATAAGGAAGTTCAGCAGCCACAAGTATTTGAAGCTCACTGACTCTCCCAGCCCCGTTATGGCACCTAGAAAGACCATCAGGAGAGCGAGTTAGTGTCATGAGAACTCTGAAAAAGGCTCAAATGGAGGTTCGATGAGATTCAGGACAATGTTGAAGTTCCATGCAAGTGCAGGCTCTCTGCTCCACATGTAAATACGCAACTGACCTTTGACCTTTATAGGCTGCCCTAATAGGTCTGCCTTGAGATCAACATCCCTGGATTTATTGGTCCTAGAGAGGAAAAGGAACAGCAAATTGAACATCTATCTGGGATATGGTTCACCCCAGAAGCTGAAAAGGCGGCAGCTGTGATTATCTGTGAGCGGGATGCATTTGTCACAGGACAGACGGGGTTTAAATCCAGGGTTTAATTCCTTGCTCTGCAACAGACATCCTGTGCAATCTTGGCAAGTCACATAACCTCTCTGTGCCTCAGCTCCTCGTCTGCCCAATATGGATAACCGCACTGCCCTACCTTCCAGGCGTTTTGTGACAATAAAAACATTAAAATTGTGAGGTGTTCAAGTACTCTAGTAATGAGGGCCATACAAGTACCTAAGACAGAAATACAGACAGGTGGGTTAGAGTTTGCCATTCCATGTGGATGCATCATACCCTGATGCACAGGGGTGGTCAAGTTAGGGTGTTTTTGTTTGGTTGGTTGATTTAGTTTGGGTTGGGGTTTTTTGCGTGAAGGTTCATTGGCTTGAAGTTTTTCTAGAGGTGAAAAACAAATTCTTTAGGAAGATGTTTCTGAACTAAAGATCAGCAAATGCTCAGCGAAGTAGTGGGTTCTGTCTCAGGATCTGAGGGAGAACAACATTTATTCCATCCTTTGTGTCCTCAACCAGAAGCATAGAGTATATGTACCCTGATAAAACGCTGCTATTCAAGACTCCAATCTAGCATGCAAGAGGTCCATGCACACTTGTAGTGGGATCCCTGGCCCCCTCCCCAATGCATGCTCAAAGACAAACTGAAGTTTAACAGCAAAAAGCTAGAAGAGCTGCCTCCACCAGCTGAAGGTTATCTGCTCTTCAGAGGGAAAAGACAGGGGTAATGACAGGGAAACCTTGCTTTTCTCATTGTCTCTGTCTGCTGGCTAAGAGGCCTTGTACCCCCTTAAATGGACTACCAAAGAGAAATAATGAAGAAAATTTTTTAAACTAAAATTGCACCCGTCCATCTGAATGGAATGGCAGAAAATGAATTTATTCCAATACCATGAATCATCACAGGGACTGCAGGTGTTACAGTTTGATGTATATATGCATCTATAATAATAAGAAAACACTGTGTTCCACTCCAACATTTCCCAGCATATTGCAAATGTCAATAAATTCAGATATTGATATGTCTTCTTCATAATGGCAAAGGTCTTTTCTAATGCACAGAATCCAACCGCTTTAATGGGGAAGCTGCAAGTTCCTAAAAGAAGATGCCATATTATGCAGACACCACATCCCAGCATCCTCTGCTTTTGAAAAATTTCCTGGAGCCAAGGCTAAATGGTATGGGCGTGGCAGTAAGAACTGATAAATTCCACAAAAAGATGCCATTGTGACCGACATACATGCCAGGAAATCCAGACGGAGGTGGTGGCGGCAAGGCAAACACAACTAGACACAGACGGAGAAGAAAACAACGCCCAAGAAGTGGGGATAATCAGAGAGAGATTAACACAGGGCTAAATCCTGCACTCGCCACCCAGAGGGTCAATTTCATTGATTCTGATTCCAATGGGATTAGTGCCAAGAGTAAAGGGAATGAGATCTGGTCCACAGTGAGAGACAGGCACGTTGAGGTGGCCAGAGGGAGATACGTATACTAAGATCAACAGAAAGGGAGAACCCTATAAAGAAGAGAAAGAAAGCAGGTGACTGAATGGTAGCACTTATACATCAGAATCCCTTCTCATTCCTGTGTGGGATGATGCTTTCATCTCCACTGGGAATGACATATTCCACTGAGGCGAGGAAGAAAAAAGGAGCCCACTTCTGCTCCTCGGCCAGAGAATACTAATTACAGGGAAGGATGGAGTGCTATGCCAGGTCAGGTAGGAAGGCCAGATGCATGAAAGAGAGGGACCTTTCCACTGGGAGACCAGTGTTCCATCCATTGGACCAACTCCTTGGCAGAGATGACCAGGAGAAAAGCCCAAGCAAAATCTGAAGGATAATGCCTCACTATGGAAGCCCTGGGTACCAAATCCTAACCAGTTCAAGGTAACCCTGAAGGGCTCCAGTGTTGAGAAATTACAGGAGGAGGCACGGCAAGCAGCTGTGTGAAGGCCTCATGGTGAAAAAAAAAATGTGATACCCCCAACCCCCTCCAAGTCACTCAAAATCAGAGAAAAAACAGGGTTGAGATAGTTACAGAAAAATAAATACAAGGGATCAAATTCATCCCTAGGTTAACTCCTCCAGCTTCAATTGAGTTCTCCCAGGTAGAAATCTGACACAAGGAGATGGATGAAACCTTTAAAAAAGATGGATTTCTAATGACAATTCTGTGTGTTGGTGTCATGATGGTTGGGTTCAGGAACACTTGGTGCACTCTCTCTCTCTCTCCCCTTATTGGCTTCTATGACAAGTGAGAGAAAAAGAAAGGAAATGTGCTGTAAGCTATAGGAATTTTTCAGTTCTCTTCCCAAGGCAGAATTTCTCTAGTTTCCTTTCGTCTCCTCCCTTTCTGATCCTGTGACACCCCAGTGCACTGAATTCTCCTTAGTCAATAATTGTTTGTAGAAATAATAGCTGACCTAGGACTGGTCTCCCTGGACTCTCCAAGAACAGGGCCATCCTGGGGGTCAGGTTTTTTAGTCACTTGGCAGTTTCCTACAGAAAAGGAGATTATACTGGATCTATATAAACATGGATATTTATTTATTTAAAAGAACAGCAACAACGTATTTCTTAGACAGAAAATGCTTTACTCTTCTGTTTTTGGGCATCTTCCTTGAGCTGTTCAAGTAGAAAAACCATGTTGCTCACCATTGAATCCAGCAGCCCATAGACCTAGATCAGAAAACAATACAAAGACCCTTTTAATGAAAATGCGATAGCAAAAGTTGCTGAGCAGGATTAACGGAAGCGAAAGCATCTCTCTTATACATACACCCCCAATATGTTGCTTGTAAAGCTCAAAGCAATATCCAGATTTTACATATTTCTATCCCTAACTGGAACTTTCCAAACTTTCCTTTAGTTTTCCTTTAACATTATCCCTCAGGAATCTAGAAGCATACCGAAGACATCTACTGCATAACCAGTTCTGAATACATGATGGAATAATTCCTGCTTGGGATCCATTGACTTAGGAGACATCCCACCTCATAGCCTATGAGAACACTGCCATGGCTTTGTCATTTGCTGAGAATTCGTTTATTAGTTTTCTTAATCTGCCAAAATGCTTAGCTGTCCACCTAGCTTCATGCTCAGTTAAAAGAAAAACAGAGGAGACAGCACAGAAGGCAACTGATAAAAGTGACAAAAAGACAGAAGGAGAAAGAGAAACATGGAATGATAAAGATCCAGGCCAAACTTACTTCAACATAAAGTTTTTCATGGTATTTCTCAAGTACAATGGGATCTACAGGTTCCTGGCGAGATTCTACTTGGTCTGAATCTATGCTATCCAGTGGCAAGATCAATTCTTTCACCTCCCGTGTTAAACTCGGAGTTCTTACTCTTTTCTCATCTTTCCCTTTTGTTTTCCTGCTGTTTGGACGTTCCTGATCATACACAGAAAGACAAAAGCGGGACCATAGCATCCTTCATTTGCACAGCAGGCTTTACATCAGAGACAGGAATTCTTTCAACAGAAAGGAAATCAACTGTTCCACAGAAAGGTGGAGATTAACAAGGGTGTGTGTATTGGGCTTGTAATCTGTCACATACTCTCCCAGAAACCAGGTTTTCCTTTTCCATCTTCCAGGTTCCCACCACGTACCTCCCTCTCTTTTCCTGTTGACTTCGTTGCTCCTTTTTTGTCTTCTTTATCCTTCCCCCCAGCTAGCTTCTTGTCTTCTTTCTGCAAGGCTTTCCGGTCCTCCTTTCCTCCTTTTACGATCTGCTTTGAGTCCACTGCAAACAAAACAATACTAGTGATCCCAGAACGTTGTTTCAAGATCCAGAACGGAGTTGCAAATCCAGTGCCTCTGTGCATTGTAAATACATGATATTTCAATGTATTTTCCCCTTTCTACCTACTGTTTATGGAAGCATATTGTAAATTGGCATTCCTACAAGATATTGACTTTTCAATAGAGTTTTATTTAAGGATGGACATAAAAAGCAATGACTATGTAGTAGGGCTGGCATGTAAAGGAGCAGTAATGATAATTTTTATTAGTCTGTGTGAGAAACTGCCCTAAACGCTAATAAGAAATACGAATATTAATGCTATGCTAACAGGTTCCTGTGCCTTTAAGAGACCACAGGTGAAGGTGAGAACTGTGTATGGGATTACTTTTTCTGATACATTTCCTCACAAAGGGCTCACTGGGGGAAGTGCTCAAGCATCCATTTCAGTTGAAGCTCAGTAAGTTGCCTGAAATTAAAGGGAACTGAAATCCACTTAAAAGGCCCAGGAAAATCTGCTTAAGTGGCTTAAAGCTTGTTGTGCAAAATTATAAATTTACGATTTACCTGTTTCCTCTGGAACAGTTTCTACATAAGTGTCCTTCTCAGGCATGCCAAGCAGGGATCTCAGCAACAGGGAGCGGCTCACCAGACCATCAACTGTTTCACGCCATAGCTGGAAACTGAGAAACAAAATCATGAGTATTAGCCATGGCCAGAATTTGTACAGGAAAGCATTCATAGTTACATGAGGGAAGAGAGGGTGGGACAAAGCAGGGTTTTTGCTTCTCCCACCATCTTTTTCTAGCCTGTGCCTATGAATGAAGACACTTCACAACCAAAAAAAGCTATTGCTGCTTCCAACAAACTCAATCTGCTAACATCCAAGATGTGAAAACTGCATAAATGGCTCAAGGAAAATAATTTCATTAAGTTATAGCCCCCGTGGCTCTCAACAGTTAAGGAAGCAGAGGGCAGTTGGATCCATAAAGCTTTGGTGTGAAAAAAGATTTCTTTCTCTTCAGCATGAATGAGACTCCCATGTGCACCTTGGAGTTCCTCTGTCCTTCTAATTTATAGATGAACAGAAACTTTCTGACTTTATGGCTGAAAATACACCGAGAGAATGACAGAACATGGGATACAATCACCTTCTCAAGAACAATGTTAGAGAAAAATCACCTATCGGGTGAGGCCCTCATAAAGGTAATAGAATATTTTGCCAGCAAACTATCTTGGACAATGAAGAGGTCTCAAGTATTCTCCAAAGCAGCATGCTGACTTATCTCCTGAGCAAAATGGCATCTAGGAGATGGATAGCTGCTGAACGGATATAGGATAGATAGAACTCGTATTGCAGGACATGGCTGTCCGGTCTCTGCTGGAGTTTACCAGTACTACTGACTCAGCCAAGGGTACTTGTAGGAAAAGGTTTTTCTCTGCAGTGGTAACATACCATGTTTGATAAGGGAGGTCTGACTGAATCGGCCTCTGTACAACACAAAGCTCCAGTGCTGCCTTGTTGAGCTGGGTCAGGGCTGCTTCTCGTTTTTCCTCCTCGGGGATTAACTGCAAAGCCTGATGGGATAGAAAGCACAGTGAGCAACCTCAGCTTTCGAGTTAGAATGGGGATCCAAAATGGTAGGGAGTGGGGAATAAAGCTATAAGAGCAACAGACAGATTTCCAACAGTGCACAGCAGCAAAACTTGCACAGATAAGCATCCAGACTTGCCCAGAGGAAGAGAATCATAAAATACCTTGTTGACACCCTGTTGTGAGAACTAGGCCCCCTAATTCTTTGATGGATAAGAAGAATTTTTGAAGCACAAGGATCTGTAAGGGAACAGAGGGGGCTGGATCATGGTTCCATCCCCTACATTCTAAATCCTGGGATAAACAAAAAGGACTTCTCCTCCACACTAAAAGCTTAAACTTTCCAACAGCTAAACAGCACTCAACACAGAACACATACAATACCATTCAATTCTTTTTATTTCATCACTCAAGAGCCATAATGTCTCCCTCAGGATTTTCTGCACACGAACACTCAGGACATGGTCAGCAATGCTGAAAGATGATTCATTCCCTGCTAGACTTTCGATGACACACACACTGAATCATCCCTCTCCCCTCAATGCTGTGATTTATTCAACCTTCTGGATACACACATGACTTCATTCACTGGGGAGCTGGAACGTACTACATCATTCGCAAACAAATCTCAAACAATGGCTATGCTTCTGTTCCTTGCCAATTCATCACAACTTTAACAAGGACAGAAGGTTAGAACCTGCTTAAAATCCTCAAAGGAAAGGTTCCATTCTGGCTGGCTCACTTCTTCCTCCTCCACATTAAACATATGGCTTAGGATCTCCTCCACAATACTCTTCCGGCATGGCATCTCCTCCACGGCACTCTTCAGCTGTGGGATCTCTCCCGTAATGCTCTTCTGACGTGCAATCTCCGTAGCACTCTTCCGGATCCAAATTTCCTGTACCACGGTCTTCTGGCCCGAGACCGGCTGCACTATGGTTTTCTGGTGTGAACTCTCCTCTTCCTCTGAAGTTGAGGGAAAATTCATGTGTTGCCTCCACAATTCATGGAGTTCTTTCACCACTTGGTGCTGATAGTGCAACTGTGATAACAGAAAAGGAAAAGATGGAGAGGAGACAAGTCTTACTTTGCAAATAACACCATCTAGTGATTAAGCCAACAAGTTAGACTATTCTGTCCTCCTGCTTAGAATGTCTGTGATGCACCAGCCCCCCATACATCACAGCACCATCATTCCCAGGTACTTATGCTCAGTTCCATGTAGAATATCAAATGACAAGCTGCACCTCTGGATTCTTCCTGTGGAATAACTCTTCCTCTGTGATGTAAGCGTCCACAGGAGATGGGACTCGCTCCGGTGTCCGAATACGATCAAGCAGCTCCTTCAGATTTTCCTGTACTATGACAGCAACTTCTCGCACAGCCAGGTCACTCTGGCGCACCATAGCAAGCACAAGAGATTTGATTACTTGATCCACATACACACAGACAAATTTACACAAGCAGTATTATTGGCATGCATTAACACATATGCCCAGTCACAAGGATGCATAAACACACATACAGTATTTACGTCGGATATGGTGGTCATTAAGATGATCACATAAATATCTATATTTACATATGATGGGTATAATTTTAAGATTATATTTAATTTGATTTCACTCTGCAGGTCACTAAACCATAGAAGAAGGATTAAAAAAAAAAGACAAAGGAAGTATTTTAGGATGAATGTTAGTCCATTTTATACAAGAGGCATGGAAATAGATCGAGGTGATATGGGGTGTTGCTGTCATTTCATTCAGAAACCCTGGGCAATTACCTAATTCACTAACTAAAACAAACCCCACAAAGAAAACATCTTTGGGTGCTCTATACAGTAGAACTTCAGAATTACAGCACCTTGGGATGGAATGGAGTTTTTCATAGCTCTGACATGTTCATAACTCTGAAGGAAACATTATGGTTTTACTTTGAAAAATTTACAGCTGAACATTTACTTTATACAGCTTAACACTTACTATGCAGAAGAAAAAATGCTGCTTTTAATCATCTTAATTTAAATGAAACCAGCGCAGAAACTCTTCCCTTACCTTGCCAAATCTTTTTTAAACTTTCCTTTTATTTTCATAGTGTGACTTGTGGTCAACTCTGCTGCAATCTGATTGCATACTTCTGGTTCCAAATGAGATGTGTGGTTGACTGATCAGTTTGTAACTGGTATTTGTAAGTGAGGTCCTACTGTAAATAACTGAATCTCACTCTTAGTTCCAATCTTATGGCAATAAAAACATTGCAGCACCAACACCATACCATATTCTTTATTTACACATTGCGTTTGAAGCTCATATTCACACAATCACCTGGTTACCTCCAATTCATTTCTGAGGTCAGCCAACTTATCCTCATATACAGCAATACCCCACAGGCACACTTGCAGGACAGCCCCTCCTAATAACATGGGGTGAGTACCAAACTCCCAGGATTCACTGAAGATTCCTGCATTTCCCGACTTGAAGAAGAAGGAAAAGTTTCTAGTTTCCCCAGGCAGAATTACACCTAAAAATAACAGAGAGAGCACATCAGTCATCTGTTTACCAGGGTTCTTTTTTCCAGCTGAATCCTCTCCCAAATGCTTCACAAATCTGCTTATTTTCTAGTGCCAATGTTTGCTTTTTCAGCCAGATACCACACCTCATATCTCCAGCCATCTTCCAGGCTTATTCCCATCCATCAGATTGCCAAATGGGTTTTTAATCTTCACACTTCCAATCCCTAATTTTACTTTCATCTCAACACTCTCAACACACATTTTGCCTCATTTTTTCAATTGAAAAGCAAGGGGTTTTAGATATTTTACCCATACAGATTCTGGGTGGGACTCATCCTCTTTCCTCCAAGCACCCTTAAAAAGGATCTTTCTCAAATATCTTCTCCAGGACTAGTCTGCACTGGGAGCCCCAGATAGCTTCTTAAAGAGAATCCCCATTTATGTTTGCTTTGACAGTAGCCTAACTCAGATAAACCCCTGATCATGCCCACATCATATATTTGCTTTGGCATCCGTATAAAGCCCACAGGGTAATCTTTAAAAGATCCACATTTCACCTGGTCTGGTGTTAAAGTAAAAATACTGCATCCCTTTCTCCTTCGTTTCTTTAAAGGTAACAGGCTGAGGCTGCCTTCGCCAATCATACCATATGGCAGCTGTGCCATCATTGCTTACTGTCAGGCAGGATTCAGCTTTCTCACCCGCCAAAACTTCAAAGGTGATGCGGGCAGAAATGCCAACTTCATCCTGTGGGGAAGAGAGAAAGAAAAAGATAACGTTCTTTCTTTATCATAGGTTTTGCCTGCCAGGCCCAAATGGATACACAGCCAGGTGTTTAAACTATTAGATCTGTGTTGACAGAAAATGCTGCACAGCACTGTTTGTCCTTGTCCCCAACCAAGCTACCACTATCAGGAGAGAGACTGAGGCTGAACAACTAAACACAGAGGGTGCGTCTACACTTACATGTCAGATCGACGTAAGGAGCTTAAGTCGACCTAAACTACTCCGTGTCCACACTGGGCTCTCCTGAAGTTGACTTGACTTTTCCTTAAGTTGACTTAATAACATCTCGTTTTAGGTCGACTTAACGCTTAAGTCGACCTTATTAGGTAAACTTAAACCAGTGTGGTTGGGGATTAGTGCCTAAGTCAGCCTTATTAAGTTGACTTAAAGTGTTAAGTCGACTTAATAAGGTCAAAAGGGGCTATGTCTACACTAGAAAAGTCAACTTTTGTTAAGTCGACTTAATAAAGTCGACTTAACTTTTCTAGTGTAGACATAGCCAAAGAGAGTACCCTTTCTCTATTTTTAGATCCAGCCAAAGCAAGTGTAAGTTTAGTAACCACCCAATAGTATCCAGAATAAGCCGTGCTGGTTACACTCACGATACAGCTCTGACTTGGCAAAGAAAGAAAACGTAGCCTTATCATGTTTCAAAAAAATTGCAATTTTACTCTGTGAGAAGTGGTGCTGTTGATCCAACGAGCTGGCTGCCCACAGAACTTCAAAGATGGACCCAATATTGGTTCTGGAACCACATCTGGGTAATCTTCTAAGGGGTCACTGCCAAACAAAGCAACAGACAAATGTTCTCTTCAGATTGTTCAAACCAATTATTATCAAGCACTGAGGAATAGCTACATTAATCAATAAACAGTGGGTTCATTTCTGATTAACCATTTCATCTGTAGGGTTCAGCTGTAGCCAACAGACTGAAAACTCATCAAATCACTGAGTCCTCTCATTCCAGACAGTGCCATTGGTCTGGTGGGTGCAGGAACTTCTATCATAGACTGATACTGTTACCACCAAGAAACTCAGGCTGATGAAATGGAGAAGGACTCCTCCCTAAGAAAAGCTGGGGACTGATCACTTAATGAAGAGGCAATACCCAGCAAAGAATGGACCAAAGATAATGTCCATCCAGGGCAGAGATAAATATCTGATTGAGATTGAGGACTGAAGACACCAGAAGAAGATGCACAGTCTGGAATAACTAGGGCCAGATTCTCCATCCTGCTTAATCTAGGACACAGTGAGTGGAAAGGGAATGGGCCACAGGAAACTGGCTTCAGCTCCTTGATCTTCAGCCACCAGGCCCTAGTGCTAGTTCAGAGTCACACACGAGCCAGTGAAGCAGTGCTTCACTCCACCATATCCCATCCTCTTCCCACCCAGGCCACTCCTGAGAACATGCTCAACATGCCCCATCCCTTCCCTTACATCTGGGTGAGGAGAGCAGTTCGTACTGTAGGCAATGGAGCTACCTCCTTCAGGTTTCCACCAGTGGAGAACTCCCCCTGCACATAGAGAGTTCTCCACTGGCCACCTCTGCCTTTTGTAAGGTCATTCTGGACCACTTCCCTACTCTCTGTGGAGAACTGACCCATTCTGGAGAAGGGCAAGTGAGGAAACCCTCAAAGAGTGTTGTTCGGTATCCACAATTGCTTATCACTATCATCAAACATAACTTACGGGTTCTCTTTCTCTTCAGTGGCAACTTCCTTATTGTCCTGGCACAGCGGGAAATACTGTGCTGAGACAGAAGTGAAAGGCTGCCCTTTACCAATCACTTCCAGGCCATCTAAGTCCTTAACAGAAGACAATAAACATAAAAAAAGAAAATGGACATCTGTTAGTTTTTCATCTTACACAGAAATCAAATCAAGTAAAGTTATGCTATAGTACATCCTTTGATACGGAAGAAGAGATGCACCGTATGCTGTTTTAGGAACAGCGTCTTGTACTTAAGAGAGAGTCCATTGGCCTTACTGGGTGATTAAAATCCAGCTCCTCTAGGATGGATTTTAGCTCCTGTCTTCGATAACTCAGGAAGAGGCTTTTATCCCAGGTGAGACGGTAAGGGGACTCCTTTGCAGCTCTGGAGCCTGTGGAATTAATCATATGGGATTTCAGTGCTTACACACTATGCACCCATTGCTTTCACTTTCTCCCTGATCCTTGATCTTGCAACAGTCAGAATATCCCCAACAGTAAGAAACACAGTTCCATGACAGTGAGCTCAATCTTAGGAGTGCCTTGTCAGCATCACCTAGAGCTACAATAATGCAACCTTCTATTTAGCAGGTCCTTCCATAGGATATCTAGATGCCTGACAGTGTAAGCTCCTTCACTTTAATGCCCTCTCGCTGTCAGAAGGGGCCCCAGCTGTGCGAGCTGCCTCACATCATTTAAAACTACTGGATATTTAATCTTTGGTGCTCCACATTCCCCTGTTTATGTTGTGCCTCCACCCATTTCCTCACCCATCTCCATTCGGACAGTCCCAGGTTTCCCTACATGAGTGATGGGCTCCGGGTAGCCTCGCTCCTTCTGGGTCAATGTCATCATCAGACCAGTGAGTTCATCTCCAATAGACTCAGGCTGGCTCCAGAACTCACTTCCTACACGGTAGCCCTAGGGAGGAAAAAGTGCAAGATAACCTATCTGTTAGTCTCACCGGAACTAAGCAGAAGGCATCACATGCTGTTGGTAAGATGTGACCAATTATGACTTCTCCTTAACCCAAATGGACACTTTGACCAAATAACAGACCAAATGGTATTAACACAATATATTCCCATTGATGTGAATCGTTTTAGTGCTGTGATTACACAGCAAGTGACTCCCTTGTTTTAGGCTAGGAACATTCTCCTTCAAGCACCTTCTCAGTGGAAATCTCTGCCACCTAGTCCTGATGCCATTAAATCTTTGTTGCTTGAGTGATAGTAATTTCTGTCATCTCCCCAGCTTCTGCTGTTCCTTAGTACAAGACACTGCCCTAAGCACTAAAGCTCTTTAGCACAAGGGAAACATCAGCTAGATCTCACCAACACTTGTTATGCCACCACCATTTTTAAATTCAATGATGTTTCTCTTTGAAATAATTGAAAACTCTACAATTCATTTTGGGTCTGCAGTGGATTTGGTAGATGCCTAAAGATGACTCCTAAATGCCAGCCCCAACAGTATTATGCATGACACTAATCTCCTAATCCAAGTGACCCCTCTGCCTTTCACAAGACCTGAATAATTGGGACTCTGGTGAAATCAGGCTTTTACCTTCCCAGAGTGCAGAGCAGGGAGACTCCGGTCGATAAGATGACGCTCTTCCTGGATTCGTCTGTAATCTTCTGAGAGATTCATCAGCAGCTCATTTTCTGGTTTCTGAAGAAATTCTAAAAATAAGCAAAACTGAATCATCTTTTCTTCCAATCAGAGTCTCCAGAAAATCAGTCTCACACCTTCCATCTCCCTCTCTTTCCAACACCGTAACTCACAGTAACTCTCTTCCAGTCACCACCACCCCAAATCTGCCTCTCTGCTACTTCCTGCCACAGCCATGCAAGCCACCAGGTTAACATCTTCACGGCATAAATGTCCTGAACCACCTCAGACAGCACATGGGGTGTAGTGAAAATGTGAGGGCAATAATTGCACAGCAGTAGAATTACCCAAATCAGCCAGGCCTTGATTTGCCAGAAGCAGTAATAACTTACTGTGGTGGTGTTTGATTCACACAGTCTTATAGGGAGTTCCACACAATGAAATTGTCGCAACTTTACTCACTACTCAGAAATCTCTGCTGCTTCTTCCTGAGTGCCACATTATGATTCCAGTTCTGGAGGGCCCGATGCTGTGCGGGCGGGGCCCAGAGACACTTTCTTCTCTTCCCTTCCTCATGTGTCTCTCTGTACTTCTCTAAAGCTGCCACTGTACCATCCAAATGTGAGTCTCCGATCAGCTCAGCTAACTGATCAAAAATTAAAATGTTAGATTAGCCTAACCATCTATGTACTGGTACGACAAAACAAATGGGACAAATAAGTAAAGACATTCTGGACTGGCACAGTCTCTACACAGAACCACTTCTGGATCGACGGAGGTTCTGCCATTCAGAGCATCACTTGCAGGCTGTGTAAGACCATACTACATTGAGTCGCCAGACATAAGGAATGACACTGTCCAATCACCTAGTTTCTCCTTGTGCTTCTCAGCCCTGGTGCTCTCAGCTGAACGGCTGATGGAACTGGGGCCTGGAAGCATGCAATTCCTTGTATGTGGTACTCTTCTCCAGGCAGGACCTACTGAGCCAAGCAATGCAGCTGTGCTGCAAGGAATTTGCCCCCCATATGGACAAACCATGTTTCAGTCCAGAGAATTTTCTGAAGCGTTTTGAATTAAACCTAAAGATATAACACTCATCACTAGAACTCTGTGAATAATAATTTTTTTCAGATTGGAAAAAAACTACATTTTGGATTGACCCCAAACTATTTCTTTTTCAGTTTTTTTGGTGGTGGTGCCCCAAATAATCCAGTGGCTAGGGGACTCACCTGAGAGGCAAAAAACCCAGGTTCCATCTCTGCTCTGGACAAAGGACCTGAATCAAGGTGTCCCTGCTCCTAGGTGAGTGCTCTAACCACCAGCCTACAGAATTTGAATTCTGTCTCTGAATATTTCAATATTTCATGAAAAGTGGTAAACTTCAACAGAAGAGACAGAGACTTTCTGAAAATACCCAACAGCTGGGTGGTTAAAGAGCACTCACCTGGGAGGCAAATGTCTGAGCTCAAATCCCTGTACCAGAGCAGGAATTTGAATCTGCATCTTCCACATTCCAACTGAGTGTCCCAGCTAGTGGACTGCTGGGTATAAGTGGGGCACCATTCCCACCTCTTCCTCAGTTTTTGAATGCCACACAAATCCCCTTATGAATCTAGTCAGAAAATGTTTTGGGGCTGCAAATGACAAGTTTGCAAATAGTTTTGGGTCAACTGAAAGTCCATTTTTCAATGAATAAACTATTCATCCAAAAAAAATCTCATCCAGCTCTGTTCACACATTTTATCTCTGGGACAGCACTGCATGGCAGCCCTCTCATAACTTTACAAACCAACCTCAGTATTTCCTCTAGCTAAGGCTTCTCTCTTGAATTCCTGGAGACTTCCTAAGATGTTGTGGGGAAGAATTTGTTCACAGTTATCAACAAATGGTCCTTCTGGTGCTGCAATAAAGCAAGAAAGACTGTGTGAGATCACAGAGCACCCTTCATCAAACATAATGGTCAAAAACAATATCTGAGACTATATGAATTTCTGGTTCATTTCTGGACTTTTCTCAAAGGTCAGGCCACAAGTAATTCTAGCAAAATCAAAAGTGACAGGTCAGAGCTGAAGTTTAACTCTACCAGAATAATTCAGTGGTTTCTTTGATGACTCAGCAACTGTAGGATATGCTACCAGGAGCTGTGCCTTCCTCCCAGCCTCTTGGGGTTTGCGTCTTCGAATGAGAAACTTTCTGGTAATAGGAGTTCTCTCACTTTCTTGGGGAAGGCGTGGAGTATGGAGCTAGAGAAATAGAATACACAATCCCAGTGAGGTTAGGTACAGCATTGCCTCATCTCCAGCTTTCTGATCTTTTTTAGGAGAGCATGAAAATAAAGAACTCATCAAGCTCTGATGAAGCCCTGTCTGCACACTTCTGGTCCTCCTCACAAAGAGGTATGGTGTATAGAGCTACAGTTATCAAAATAAGTAAAGTTCTGACTGTCCAGATTCTGCTCTGAATGGCATCCCCCAAGAATTTTCTGCACCACAACTTGGGGGCAAGTGCTACCTCTTGAGTAGTTTAGTTTGCATTTCGTAAGAGTGCCACCTTAAAAGAAACAAAAAAGTTGGAAGTGTGATTCTGAATGTACCAGATGGTTCATCCTGACATTTGCTAAGATTTTAGTATAAAATTAATCCTCCACTTTCAGCAGCTTTTTCATGAAAACTGAATATTATGATGATGTGACAAGGCACCAGGAGTAGAACAGATAAAAGCAGAGCTCCTACAGTTTGTTTTGGTGAGACCTCTCCCAACCCCCATTTAGTATAAAGGGAGTGTTTCAGTGAAAGCAGCTACTCCCTATGACAAGGCACATAGCATTTTATATCCACCTTCTGTAGGTCTTCCACCTTGATTGCCAGAGCCTGGATTTCATCTCCTTGCAGAACAGAACTGACAGGCTCCGGCTCCTCTTGAATGGGTGGGGAGGGCTGCTCAAACGTCTTCACCCTTTTTTTATCTGAAACACAAGTACTAGAAATAAAAAAAACTTTGTCCTTCTCTCCCGCAGAAACCCTTCTTTCTTGGCGAAATGAGAATGCCTTAAAACAAGTACAAGTTTTCAAGGTGTATGGAAAATTAGAGCTCAGCCTTGCGTATACTCCTGCAAATCATGACATCCCACATGATTTGTACAGGTACAGTGTATTGCAGCTGCTCCATTCACTACACATTGGATTAGACACAATGAGATACATTTTCAAATAATACATTTCCAGCAGGCAACAACCTAGAATGGATACAAAGGACTTTTATGAAAGTTTTCTATTTCAAATAGAAATGGAAATAGAGAACTTTAACACATAACTATACACTAAACTTCATGATCCTTAACCAAAAACTCAATAGTGTGTGCAAAAATATCAGATTTTTATATTCAGGGAGATGTTTTTGCTAATCATAAATGCATATTGATCATTACAGCTTTGACGACAATTTGATCTGCTTATGTCCTGAGTTGTAGCATTCTCCTTGTCACCTTGTGCGCCTCTTCCCCTTATAATCTTCCTTACCTCACTTCTTAAAAAGATGATCCCTATCCTGAAAAATTTACAGTTTATTATGAGCTTGACAACACCAAACACAACAAACCCTGAATGGGGCCTCTAAGTGCTACCACAATTCAAATAATAAACAATCCCAGCTGTAAAAGACTTTCTCCACCTTTCATTCAAAGCAACCAGAAAGAAAATCAGTAGTAAGAGTCAGTCAAACTGTATTGATTTTTGAGACAAATATGTTAACATCATTAGGAATATGCAGTCATTCGTCCAATCCCTTGAAATCATCCCCCCAAAAAAACCCAACTCTGCCCCTATATGCTCTTATATCAGGATGAACTCTGCTTCTAATTTTATGTAATGCATATTTTGAAAACATATAAGATCCTCAGACTTCAGAAGCAAATTTAGCAGTCTTCTCCTTGACTATAATTGGTATTTGGAACTCATTCACCCTACAGTTCCAATATTTATCTGGGTAAGCGGATTAGGTATGGATGTAAGGGGAGCCTGTGATAAACTGCTTGCATATATACTGAGGAAAGGGCGCCCAAGCCATGCAGACCTGCCCAGTCATTTCTGCAATCTCACTGGAGGCACATGTTCCTTTTCTGTCACCTGCTGAAATTATTAAAGACCATGTTACCCTGCTCCAAATTCGACCTACTGGAGCTGCTGCTCCATCCCCAACACAGATTTTGAAAAACTTAGTCTGCTGGGTCCCACCTCCCTCTAAAAAAGCCTGTCTGGTAACTGTCTGAATAAACTAAGAGGCAGGGGGAGATGAGATTTGCTCTTAGAAAGTGAAACAAACCAGGACTCCGGCGGCATCTTAAATACTAATGGATTTGGGCATAAGATTCGGTGGGCTAGAACCCACTTCGCCAGGCCACGGAATTTTTCGCCCGAATCCACGTGTTAGTCCTTTGCCGCCAGACTCTTGTTTCTTTTGCTGAAGCAGACAGACACGGCTGCCGCCCTGGACCCCAGAAAGCGGAGGCGCTGACGAGCAGGTGGTGCTCAGCACTGTGAAAGGCGAGTCGTATTCCCGTGGATGCCCCCAGCCCTGTGCCCCACGGGGTCCAAGGCCGGATTGGCGAGGCAATGCAAGGCCCACTCGGCCCCTCAGTCGCTGTGTCGTGACTGGTTGGCCAGGGCGGGCACTGAGCACCGCCAGCATCTCTAGCCACACGGCCAGGACCTGCCCCGGGCCAGGCACCCTGGGGGGGACAGTGATGCCTCTCAGCCGCAGCAGGGCCCTGGGGGTGGTGCCCACGTGGTGCCCGTCAGTGGCCTGAGAGGATCAGACCCCTCCCCCACCATTGGGCCTGGGGGACCAGGCCCCTCCCCGCGCCGGGGGGCGGAGAGTCCCTGCAGCGACGCCGGCCCCACTACCCTGGGGGGTTCTGCTCCGGGCCTCCTTCTTGCCCGACTTGCTGATGGCCTCGGACACGGCGGTGAGCGAGGGGACCCTGCGGCCGCCCCGTGGCTCCTTCTTCCCGCCCGGAGGCGGCAGCGGCGGGGACGACTGCATCCCGCAACTGGCTTGGGCCGGTCTCCCTGGCAACCAGCGCCCCGCCCTCGAGAGGCAAGCTCCGCCCTCTACGGTTCCGGGCTAGAGGGACGGCCCCGTTGACTTGTCGTCATCGGACGTCGGCCGCGCTTGTGCGCAGGCGCGAACGCTTCGGGGCGGGGCCTAAGTGGCGCGGGGCGGGAGAGGCACAGAGAGAGAATGGACTGCGTCTACGCGTGCGCAGTTCCTATCAGCTAGCTGCAGCCTAGGTGCTTGGTGCTGGCTGGTTGCAATGAGGGTGGTTGCTCCAGAGACGGGGTCATTAAGGAGGCAATATTTGCATTGTGAGGGGAGAGTCCATGTTTACTCCATACCCCTCAGCAGCACCCCCAGCAGTGGCTGCAGCCAGCTCTCCCCTACCCTTCCTCTGGTGCAATGCTTTCCACTGATGCCTCCAATCCCCAGTCTCCTCTAGGGTAACTACACCGCCTCCCATTGGTGCTTCCAGCCTCCTAGGGCGCTCAGCCTCCAGGCCCAAGGCCTGTGTGTGAGGCACTATACCTGACCACACACAGCTGAGCCTCAGTTCCAAAGGGGGTCATCAGTGACAGAGAAGCAGCACAAAACAGAGATGGGTCTAAACCATGCAGCCCTGGTGCCGGGCAGCCTTCACATCCCCTTTGACTCTGCATTACCCTGTGTGGGACTCTTAATCCTGCTCCAGTCCCGTCCTGCAGTACCCACACCCAGATTGTTTCTTGTATTTTTATTCCACTGCTATTTGAAAAAAAAAAAAAAAAAACACCACTATAGATCTAGCAAATCCTGCAAAAGAGATTTTCCCATGCTACAAAAAACAACAAACAAACCATAGTCAGTTAATATATTATACACATAAATGTAATTCAGATAATTTTTACAAGGTAAACTGATGAGATTGTGTTTTCCTGAAAATTGTGTCTGGTTTTTTATACCCACCCAGTGCTCACAACAAAGTACATGGATTCATAGATTTTTAAGGTCAGAAGAGACCAATATAATCACCTAGTCTGACCTTCCCAATACAGGCCACAGAACCCTCCACCCACTCCCACAATAGACACCTAACCTAGACAGACACCTAACCTATGTTTCCAGGTCCTGCGATTTTGGCAGCTGGTCTTATGGGTCCCACTGCAGGGCTCTGCTTCACAGCTCCAGTAGTCCCCAAACTTTTCCTCTTGCAACCCCCTTACCAGTAATAGAATGCGTCTGTACACCCCCTGGCCAGAAGTGGAGTCGCAGCTGGGTTTGGAAAAGGGGGGGAAGGAGATACTTGATTATACACAAATGAAATTCAGACGGTTTTTACATTGGGTGCTGCTGGGGCCCAGATGGGCCCCACCCTGCCCATGCCCCCCACACCCCACAGAAAGAAGCTGCCTGGAGCTGTTCCTCTCCCCCTTGTGCCACCACCAAAAGGAGCCACTCCAGGTAGCTTCTATGTTCCTCCTAAGGGGGCCTGCCCTCTAGCTTGGGGAATCACTGCCCTAGACAGTCCAGTGAATGTTTCTTCTGGGTCACACAGGAGCATTCCAGTTTTTGGCAGCCCATCCATGCTTTCTCATGGACTCCCAAAGGAGCTTTCTGCTGTTTCTCATTTCAGAAGGAACCCCGCTCTCCTCCTTTTCCCTTTGAACAGGCACTGGGTTCCTGCTTTCCACATGTAAACGGGGAAATGGGCCAACTATTGTGTGGATTGAGGAACCGGTTCATATGCCACCCTGGTGGAACTGGTTAGCAAAAGAAACTGAGTTCTTACTCCCTCCACCTTTACCCAGCTGCTTGCCTGATCACAAGGGCTTCCCTTCCTTTCTCCACAGTGTGAGGGGGTCCCTACAACCCTGGCAAGGCTGGGTCAAGGATTCATGGGGGGAAAGGAGGTGGGGGGGCATGACCCTCAATTTGATTGTGGTCATTTAGAGCAGGGGTTAGAGAGTGTCCCCACTCTAGAGTACTAACTCTGCACTGGGTACTTCCCTGACCCACTAATCATTGCATATATTTCAAAACAATACAATTAAACAAAACAGCAATTAAAAAAAATCAAATAAAAATAAGAAAAGGCAAAAAAGGTTAAAGGAAAACACCCAATGTCACAGAAACTTGTGTACTGGATGATAAGGGCAGCTAGCACAGCAGGCAGCAGAATTCCTGTGAGCAGAATTTGACTCACTTCTTCATAGCTCTTGGCTACAACAAAATGCTGCAGCTCTTTTATTCCCATTTTAGCCTATGCTTTAGCCCCAAATTTACCTTGCTCCAGCCCACCCAACTGAGGCATTGGTAGTGCTTCATGTTAAGCTACAAGAAAGGTTGATTTTTCTAACTAATGTGATAGCAAACCTTACACAAATTAACTGAATGGCACATTGTTTCTTTATCAGCTTCCTCCACTGCTATCTACTGCTGTACCTTTTTAATATTTCCATCTTCTTCATCATACATTTTAAAGGTCTGTAGCACAGATTTGGCTTCTGAAAGCTTTGCATTACACCTTACTGCCAGCACCATTTGGTGACCAAAAATATAATGGCTCAAGTTTGTCTCATCAATTTCTGTTTCACAATGTGGTGCTTTTAAATAACGAGAATCAGATTTAAGAGGAAATAATGTGATCACAGCTGATTCTTGGCAGGTATTGATCATGTTTCCTGAGCTTCTCTGACTAATTAGCCTGGCAATGAGTACTCCATTTAAAGCCACCATTTCTGACAAATTAAAGGAGAACATGAAACCCAGTCCTCTAAGGAACTGAACACTATAATTTTTCCCAATTCTTGCTGACATCAGTAACATGAAGGTGTCTAGCAACCTACAGGAGCCAGACCTCAGTCCATAAAAAGTTTCTTGTTAAAAAAAATTTGTCTTCACAACATCAGGTATTGATGCTGTCACTATGGTCATTTCATTTGAGAGGATGAGAGTAACGAAGAGGTGTTCCTAGACTGAAATGCCTTCAGGAGATTGGGGTCTGCTGCTTCTCTTCAAAATGGACACCTTGTCTGGACACTTTGACACTAATGATTGAGGCAGGAACAGAAGACTCCTTAGATAAAAGAACAAATACACGATGTTCTCAAAATGGTGGGTGAAAAACCCCACCCATGACAACAGCGAGAGCATGGTAGGACGAAGTGCCCTCTTCTGAAAATGTGTTTGCAATTTATTGCATGAAACAGCTGCAGATGTGGGTTACTTCATCTTCCAAAAGCAGGGAATGCTGCCAGAGATCAATGTCAAATGCCCTTGCAAGCATTTCGGTGTTATCAGGGAGGGCAGGTCATGGCCAGAGCAAGTTATAACAGGAAGCTTGTTGCTCATTCCAGAGATGATTGTTTTCAGCCCAAGGCACCTAACTGCCCAAGAGAGCCCACACCACAGCTTGCTAGAAGCAGGGGCCCACAAATGACACAGATGGCTCCTATACTTCCTTCTAGTTTAGTGGTACAGACCAGAGTGATGTCAGGTCCCAGGACACAACATGTGCTTGTCAGAAAGTTTCTCTCACCTGCTCAGCTCAGCAGTATGTTGAGAGGCAGATTTGTAAAAAACTCTCCAGGCAAATACATTCCTCTGGCTCAAGGCCCCTCCCTATTTCACTTCTGGCACCACCATGTGATCAGACAAGGCATGCAGATGCCAAGCAAACACCTGGAGGAAAAGAGCAGGCTAAAGCTTGAGCTGTTCCCAGCGAGGAGCACAGAGTGGCTGCTATTGACTTGATGTGTTTAATCAAGCAAAACTGTCTTCAATTGAGTATGACAGGACAAATGCTTTGTGGCACTTATGACTTCCAACAGGTATTGATGCAGCTAATTCTTGCTCTATTCAAATGTCTTCAGAGCTGTAGCACACCAGTCACTAGCCTTGAGTGAAACTAACAACATCTTTCGGGGATTCACAACTCTCTGCCATCACCACCAACTGGTATGCACAAAAGAGAGGCCTTACATCTCCCTACATCCAGTGCTTCCTTATGTCAAAGGCACAGAGCTCTGCAAAATTATTTCTCTGTAGCCCGGGCTGAGGGAGATTCCATGTTTGCTCTCTAAAACTTTGCAGTAGCAAATCTTCAGCAACTAACCCAAAAGGGGTTGTCCTAGATTAGGCGCAAAAAGGAAAAGGATGATTTGTATTAGGGAAATAGAAGCAAGTCCCCATATATATATATATTATATATATATACACACACACACACCTTAGAAACCTTACCGGCTCAGGGTAGAGGCTTTTCAGTTCAAGGCACGGGGATTTGTGTAGCTCTGGAGGGCCTTATGTGACATGAATTTGAGGGGCCTCATCTTAGCACCAGATATGCAGTATGGGTCAGGAAACCGCCCCCTCTGACACTCTCTCCCTCAAAAGAGTTGGGGCTAAAGGACTCTCTCCAAAGATAGGTTTCTTACTCTTTCTAGAAAAGCACCCACCCTTTAACTCCAACACACATCACCTTCTCCTTAATTGCTCCCAAAACACCACACAGCACATACTGAAGGACAAATTCAAAGGATAGCTCTTATCAACACCAGTGGAAACTTGCCAGCTCTAAGCTCCTTCCTCACCACTTCACAGAGCAGCAGTGACTGGCCCCTTTGCCTAAGAAGCAGAGACCAAATGGCACTAAGGAGGCTGATAATGAGGGGAACACATCAGTGAGTCAACAGAGTCCTGTGGCACTTTTAAAGACTAACAGATTTATTTATCGCATGAGCTTTCGTGGGAGAAAATCCCACTTCATCAGACACTTTGAAGATGGGAAAGTTACAGAATGGGAGGAAATTAAATGCAGGGGAGTGTATGACATAGCATCAGGTCAGGCTGTAACAGCAAATCAAAATAGGTGTTAGGATTCAAACACTGGGGAACAGCACATAGAGGAGGGGGAGGTCAAATCACTTGTTGTAATGAGAGAAAAATCCATAGTCCCTGTTTAACCCCAAAACAACTGAGTCAAATTTGCATATAAGTTCGAGTTTTGCAGTTTCTCTTTGAAGCTGTGATTTGTTATTCATCTGTTTCAACACAGCTATTAACAAGTCGTCAAGGGAGTGAGCAGGGAGATTGAAGTGTTCCCCTATTGGTTTTGTAGTGTTGCAATTTCTAACGTCAGATTTGTGTCCATTTATTCTTTGGCGCAGAGACTGTCCTGTTTGTCCAATATATAAGGCAGAGGGGCATTTCCGGCACATGATGGCATAAATCACATTGGTGGATGAGCAGGTGAACGAGCCCTTGATGGAGTAGGTGGCTTGATTAGGCCCTGTGATGGTGTCATCAGTGTAGATATGAGGGCAAAGTTGGCAGCGTGGTCTGTTGCAGGGATATGTTCCTGCTTTAGTGTTTCTGTTGTATGATCTGTAGTTGCTGGTAAGTATCCTTTGAAGGTTAGGGGGCTGTCTGAAAGCAAGGAGAGGTCTGTCTCCTAAGGCTTGAGAGAGTGAGGGATCATCTTGTAAAATAGGCTGTAGATCTTTGATGATGTGTTGAAGACGGACTCTGTTGTCTTTCTACAATAGACTAACACGGCTACCCCTTTGGAATGTGTCAGTGAGTGTTAGCTTGAGTCACTGCTTCTCAGGTTCAGTGAGGCTGACTCAGAGAAGGCTTACTCATGTATTTCACCTGGGTGGCAAATGCCTCAGCACTCCAGGAAGCACCAGTGGGGATTCATTCTAATCAGTGGAAGTGGGCAGTGGGTGAAATTTCATGTGAAATTACTAGTTTGACCTGCTAGGCCAGCAATTAACGACACTCAGCATGTCCATGAGGAATAATTGGGTTCTTGCACCTCATCATCACACCACATTCCATTCAGGTGTCTTATTTCCCCTTCATTAGTGAGACTATGGTAATGCTATGTGCTTCCACTGCACTGTCAGCTGGGAATTTCAAAGCACTTTAGGTATTATCCCCATTGTACAGCTGGTGAAAATGAGACACAACATAGTTAAGTCTCTTTTCCACATCAAGCAAAGCATCAGTGCCAGAGTCTAGAATAGAACCCAGCTGTTCTGGTTTCCAGTTCTCTTCTCTGCTTAGCAGAGTGTGCTACCTCCCATAACAATTGTAATGTCCTGAAACATGTTTGACTAATTGTGAATTTTACTAAGTCTTTAGAAATAATATGCCTTCATCTGCCCTACATCGTATTCTTCTTGACTGCAGGTTTTTCAACAATGGTAACCTATACTGTACCGTCCTCTTCTAATCTCTTTGTGGATGAATCGTCCTTTTGATCCACCCAGGATATCATCTCCCTTCCCAAAATCTTCATCTGTCTCATGTTCTTTTGCCATCAACTTTCCTTTCCAGTGCCCATTGAATGTCTTAAAATATACCCGGCCGAGCAAATCTTTCTTTTCATAAGAGCTCTGACCAGTCTTTGCTAAATTCCGATCATCTCCAATGTTTTTTCAGTGGTTACAGAGTCTATGTGACATTTTCACAATTCTTCTCTAACACCATAGTTGAAGGAATGTAGTTTCCTTATTATCAATTGTTTGATATCAGTATGTCACAGCTGTCATTTAACACAGACCAAATGTAAGTTGCTAAGAGCTGGAATTCAGTCCTCATATTTATGTCCCTTCTCATTACATACTTATTCTTCTGGAGTGTCTGCTCTCATTTAATCTGGTGTAAATCAGGAATAACTCCAGATCCATTACATATACTGGTCTGAGTGAGAACAGCAATGCATGTTTTTGTTTTTCTTCTCCCTACAAAGGGCTCCCTTGTCCTTTTCAATCCTGATCTACAACCCACCAAAAGCGATGACTGAGTCTTTCTACTGTCTTCTTTGGGCTTTGGACCAGGCCCTGAATGTGGACGTAGTGCGGAACTGGAGTTTTCTTTGCCCACAGTGTAATAGTTCTGAATGCAAATATATTGAAATTGGCTCTGATGGGTTTCACAAAAACAATAACAGAGATCCACATTGTGTTTTGGCCTCAGGGCACTGTTATAATATTGTGTGGATTTTAGTACTCCTTTGCATATCATTTTTTCTCAAACCCTCAACATTTCTTTCCCTACCAATTTTAGACCAAAGACTGCTCCCATTAAATTCAAGAGAGGATGGGGATGGAGCATAACTGAAGGCACAATATGGTCATTTGGTGTTTGTGGTATTTGGCAAACTTTATTCCCCTTTCTCCCACCCATATCTTAATGGAGGGGAGGTGAACACACCTGAGTTTGTTAATATTCTTATTTGTTCATTAGCATAATCAATTACATCAACAGGCCTGGAAATCACCAGGAAGAACATTATTTTCTCTGGATCCCACCAACATAGAAGGGCTAAATATTAACTAAGTCCTTTCTCTGCCACAGCGTGGTGCAGGTTCATCTAGCTTTACAATAAAATCCTTAGCCAACTGATTTTTTTTTTAAAAAAATAATGTTTTACCTCTTACAGAACCCACTCAGGGGTGCCCTTCACCAGCTGATCTGCAGATGTGAAAAAAGGCTCAGGTTTCTCAAAGGGAGGCCCACTGATTAGAACACAGGCCATGTAGCTTTTTTATGGGGAAGGGAGTTTAATTTTACCTAACTCACATGTACAGGAGGCTCCTCAGCAAAAGCCAGAGATAGCAGCAAGTGGAGTTTCCAATTATTTCACTTCCTACCTCCCGTCCTTTGTCTGATTTAGCCTGCAAGTTCTTCGAGGCGGGGTCCATCTGTTACTCTGTGTCAGGAAAGCCTCTAGTCCAATGGGTTTCTGATCCCAGACATGGGCTCTCAGTATTTGCATAATAAATAAACATCCTTTATTTCTACAGGCTCAATCCAAATTTTACTTTCCTCTGAGTTAGAGAATAGCAGTAAAGGATGAGAAGAGGCACTACAAAAATATCTGAAACACAGACCTAGAATTTGCAATCAAAAATTACAACTGTTCCAGCACACGGCTTACTCATAATCCCTGACACAGGACAAGCCCTCATCTTGTGAGGACGCAGAGAGATTTTCCACATCAGTCATAACAATGAAGGTGCCAGGCAAACTCTGGACCCAAATTTCTTGAGTATCTTTAATAACACCCATTAAAAAAAATCTAAATACAGTTTGTGCAATCACATATATAGGACAGAACTCCAGGATTTAATTTTATTTTGGAACCGCTCAGTACACAGCATAGACTTTTGTGATGCACCGTAGCATTCTTTGGGACAGGTTATTCGTAACATCCACTACGAGACAAGGACTTCTGCTTCCCAACGCTTGACTACAGCACTACAGTGCAAAATTAAAGGAGCAGTAAATTCAAGCTGTGTAAGATTTATATTAGAAGTTAAAGCTCATCTCTGGTGGGACACAACGATTGCATTTAACTAGACTCTCAGCTTTCACATCCTTTCTATCAAAAGCAGTCCTATGATCCAGGACCACATACACATTATTGCTCATTGCAGAATGGCTGGTGCTTTTGCTGATGCCCAGCTAATATGGAATTGATTCCATTATAAAGCACTCAGAGAACCCTTGTTTGATCTAAGATTCTGGTCTGCAAGGCAATTAGCTTTTCTGTTGCCCTCTTCATCTTCCAGGAGTTCATGACAAATTGTTTGCAAATAAAATCAGGTGAATCTCTTAAAATGCTTATTCTTGATTTAAACAACTGCCACCCGGTCTTGAAAACGGCTCGAATAATCTCTGACAGGATCCAGCTATTGATCTTACAGCTAAACTGCAATTATCAGGCTAAGTCGGAGACCAGCTATTGCAGACTGATTTATTAAAAAAATTTCTTACTCAGGAAAGTAGCGATCCAAACAGCCAATGAGATCAACAGGAGTGCCTGCGCTCTTCACTCTGCCGTTGACAAAGCCCTGGAAGAGCTTTCGACAACTGTCCAGTTCTTCAGCAAAGCGAGGCACAATATAATGGGCCTGATCCCAATCCAAGATATGTGGCACTCACCTGTGTCCCCTGCGCATGGAGAATGCGTCGTTTGTAAGTTTCCGTGCCATCATATCTGCATTTGCTTTGGTTTAAAAGGGAAGTGATCTCTAGGCCAGGCGCTCCTGGTTCTGACCTGCTGTGTGATGTTTCCCCTCCCACTTTTTGTCCGTCTGGACTATCTAGGCTGTAAGCTCAGGCACTGTCTCTTATGATATCTCTTTGCAGAGCTTGGCACACCAGACCTTGAGCCTGACTGGGATCCGCTGCTACTGTCATGTGAATAATTACCATGTAAAGGCAGCTCTCTAAGCCTTTGTTCCATCCAGCAGAGAGGCCAAGGGCTGGAAAGGCCACTGGGGACCGAACTCAGCCCAAGGTCAGGGCTACGGCTCATTAGGAGGATGGGGCAGGAGAGCTGTGCCCTGCCAGTCCTATGCTGTAACAGTTCAGTGGGCAAAAAGGCTTTCATTCCCCAGAGCAGCCACTGAATTCCCTCCAGGAGTGAACTGATAGCTCAATCGCTAATGCCCCTGGGAGAAAATGGGGCTCAATAATGTATTGTTCTTGTAATTCTGCCTAATCTGCACCCTCCCAGCATTCTGGGGTTGGCGGACGTGGGTCTCCGTGATTTCCTATCCACTTGGGGCTCTGGTATCCAGAGCAGCAAGGGAAAGGAGGAATTAGATACTGGTGCCCTGCCTCTTTATTGAATGGCAGCTGCTGAGCCCAGCCGGCTGCTCTGCCCAGAGAATACGAGAATAACCCACAGCCTTTGCAGGGCCGCCCTTCGCTCACTCAGCCATCTCACCAGTGTAAAAGGGCAAAACAAATTAAAGAGCTACAGACAAGCTCAGGGGGCAGGCGCAAGAGAGGCAGGATGTGATCCGCTCACCCTTCCCCGCCCAGAGTTTGACATTGCAGCACTGTATCTTTGCTTTACTCCTTATCTCCCTCTGCTGGAGAGAGATTGTATACTATGCTGTCGGCAGAGAAGAGGATGACTTTCCTAACTGAACCCCACTCTATTATGTACCTGTCCATTCAATCTAAAATTAAAATGCATTTCGCCCTTTTTATTTTCCGTAGCTGTCACTGAGCAATGAAGGCACTCGCAGAACAAAAGACTGGCTTCCTTTCTGCTAGGAGCAAGTGCAAGTTCCACCAGTTTACTCCAGGTCTGGATTTGGCCCTCATCCTGGATTTTGCACATTGAGGGCTGCAGATAGCAAGAGCAAAGACTCCCCAGACACGTAGGATTGGCCTCCCCTGCTGAAATGCCCTTTTCAGATTGGATGCAAGATCTTCAGGTGCCCACTCAGGGCCCCTGTCCACTCAGGACTCCTGGAGCAGGCTGTTGCCTCCTGTTTGGAACTGCTGTCTGGGTTCAGGTCCCGTGGGCTGCTCTGTCCACCCAGGACTGCTGGAGCTGTATGAGGAGGATCAGTAGCAGAGAGTCCAGCACAGCCAAACCTTTCCAAGAGCACCTGAGCCCCCTGGGAAAACAGCAGGACATGGATCACTCCCATCCAGTGGTTAAAGTATAATTTGACAGGCCCCAGAACCCTCCTAATCTCCAGGCCCCCTTCCCATATTATCTGAGCCCCCTTCATGCATGTGTGGGCCCCAGCCCAGGTAAGCATTTGCAACCACTTCTCAGTACCATCTGCATCGGTTATTGCTCCATAAAATATTTATAATTTTATACGGCGTTTATGTCTTTAGCAATTGTCACACACTAGCAAACACCGCATAACGCAATAAATATGGTGATTAACAATGGTGGGGTGTAGGACCTGCCAGCAGTCAGGGCAGGGCAGAACATGCGTTTCACTGGATTTTTCTATTTTTAGGGGCCCTGGAACTCTGGTCCCTCAAATTTGTGGGCCCCAGAACTGCGTTCCGGTGCGTTCCCCCTTCCTTTAACCCCTGCCCCCATACCTCAGAGAACAGGGCACTTCCCCCAGGCCTCAGACCACCCCTCACCTATTGTCCAAAACTGCGTTCCGGTGCGTTCCCCCTTACTTTATCCCCTGCCCCCGTACCTCAGAGAACAGGGCACTTCCCCCAGGCCTCAGACCACCCCTCACCTATTGTCCAAAAGCAGCAGGCCCTGATCCTCCAGCACTTTCACGTCCGCTGAGGTTCCAAACACATCCCACAGGCTCAGGTCGGCAGCAAACTGCAGCCAGTGCTGGTGGAGAAGCAGGGGAGAGGCTCACTGTAAATACTGACGGAGGAGAATTTCCTGGGGCTTTGGTCTTTTATTTTGTGGGTTCGTTTCATCTGCCTAACAACAGCTTCCACACAACGCTCTAGAGGGTAGGGTGAGAGCCTCTCTGGGCGGCCTAGCCTCTCTCAAAAGTGCCTGCCTTTCTGCAGCTCCATTGCGCCTGCAAAAGTAACTCCCATGTGCGTTGCACCCATCGCTTAGGCGGCTCGTTCCCTGGCTGGGCCCGATGCAGCGGTGATGGGGCAGCATGAAAGCTCAGATGGCCTAGAGAGGAACCAGGTGCTCAGCTGGGTAAGTGACAAGATTTGCACCTCCAACTGAGGGTGCCGGAAGTGCAGGTGAGGTTTCTAGGGGTGTTGGACAGAAGCCCTTTTAAATCTCCGGCCTGTGGCATGTAATCCAAGAAGCTGGTAGCATGGCCCAATGGGCAGGGCCAGAGTTACACTTTACACACCCTTAGGCACAGCATCTTCAGCTCCCTTTGCTCCTCTGAGCTGACCTTTGCATTTTCCATGCAGGGGCTGGGAGGAGGGGAAAAAGAGTTGCTGGCTGAGCCAGCTCCATGTGGGGATAACAACCGGGGTGACCAACTCGGCCAGCTCTGGGTGGGAGGAATATGCTCACCCCTAGGCTCTGGCTTCTGGCCTGGCTAGGGGGCAGGGCCTCAGGGGGAGGAGAAGGACATGGCCAGAGTTCTGGCACTTTTGTGCAATCCCCAAATTGTCCGAGGCTCCTGGGCATGGGGTCCATTGGCCCGTGAGGTAAGCCGCCACTGTTCAGGAACCCCTAGAACGCTGGTGCCCCTAGCTACGTGCCTACCGGGCCTACTTGAAAATCCGTCCCTGCCCATGGGCAGTCCTCTTGCCTCTAAGAGACCAGGGCTGAATGGACTGAACTCCTCTCCAAGCCCTAGAAGACAGGGCTCAGACACATTAGCAGGATGGGGGGCAGAACCTGTCTGCCAAGCCATGGAGCCAGGACACAGGCACCGAGCCATGGCTGACCGCACTCCCCAGCGGTCCGTGGTTGTAGTATTGTACTGCCCTTTGGGGGAGACGTTACAGAGACGTCTTCTGTCTGTCTTTGCAAGAAGTTCAAGGTCTCATGACACAGTTCGGGAGAACTCCTGAATCCTGGGCAATGAACAGTTTCTACCATCCAACTGTGTGAGTGCCGCTGCTAAGCAGACGGCGGTTCCTGCCCTGTCAGGATCCATTGGAGTAAAATGCATTTCCTTTATATGCTGCACTCAGCAGCATGTGAACCAAGCAGGGGATTGGAATACCGAGGGTGCCACATACAAGCCAAGCCTGCCCTATTACACAGACAGGGAGCAGCACTTGTATCTTGTAGTCTACTGACCGTAAAGGTTTGTGAAATCGCTGATTTCACCTTTTGGACTTGATGACCTTGGGTCAAACTTTCAAAGGCACTTAGGCACCTCGTGGGATTTTCAAAAGCAGCCAGGTGCCTAATTCCCTTTCATTTCAAATGCCCATCTGCATCTTTAGGCACCTAAATGCTTTGAAAACTCTGCTCTTGGGGGCCTTCAGCCAAGAGCAGATGCACTGAGCCAGAGGGTGACACCTTGTTAATTCAGACCACTGGAATCGCCCTGAGACGCCCAGAGCTGCCCCGAACCAGCCACGTGGAGCTCAGAGTCCCGGTCGATAACAGACCACTACTTGCCCAGCCAGTCCACATGCAGCAAGGATACGGCTCTCTTTGGGAATGGTTCCTCTTGGCAACCCTGTCCACCCCTGGCCACGCTCTGAGTTCAAATCCACACAGGGCAGGACTCACCTGGTGTGTGATTCCCACGTCCGTGCGGAGCCCCAGAACCAAAACCTCCTCCAATCTACAACACAAAGGGACATGCTGGGGAAGTCAAGGTTGGATATTAGGAAAAACTTTCTCACTAGGAGGGTGGTGAAGCATTGGAATGGGTTACCTAGGGAGGTGGTAGAATTTCCATCTTTGGAGATTTTTAAGGCTCGGTTAGACAAAACCCTGGCTGGGGTGATTTAGTGGGAGTGGTCCTGCTTTTTAGCAGGGGGTTGGACTAGATGACCTCGTGAGGTCCCTTCCATCCCTATGGCTCTATGCTGGAGGGCTATGTGGGGTCCTGCTGATGGCGCAAAGGCAGCGCCCGAGTGCAACTGGGAAACAGCCGCCCAGATTGTTTTCCTTTCAGAGCCTGAGACGGTAACCCTGCCAGCAGAGTTTCCGCTGTCTTTCAGAGTTTAGCAGCAGAACAGCGGCAGGATCGGCCTCCCACTTTGCTAGTGTCATAGGGTTTAAGACCAGACCATCCGGCCTGACCGTCTGCATATCACAAGCCACCACGACTGGCACAGCCCAACATCCCAAACTAGGGCAAATCTCACAGCTCACAAGAGACCCCATTTGTGCCTATGGGTGGGGCCGCGGTGCCCCAATGCGTGAGGCCCCACATGGGCAGAGAAATGATTACAAGATATACCCAGACAGTCCTGGCAAGTGACCCACACCACACCCAGGGTATTTTATCTCAGGAGTTAGCAGGAAAGGCACCGAGATTCTTGCGAGAAGGAGTCAGACACCGCCGGGGGTGAACTGACCCGACCCTCAGCCCTGCCCAGTACTCACACCTCCAGCTGGCTCAGTGCAGTCCGCTTCCGGGTCCCATGTCCAAAGTTCAGCACCTCCTTCATCCAGCTGTCTGGCTCCAGCGTCTGAATCCTGGCCTCCCGAAGGCTGTCGCCACTTCCTCGGGGCACAAACCTCCCATGAGCTCCTAGGAGAAAGACAAAACAAACAAGGAGTCCTGTGGCACTTTTAAAGACTCCCTCATTTATTTAGATGGGCATTTCTGCAGCGTCTCCTCCCTCCTCTCTGCTGGAGTTGGTCACGCTCAGGGCAGCGCTACCCCTTCTGCCAGAGCCATGGGACTGCTGGGGGGCGGGAAGTGGTGCCCTGCAAGGACCAGTCATCACCAAAGCTACTGCAACAGTGGCCACGGGAACCCTGGCTGCTGAGCTTCCTCACAGCAGCTCCTGGCAGAGGTCAGCTGGGCGCACTAGAGAGGCTGCTTTGCAGCACCTGTCGGGTGAGGTTCTGTTTCGCCCATGGAGCAACAAGGAGGAACTCACCTGGCCCGATTCCTATGTATTGGCTGCCTTGCCAATAGGACAGGTTGTGGGCACTGAGCGCCCCCTGCAGGAGAAAATGACACATCACAAGCCAGGAAAAGGAATCCAGTCTCTCTGGACCCGATCCTGCAAGATGCTCAAGACTTCCTGCCAATGACTCCCTAATGGACTCATTGGGGTGCAGCCCCTAGCAGGGTCAGCTCCATCCTGTGAGGTTCTGGGTTTATCTTCTTTGCAGTGTGCACAGTACACCCTCTGGGCTTCTCAGCTCTCCTGGCCTGAGAAGACAGTCCAGCCCCATTACCCAGCCCAGCTCTCATCTGAGAAGGAATCTCAGCACGCATGACATGAGCTAGCAGAGAGCATGCTCCACACTTGTTCCCACTGCACTCCTGACATCCAGCAAGAGTCCCCTCAGCCATCTGCTCTCCAGATCTCACCCTGGCACACGTCCCCTGCTAGGCGAGGTCAGAACCTCTCACCGTTCCCTCTCACTGTTCCCAGAAGCCAAAGTGTCATTCTGAATGATCTGGATTTATTCTCCGCACATCAGAGCTGGGACACACGGCAGGACAGGCCAAGAGGAGAGACTCACATTCCTGGCAAAATTGGAGACTTCGTACTGCCGGAAATCCGCTGCCCGCAGCATCTCCCGTGCAGCCTCGTACATCTCTGCCACCACCTCCTGCTCGGGCATGGGCAGAAAGCCCTGCTGGACCTGCTTGAAGAGAGAGGTGCCTCTCTCCAGAGTCAGCTGGTACAGAGACACATGGTCATCACACAACTGAATCAGCTCTTCTAATCTCCTGGTCCACGAGGCCACGCTCTGGCCGGGGAGGCCAAAGATGAGGTCAATAGATGTGCGGCCAGAAAACAGCTTCTTTGCCTCTTCCAAGGTCCCCAGAGCCTCAGCGGCCATGTGGTTCCTCCCAAGAAGCCCGAGTTCTGCATCATCCAGGCTCTGCAGAGAATGAGAATGAGCAGTGAGGTGCTTTTGACTGCCTGGTATAGCGGGGTTGGGGGCGGGGAGGGCGCTCAGGAGCAAGGAAAGCCCCAGAGAGGAATGAAATGGGCATGTGATGCATGATGAGAGGGAGAATGAGCGTGAAGGAGCGAGTGCGGCAGAGGGGAAGGGGCAAGACAGGCCAAGGAGCCTGTGGGAGAAGGTAGAGAGATCATCGCTGAGAGAGGTGCATGGGGGTCAGGCAGGCCAGTGGGCATAAATCTCCTGCTCTCTCACCTGGATGCCAATGGAGAGGCGATTGATGCCCAGGGCCCGGAAGGCCGCCAGCTGCGAGGCACCTGCCGAAGTGGGGTTGGCTTCCAGAGTGATCTCGGCATCTGCTGCCAAGTGGGCGCATCGGGAGACGGTCTCCAGGACGGCGGCGATGGTGAGCGGACTGGCCAGGCTCGGGGTACCCCCGCCAAAGAACACCGAGCTGATTCTGCCAAGTAGCGGGGAGAGAGGCCCGGACTCGTGGAGTGAAAGGCTACCTCCAGACTCACTGCAGCAGAGGATTCCTCCTCCAGTGCCCCAGGGGACACCCACTTCCATCCAGGACATCTTCTTACCTCAAGGGACCCCTACTGCAAAGTGACCAGCTTCAGCTCCTGCCACTGCAGGAAAGGGGGAAAGCGTCAAAGGCGCCATGCCCAGCCTGCGGCAGTGCTCTGGGACTGGCTCCAGTGGGGAGACTGGGCAGCTTTTGTGGAATGCAGCAGGGCAGATTTAAATAGCCTCTGGCCCTTTTCCTGCCTCCAGTTAGGACACTGTGTAAGGCCACAGAACCCGCGTCCGTCCTCCCCCAACCGCTTCCCTCTCCTCCACCCAGCCAGCACCCACTCCCCTCTGCTGCTGCAGGACCCACCTCTGGACTTGGCTGAGCCGGATCAGGGTCTGGGCTTCCTGAGTGAGACAGCTCCTCATGGACGCCTCGTCCAGGCCCTGCGGGATGTACTTGTTGAAGTTGCAGTAACTGCAGCGTTTCTGGCAGTAGGGCCACTAAGAGACACGGGAACACAAAGGGCAGAAGGGACCACTGTGACGCACCCAGTCTGACCTCCTGTGTGGCACCGGTCACACGTTTTCCCTTAATTCGTTCCTCTTTGTATTAATACATTTACTGGGGTAGTGCCTGAGGACCACAAAATCCCCTGGAAGCCTTCCCACATGGCTCCACTGCCCTCCCCACTAAATAACGCAGGCTTCATTTTTAGTCTCAATTTTTCTCGCTTCAGTGCCAGGCCGTAGCTCAGACCAGAGATCTTGCGGGCTGCAAATCCTGGGAAAATTACCTTCCGGTAAAGACCGGCCCCATTGCACATTCTCAGCTGTGGAGACAGTCAGACCCAGAGGGACTAGGGTGCGTCTACACTGCACCTAGGCCGGTGTAGTAATTCCCAGATCGGGGTGACGGAAGTGGGCGCCCTGGGGACGTGCCCGGTGTGCGATTGCTGTTCTGAGCACCCGCCCTGCGCCACTTTTAAAGACTAACACATTTCTTTATCCCGGGCCCAAGTTAGCCCAGCGGAGCCGGCATCACCAGGCCGGCAGCGACCGCCCAGCCGGGGCCGCGGTTCCCAGGCGCCAGGGCACCTGCAGCTCCCCACGCCCGACAGCGCCGGACAGGACCCGTGCGCACCGCGACCTGCTGGGATCCCCCAGCCCAGGCACCCTAGGGCCGGGCACGTGTACCAGGGGCGCCCCCAGACTCACGTGCACGTAGAGGGCCGCCTGCCCGACCGGCTCTGCCCCGGGCGCCTGACGAGTCGCAGCCGAGCCCGATAGCCGGGCGCTGCGAGCAATCGCGGCCAGCCGGACCCCGGGGCTCAGCCAGCCCGGCACCGCCATGATGAGCCGCGCTCCGCCCAGTCCAGCCCGGCCCCGCCTGCCGGGGGGAGGGAGTCAGGGGACCGGCCGGGAACCTGGCTGCTGCGCTTCGCTTCCCCGCTGCAGATCCCGAGCGGGGCGGGTGTTGTGGCCGTGTGAACGGCCCAGTCCGATCTTCTCCCCAACCCTCGCCAGCCGCCCCACAGCTCCCCATCCAGCCTCTTCCTATCTCCGCATCCCAGCCAGCCACCCCCAGCTCCTCCTGTTTGCACCCCATATCTCACCTGTTCAA
>ML685805.1:100289-161775 GCA_007922175.1 Pelusios castaneus | reverse complement strand
AGGGCTCATCCCTAACCAGTCACCTCTCTGTCCCCCACTTCCTGCTCCCATCCTGTTTTCAGCCTTAGCCACCCAACCCCCCCCACTTAACCTCAGTCACTCACCTGCCCCCTACCATCACCCCTTTCTTATCCCCGCTCTTGTAGCCTTCCCCATTCACACAATGAAAAGGGGGGAAATAACTGTTGAAGAAAGAGCCTTTTTACAGTCTGAACGTTGAGGGCCTTTGGGGAGCTGGTTGCTGGGCTGAGCTTTAGAAGGGGGCTATGGGATAGAATTAAGTCCCAATCAGTGGAACAACCCCACTGGAGGTACCAGTTCCCAGGTGCTCTCTGAGTGCGCAGCACAGACGCAGTGTTGAACAGCAGCACACACCCAGGCAGCAGGCTGGTAATCTGTATTGTGCTGTGCCCATGGCTGTGTGTGTCACAGGCAAGGGTGCGAAAAAGTTCCTGAATGAGGGGACACAGTTCAGCGTAGAGAAAGCAGCTCCATCATGTCCCAGGCATGGGGCTGGACTTTCCACTTGTGTTTTTCATGCAACTCTCACTTTCAAACAGATTCAGTACTAAAAATGAAGTCATTTTATTAACAAGTGTTTCCAGGTACAATTAAATTCCTGGGATGTTCCTGGCAGTATACTGTGTCATCTCATTTATTTATACTCTCTAGGCCTGGACTTTCCAGTCAGGAGAACCCCCCCCCCCCAAGAATCTGGTGCTTACAAAGTATGTTCGCAGGCCCTTATCTTCCAAACATGCATGTGAGTAGCTTAATCACCAAGGCAACTTTCCCTCTTGACTGCAGTGAGTGGATTTTCCAAGCCCCGTTGGGAGGCCTCCTCAGCGTGACTCTGTTGTTTTTCTGCGATAGGCTAATACAGCTACCCCTTTGGAACTTGTCCTCAGCGTGGCATTCCTCTGGTGTGTGTGTGTGTGTGTGTATAATTTGTGATACTTACTGCTCATTCAACACGGTTCAACCACAAATTTCAAAGTATTAGCCACCCTTTACAGATGGAGAAACTGAGGCACAGGGCAGCTGGAGATTTCCCAGTTTCCTAGACTTGAAGTAGAGCTCAGTGTGGCTCTAAAGATTCTCTCTCACTGTCAGAAGCTGGTCCAATAAAAGAGATTGCATCTTGTCTCCAATATTCTGCGATCGACACCGCTACAACCACACTGCATAGCTCTTATACAGTGCTTTTCATCAGTAGGGGTCAGTGTCATCACCCATATGGGGAAACTGAGGCACAGCCAGGTGAAGTTATTCACCTGAGATTGCCCTGTGGGCCTATGGCAGAGCTGGGAATGGAACTCAGGTCTCCTGGTCCCCGTGAGTGCAGTACCTACTAGGAAACACTGCCTCTCTGCATAGCATTGCTAAGCCCATGGAGTTCATGCTCCATGATCACATTAGCTACCAGCTGCAGTTTAAGGGGGTGGCGTTGAGCTGTATGGCACTCTGTGGTTTGACTCCTGTCTGGACTCTCTGCCATGGCTGGGATCCACTGAACTGCTTTTGCTAACAGCATCTAGATTTGACCTCTGGGCAACTGGTGTGACAAAGCTTGACATTCACAAAGCTCATCTGTTTCCCGAGCATTTTGCCCATTGTAGGAGGGCACCTAGGAGAACTGAAGTGGTGCTTTGGGGAAGGAGCTTCATGTAGATTGATTTTTATCCTGGGCACACTTTGTGAAATCTACAAGTCACGAAAGGGACTTCTGCAGTACTGCCCCCATCCAAACAGCAGGTGGCAGCTGTATCACCCGGCTAAATTCACAACGAGAAAGGTGCCAGCGATACGGCTAATCATGCACTAGTGAGGAGGCAGAGACTGGCCTGCCCCTGAACGCTTAACTCTCACCTCTAGGGTATGGTGAGTGCTCTCTTGGGCTCATGCGTCTTCTGCTTGGCCGTGGACCAAAGGTGATGTTTAGAGGTTGCACCTGATGGGAAAGCGCTTTGATATTTGCCGAAGTCCAGGTGTGCACAACGCAGTGAGTGTCATTTCTACTCTTGCTGCCTGGAAGAGCCAGGCAAGGAGCCCCCTGTGTCGCATGTGAGGAGAGGCAGAGCATCCTTTGTTGTCCTGGATTTCGTTTGCCCGTGGAGTCTCTTTTCCTTCTGGTTTAAAGTGAATTTAGCCCTGGCTCTGCTCCAGCAGTTGTCAGCAGTTAGAATAATGCACGTTTATAACAGAATCATAGAAGATGAGGGTTGGGAGGGACCTCAGGAGGTCATAGTCCAATCCCCTGCTCAAAGCAGGACCAACCCCAACTCAATCATCCCAGCCAGGGTTTTGTCAACCTGCTCCTTCAAAACCTCTTAAGGTCTTTCTCAGGGAATCGCAAAGTGCTAAATGCATGAGCCGGTTCATGATTCCAGCACTGAAAAACAGCTCTCTGCTGGGTGGGGTGTGGAGGGGCAGCTGTTTTAACAGAGCACACCAGCACCATACAACATCTTGGGCACGAAATGAAGACCAGCTGGCCCGAATAGCAGAGGGAATTTACTTGGGCAGAAGGTAAATTCCCAAACTGGCAGTTGGTCAGGACCTTGGGGCTAATGCCCTGTCTTGTACTTCAAGTGCCATGTAATCTTTAATATCCACAGTCCGTCCATAGGAACATAGCTGCTCGTGTCACCTCTGTACATCTTTGAAAGATGGCACTACCACCTCCCGTGAAGGAAAAGTGGTTTAATATTGTCCCTGAGAGAGAAAGGTACCACCAGCACCAGCTCAGCTCCTGCAGCACCCTTGGCTTATTCATCTTGTTCATTGCAGTAGTTCCTAGTGGCCAGCTAAACTATTGCACTAGGCACTGTACAGGGTACAAGACAGTCCCTGCCACAGCGAGCCCACAATGAGAGACCAGACGGACACAGGGTGGAGGGAGGGGGAGGGCACAGAAGCAGAGTGACCCAGGGGATGGCAGTCACATTGTGTAAGGGTTTGGTGAGGAAAGGATGAACCCAAGCGAGGGAAAGACATGGGAAGGGAGGAGGGGCAGGTATGGGATGAAGCAGAGGGGAAGAGATGGGAGAGAGGGGGGCAGGGAACGGTGAGAGCAATCGATTCACAACTGCAGAAAGGTCTCAATGGCAAGGGGTCCCTCCCTGCTCCGGCTGGTTCCGCAGCTGCTCCTCGGGGCTGGGGCCTGTCTGCTGTTTTTCCAAGGCCAGATGGGGAGGGAAGTGCCACACAGGTCTTAGTGCCCCCTCCTGTGTGTGAGTCTCCCCCGGGAGTCCCAGGGATGCTGGGGTGAGGGCCCTATCTGACCCCCTGCTCCCCTGACCATAGCCAACCACGCTTTGCTTCTGCAAGTTGCTGAAAGCACGGCTGTGGATCCATAGTGCAGCTGTGGCCGTCCTCTGTGCTGAGTACATGCCCACAGCACACGCAGTAGCAGTGAAGGCTCACTCACCCCTTCTGGGAGAAAATCCTTCCCTCTCACTGTCCATTCACTGTCCATTCAGTCCTGGGCCTCTCTGCTAGTGCAGCCAATAAAAGAAGCAAAGGTACCGGCCACTTCTCCCGCAGGATCTGATCTGAGACCGGCCACTTCTCCCGCAGGATCTGACCTGAGACCGCCGGCTCACTTGGCAGGACAACAGAGGGATGTTATCTGGTAAAGAACTTTGTTCACTGCTGACCTGGGCTGCACTCACAGGAGTGGAACCGAGCCATCTAGCTCCCACAGTCGTACAGAAAAGCCCCGCGGGTTGGAATATGAGGTGGAATGCTGCAGGACATTGGGTCACGATCCTGAACAGAGGAAACTAACCAGGTGTGGGTTTATCGAGCCTGCTCTTCCCAGCATGATCAAGCCTTTCCTATGGCTGAGATGTTGCCCACGCTGGTGCCTGCAGGCCAGCCTACCCCCCCCCCCCACTTCTAACCGTGACAACTCCAGCGTATGCATTCGCCTGAGCCAGCCCAAGAGAGGCTGTGCCCTCATCATCCGTGCCACAAAACAGCTGCACTGGCTCTTGTGCAACACCCATCCTGCTGAGCCAGGGCCGGAAGACAGAGGATGGGGTTTCCCCAGCTCAACCCCAGCAGAGGCATTTACTAATCCAGCTTTAGAGAAACACCAAAGAAATTCCCCATCTTTCAGGCAATGAGATTCTGTGCTGTCTCTCCCATGGCCTGAGGGACATGGGAATGAGCTAAGGCCTTTCGAAGAAGAGGGCAATGCTGATGGATTCTCTGCATCTTAAAGTCTTTAACCCATGATTTGAGGACTGTAATAACTCAGTCACAGGCAGAGGTTTATTACAGGAGTGGGTGGGTGAGGTTCTGTGGCCTGCGATGTGCAGGAGGTCAGACACTAGATGATCGTATTGGTCCCTTCTGACCTTAGTCTATGAGATGTTAATGGCAGCCAGGTCTTTGATTGCTAAACCATCACAGCCATGGTAAACCACCCTCTTCTCAGGCTATGTGGAAGAAGCAAGTAAGCCCTCCTGGGGGCGAGGTAGCATCCTGAAGCTTGAGCAGGGCTAAGAATGTCCTGAGGGCTCCTATGGAGCTGGATCCAAAGGCAGAGCCTTGGGGGCTAGATGAGCAAGCAGAAAGTGAGAGAGGGAGCCTTGGGAGGAGCAACAAGAGGGCACAGAGCTCCTTGGGCGCAGGACTGGGGGAGGCGCAGAGTTGGAAACAGAGCAAGAAATCTGCCTGCAGCAGTTTGTTCCCACGGTGCTCAGGCAAACAGTGCTTTGTACACCTTCTTGGGAAGTAACCAGCCAGCAAGGCTCAGAACATGCACTAAGGGGTACCGGGGCGCGGAGAAGGGACTGGGATGAGCAGACGCACCCCATCAGTCGTGTGCTGGACAAACTCCCTGCCTGCCCTCTACACACCCGGCTCCTGTCCACCTTCAGCGCCCACTGCAGAGTTGGGACAGGGATGAAAAGACACAAATACAGGCCGTGCCACCTCTTGGGCCTGGTGCATTCTTCAGCATGCCTAGCATCGCTCTCCGGTTAGCTGGGCTTGCCCCACCTCTTATTCTGGCAAGGACCGTCAGTGACCGGGGTGTCCCCACGTCCTTTGTCTCCTATCACTTTCCTTTGTCCCCACTTCCAACATCACCCCATGGTGTATCGCCTCCAGCAGACAGTGGAAGGTTTCACTGGTGCCCCTTTAGTTCACCTCCCACCCCACACCATGGGCGGGGGGGCGTAGCCCCAGGGTGACCAGACATCCCAATATTAGAGGCTTTATGCTATGTATGCAACTCTACCCCCGCCACTCTCCCCAAAAGTTCTGATTTTTCACACTTGGTTTCTAGTCAGCCTAGGTAGTTCTGCTGCCTTCTCCTCTAGTCACTTGCACCCAGGAAATTTCACCCTGACTCAAGGAAGCATGGGGTGACTAAGAGTTTCATCCCACACAGTATCAGTCACATCCTTTCTTTACACCAGCTCAGGGAGTTGTGCAGCCTCCACGTCAGAATTAAAAGGGATGTTCTTTGGGCTTGTTCAATTAATAGCGCTTGGGAACTGAATCACTTCTGGGGGAAAGGGGAAGAAACCCACGAAAAAGAGAAGTTGTGACAGGCTCAGATGTGGCTGCCTTCCAGTCCATCTGCTCTGACACGTCCCACTGTGACAGCCTGAATCTGCTGAGGTCAGCTTGGAGTTTCCTTCTTCGAGGTTGGTCTTATAAAAAGAAAGGTGCACGGCTCAGCTGGAGAGACAAAGACGGTGAAGACAGCAGGACTTCAGCCTGAGCTCTTCTTTCACTCCAGGTGGGTGTCTGCTCTGACCGTAGGCCAAGGGGGAGGGAGACTGTGCAATAGAGGAGCATTGTGCCACGATCTCCTGGCATTTGGTGATGTCCGTGCTCACACAGAGGGGAACTGCTGGAGGCTGGGAAGGGTATCAGGTGATGGATAACAGCCTTCAGCTCTAGGCCACGGGTTCAAATCCAGCTCTGAGGATTAGGGACAAAACATTTCTACCTTGTGGGGCTGATGGGAGGCCTGTGTGGACGAATGAATGGTGTCTGTCCAGTTCCTGACGGGGGTACATGTCCACGTCAAAGGCAACAGCTTGCCAAGCAGCAACAATGGCTGCTCTTGAGTCGCTGCTGGTGTGAGGATCTGTGGGTCCTGAAACCGGTACACACCGAACAGCTCTGCTAATGCCTGGAGAACTGGGGGCGCTAAGGCCTCACACTCCACTGAAGACACCTGACTGGAGGAACTCCGGAGTCCCTGATGGGGCTGGTGCACTATTTAAGCCAGAAGGGGTCAAAGCAAGTTGTCTGTGCAACTTGGTGAAATCCTAGCTGGCTGCTACCTCAGCACCTGCCTACATTGCCTGACTCCTGGTTCTTGCCTTTGTTCCCTGTCCCTGCTCTCTGAGTTCCACCCTGGTTCGACCTTTGGATTGCCTCCTGCCTCTGGCTCCAGTTGGGACATACACAATCATGGTCAAAGACCAGGGAATGTGACCTGGAGGCAGGCAGAAAGCAGCCTGTTTCAAAGAGGCTATGGAGGATGCTGCTGTCCACTCTGTACCAATCTGTGGGTAAAAAGAACTTCCTTCTGGCTCTGTCCGGCTGGCACCACGGCCCCATAACTGCTAAAGTCCCTTTGTTGAAATATTTGAGCACAGATCTCCTGGCACCAACCTATGGCAGAATAAGCATGTGCAAATGGGGTTGCTAGATTTTGACTTCAGATATAACTCGTGCAAACTGGCATCATGTTTATGAGTCTCTGGGCTGTGCTGCTCTGCTGCATAAAATTGAAGGCCCATTTGAGATGTCCCAGGCTACGAGGAGAGACCTGGGGCGAACAGCGAGTTTGACACATCGCTGGTTGTAATCCATTTCTTTATGTATTTATTGCAGGGTAACACCATGGCTCCTGATTTGCCTTCTTACCAAAGCCGTGACCGTTTAATCACTACATTTCGTATAGTCGACCAGCTGGGGCTCACCAATCCTCGTGAGTATACAGCGCACTTCCACCAGACACAAGAATTGTGCAAAATGAAATGCACTGCTATGAAACGAACCCTGGGGAGCATTCCACTAATGAGACACAGCCATCCCCACCCATGTTTTAATACAGAGAAGGAAAGGGAGCTAAAATGAGTTTCTTCAGATTATTTGCTGTGTTCTTATAGCCATATTGGTGCTAAGATATTAGCAAGCCAAGATGAGTGAGGCAGTATCTTCTACTGTACGTGCCAACATCTCAAAACCGTATCTTTCACCAACAGAAATTAGTCCCATAAAAAAATATTATCCGACCTACCATGTCTGTATGCTACTTTGACGTCAGGACTGTAGATCTACCATATCTTTGCCAGGATATTATTGATTTGGGGTCCCTGGAATCCTGGGTTACCCCGATCTCCCTTGTGCAGCACAAACACAGGGCAATGAGGTCTGCCTGCATATCACAGGGATCTTTCTTTCTTCAAAGGAAGGAGAAAGGAGAGGTGCATATCCTGAGCCAACTTCACTGTCACAGGATTGGGGGCGGGGGATGGGACACGACTATTAAAGTCTTCTTGCCCACAGCAGCCTTGTCCCAGGAGTGACATGCTACTGGGCAAAGTGAAGGGAATGCATGCTGCACATCCCTGCTCCCTGCTGGCCAATGAAAGCAGCAACAGGAGCAGGTTGGAAAAAGGTGTGCCTTCCACCAGCTAAATGGGTGGCAATGCCCACTTCTACGTGTGGGCTGAACACACACACGCACACGAACTGCCAGCCCAAAGCATCTGGGTTTGAAACCAACTGTGGCATTTGTTTTCTTTTAGGTGCAAAGCATGAACCTGGGGATGCACTTTGAGGATCTGCTTCCATGGGTAGAGCCCACCCAACAGCTGTGAGACTCAAGATCCAAGGAAACCAGCGAAAGATTCACTGACCCATCTCCCGCTCCTGCTCTCGCTGGCTGGTGTGTTTCTGACATTGGATGGGAGCTGGGAGGAGTAAAGAGATTAGAGTGTCCTTTCTCCCTAGAACCGTAGTACCCAACCTTTCACCAGCAGGAGGCATAGCGCTCATAGGACGCAATGGCAGCTCACAATCTACTGGTTGGGGACACTGCCCTAGGAGAATGTTTGGATATTGGCTAGGCCAGTCCCAAAAGGCGTCAAGTTTGCCCCAACAATCCTGCAGTCAGAGCAGGAGGCCTCACCTTATAGCCAGCAGAGACTCAGAAGAAATGGGAATGGCAAGGGACTGCCTGTGACAAAATCCCCCCCTTGGAACAGGGGCTCCTTTCTCTCTTCCATGGCAGAAGTGCCTCCAGCTAGTAGTAAAGAGAACTCAGGGCCCTTTTTGGACTGTCTCAGCTACGCTTCAGTGCTCTGCAGGGCCCCTGTGGGAGGAAGCCGCCTCCTGGAGTCCAAGGATCACCCTAGAACAGTTTAGGAAGTGTTATGAAGCCATAAGGGGCTGCAGCTCTGTTACTGCAGCCACCCAGCGAGCAGCAGGGAGAAGAGACGGTGGGGTCAGTGGCGCAGGATCTCCAGCTGGAGTGGGACACCGTGGATGGAGGGGACGAGGGGCTTTGGCCCACTGCCTCTCTGCTCGGTGTTTCATGGTTGGGAGACGCCAAATAACTCCCGTAAAACCACCGTCCCGGGCACACTCTGTCTTGCTCTTCTAATGGGACGGGCCGTTTGGCATTTCTGTACCGTGTCTAACTGTCGTCCTTCCCAAACAGAAATAAACAGTTGTGAGATCGATGCTGCGAGAGTTGAATGTCACTTCAAAGCCCCTGGGGGAGGGCTGGGAACAGAGTCAGTCCTCTGACTCAATCCTTTCCATTCGCCTGCCAGAAACTGAGCCTCGGTCCTCAAAGGTGTGTGAGCTCCAAACTTCCACCAAGGCAATCTGGGCCGTGTTTGCGGTTTATGCCCACACCCCCTGAGCGTGGAGGAAGAGGCACAGAATGACTGTCTCTTCCCAAAGCCCTTTCTCCTGATTCAGTTCAAACAGTCCAGGTCCAGGGCAGTTTCATACCACCCAGGAAACCTAGTCCCACCTTCTTTCTGAGCAACACAACTACAGGAGGGGTTTCTTTGCCAAGGAATTGAAGTGAAGGCAGCCTAGACCTCCCCAAAGGACCGGATTCTTACGGGGCAAAATCTTTTCAATATTTAAACATGAATCATTTGTTCTTCTCTGTTACCTTCCACTGGAGGATCTCAAAGCACTTTGCAGCCATTGAGGACCTACACCTGGCAACCCCCCTGGGAGATATGGAAGTATCATCATGGGACACACAAAGATTAGAAAGACATGCAGAGCCCATATCAAAGGAACGGCAGCCAGGAATAGAACCTGATAGTCTGGATGCCCATTCCTTTGGTCCATCCTCCTCCCCCGTTATGAACAGATCTCAGTTGGGATAAGGAGGGGTTTCTTTGTTTTAATTGAAAGCATCATCGGGCTTGCTTCAGGTAGCCAGCTGTATAATGGGGCGGCAGGGGCGGGTTTGCGGGAATCAGCTCCCAGCTGCTCTTTATGGCTTGGTGTAGATGGAGCGACGCCAGAAGGGCAGAGGTGGGTCCATCTGTCCTTCCCTTCGACCCTCCACCTTTGTGTTCAGGACAGAAGTTGCTTCTCCATCTGTTCTCTCAACTTGTATTTCTGAATCTGGAATTAGACCATGGAAGACAGAGTCAGCTAGTTGGCCATGGGGCACATGTCCCCAGAGCCCCAGCATCCCAGCCACAGGCTGTCCCTTACCTTCCCTGAGACAGTGAGGGGATATTTCTTCATGAACACGATGTACCGAGGAATCTTGAAGTGAGAGATCTGAAAACAGAGAGCCAATAGCTACAGCCTGTAAGAAACAGTGCACAGCATCTGCCACCCCTGGATACCAAGGGAAGGGCAATCAGGAATACCCGTGACAGTTTTAGGCCAGATTCTCAGCTGGGGTAGAAGATTCCACTCAGTTTCATGGAGCTGTGGCTGTTCACACCAACGGGGGAACAGGCCCTTCACGTGCTGAGTTACTGAAAAAAGCAAAGCGTAAGTGTGCACAACCTAGGAATGGCGGGTCGGGCGTACCTTCCCTTTGCAGAATGCTTTAATTTCCTCGGCCGTGCACTCCTGCCCTGCCTTCACTCTGATGCAGGCACAGATCTCTTCTCCCATTCGCTGGTCCTTCACGCCAACCACCTAGTTGGGAGAGAGGCAAGGACATATCAATCCTAGGAAGTGCTGGTTTCCCAAGATGGTCCCTTCCTTTCCCTAATGGGCACCAGAAGCTCCTTTTCCCTCCCTCGGTTCAGTGCTCTGTTCCCCCCCTCTGCCCTCCTCGTTTTCCTTGCTGAGGTACTATGAAGTCCAATCATAAGAAAAGCCGAGTGGAAATGAGGCTTTCATGGGTTCTATTCCAAACCATGGGCAACCTTCTCTGTACCTCCAGTTCCTCATGAGTAAAATCAGTTCCCTGCTTCAGCAGAAGAGCTGTGAGGCTTCATTGATTAAAGAGAGTGCTTTGAGATCCTCAAATAAAAGGGGTTACAGAAAGGCAAAGATTATTAATATTGTAAACTCCGTTCTCCAGCCCCGCACACAACCCATAGCAAAAACCCTATCACGACTGAGCTCACAATGGAGCTAGGAAGGTCAGATCCTGCCACGAAGGAGCTGGATTCCCCAGGGTGATTCTCCTTGAGTTTGGTTGCACAATTTCCCTGTCTCCCCATTCACCAACTCAAGCCCACCTCCTAAAATTTCAGACAGAGACCCTACTGAATCCCAAGGAACTGGATTATTTATGGGTTAAACAACCACCATCACCCAGCCAGTACACCCAGGAATGGTTTGACATGAGAACTGGAACACGTTCCCAAGCAGACTGAGAGGGGCTGGCCAGCACTGCATACTGCTTCCTGGTTAGACTCACAGTGCGACTCCTCTACAGTGACTCAGTGCAGAGTCCAGCTTGATTTCTTAGTTTACAATGTGTGGCTAATAATAATTCGCCCTTCCATACGGCCTTCCCTAGGAGGACTTGGCAGCACGCAGTGAAAGGAAGGCTTACGATTCCACCCACTGGGGTTCTGCCCAAACTTCCAGTGAGTCTGTGACAAACACAGGAACGAACCCAGGAGTTCCACCCTCCTTCTAGTAGTTTAAGCCCAAAGTCACACTTCCCCTGTATACCACATCTCCAGCTGAGCGAAAAGCTGAGCATGAATGAAAGCAAACAGGTCCACTGCAAATATCCTGGAGGCCTGTACCCCCCCATCACACACACACCATGTCGATCCATCCTTCTCACCTGCACCTCCTCAATCTTGGGGTGGGTGTGTAGAAATTGCTCGAGTTCTGCTGGGTAAATGTTCTCCCCTCCGCGGATAATCATGTCCTTGCAACGCCCGACAATTTTGCAGTAGCCATACTCATCCAGGATAGCAATGTCCCTGAAGGAACCCCAGAATCAACTCCATAGCCGTCATTCCGGATTTCCCACTCAGCTGGAAGGATGGCTCATCCATCCAATCAGCACAGAGGGATGCCTTCCACTGGCATTCTCAGAGCCTCTTATGTTTAAACCTGACTGGGGCAGGGGGTTAGAATTTCCAGAGGTGAATGGCCACACATCACCCAATTCATAGAGGATGCATCATCACTGTTTCTGCAACTCCAAGGAGAGAAGTTCATGCAGGGATCACAGGGTTCCCACAAGCCTCTGAATTCAATGTTAACTGGAACCGCGTCCACCCCCTTCCTTACTTCCCCCTCCCCCCCCCACGCCTGGTCATTTCATGAGAATAGTGCACAGATAGATCTCACTCAGTGTCCTGTTCCAGGAGTGGTTTGCACCACAGGAGGGCTGATTTGGCCTGTTACTAGAAGTTACGGCTTCCCACTCATAGACACATCCGTTCCCACCCCCTGCCATCCACCTGCACCCTCCCTCCATGACAGAGCTCACAGGGGAGAGGTGATGGAATGATGATGGAACAGACTGCGTGCTTAGTAAGTTCGCAGATGACACTAAGCTGGGGGGAATGGTAGATACTCTGGAGGGCAGAGACAGGATCCAGGGAGACTTGGACAAATTGGAACACTGAGCCAAAAGAAACCTCATGAGGTTCAACAAAGACAAGTGCAAAGTCCTGCACTTAGGACGGAAAAATCCCATGCACTGCTACAGGCTGGGGACCGATCGGCTAAGTAGCAGCGCTGTAGAAAAGGACCTGGGGGTTATGGTGGACGGGAAGATGAATATGAGCCAACAGTGTGCCCTTGTTGCCAAAAAGGCCAATGGCATATTAGGCTGCATCAGTAGGAGTATTGCCAGCAGATCGAGGGATGTGATAATTCCCCTCTATTCGACACTGGTCAGGCCGCATCTGGAGTACTGTGTCCAGTTTTGGGCTCCCCACTACAGAAAGGATGTGGACAAATTAGAAAGAGTCCAGCAGAGGGCAATGAAAATGATTAGGGGGCTGGGGCACATGACTTACGAGGAGAGACTGAAGGAACTAGGCTTATTTAGTCTACAGAAGAGAAGACTGAGGGGAGATTTGATAGCAACCTTCAACTACTTGAAGGGGTGCTCCAAAGAGGAGGGAGCTAGGCTGTTCTCGATGGTAACAGAGGACAGAACAAGGAGCAATGGTTTCAAATTACAGCTGGGGAGGTCAAGGTTGGATATTAGGAAAAACTTTCTCACTGGGAGGGTGGTGAAGCATTGGAATGGGTTACCTAGGGAGCTGGTGGAATTTCCATCTTTGGAGATATTTAAGGCCCGGTTAGACAAAACCCTGGCTGGGGTGATTTAGGGGGAGTGCTCCTGCTTTTTAGCAGGGGGTTGGACTAGATGACCTCATGAGGTCCCTTCCAGCCCTATTATTCTATGATTCTATGACTCCGGGTAGTCCCCACACTCACCCAGTTTTGTACCATCTGTCATCAGTGATCACTTCCTTGGTTTTGATGGAGTCTTCCCAGTATCCCAGCATGACGCAGTAGCCCCGAACGTGCAGCTCACCAGGGCTGTTCAGAGGGACGATCTCCCCAGTTTCAGGATCCTCGACCTTTGCCTGCAACACACAAGAGCCAGGCTCCTCAGGCACGGTGCAAGCCCGGCTGGGTGGAAGCGAGGTTGGTGACAAGGCGGACAGCCTGTACTGGCAGTAACTCAAGAAGTGAGGAAGAGCAACAGCAGTTGTGGGCTACTCAGGACTACAACGCCAGGGCCATGGGGCAAGTAGAGGCTAATGCTCACCTCTGTGTGGGGGAGGATGCGTCCCACTGTCTCGATTCTCTGGGAGATGCTGTCCTGGGGGAATCCCATGAAGGTGACAGGGCTGTTCTCTGTGGTCCCATAGGCATTCTGCAAACACAAAGGCAGGGGCACATGCATCAGGGACTCTGCCGGGAAACAGAACCAGCCACAATGAGGCAGGCATCGCATTGACAAGGGCCCCTGGAATGCTACCCTCTGCTGTGGGTTCTGAGACATCTTGCCCACAAGCCACACTTTCCTTCACAGGAAACTCCAGTTCTTTTGTTCATCTCAAAAGTCTCTAAAAATCTACATGGTCGGCAGAAATAAACTGGAAACTAGCAGTAACTACAGGAGAGGGCACCAGGGATGCAGGAGTTCTTCACTACAGGTCATTAGGCACCAAGCGAACACTACCATCTTCCAGGGCATGTCAGGACAGCTCTAGATATTACTACCACTGAAGAAAGTATGGAAAAAACTTCCTGCATGAGACAGGAGGACAAAGGAGCAATGAGACTGAATCCAGATGCCATGTCTCTGCTCCATCATGGCAAGCCTAACAACGTTTGAAACCTTCCTGTCTCCTGCAGGAATGAGTTACCCTCACAACTCACCTGCCTTCCATTGAGGATCTCAGATGCTGCCTTCTCACCCTCTGGTCTCTCCTGCCTCTGCTACTTCTCACAAGCTCTGTTCTGTTTACTCCTGGCTATCCCGGTCTGGTTCTATATTCCTATCCTCAGGCGTCTCTCTCTGGTTGTGGCCCTATGATCATGCATTCTCACCGTGCAGGGCTCACCTTGGATGTCCCATGCAATAAGACACTGGACGCTACACCCTGCCATCTGGAAAGAGTGTGCCCTGAAAGAGTCCCAAGCCAGGCCCATTGGTGGCCACCACACTTCCAATAGTTTGCGTCGATCCTTTTGTGCATTGGCATCAGCACCCTCAAACCCCTACTAACGAGAGACGGCCCAGAACACCCCGTGAAGCTGCATTTACAAATAAAAAGTATCACGAGGCAGGCATCGCATTGACAAGGGCTCCTGGAATGCTACCCTCCGCTGTGGGTTCTGAGACATCTTGCCCACAAGCCACACTTTCCTTCAAGGGAAACTCCAGCTCTTTTGTTCATCTCAATAGCCTAAAAATCTACACAGTCAGCAGAATAAACTGTGGCAGGGACTTCTGTGACGCTTTGAACAACAGTTGGCATTTCTGAGCTTGAGGGTGACTCTTGTGTCCCCAGCTACAGAGACCACCTTACGATACAGCACTGAGACTTGACAGTGAGGTATGTATTTGAGCTTTACTGATCACATCTGTCTCCCACACCCATTTCGTTTGGCGCCGTCCTCCTCCAATGGTGGGTGAGCTTCACATAGTGATTGATAAGCCAGCTACAGCCTTGGTAAACAGGCCCGGCTCTGGAAGTGGATGCTGAGGATGTCAGCAGTCCCAGGTTTGAACCCCACTTTTGACACCCTGACCAGAGGCTCGAAATAATTCCTGCACTGCCTGGATCTCCACAGAGGACTCGCTCAATTTTCAGGCCACCATTTGCAAGAGGAATTAGAGGTACTTGGTTCTGGGGGGTTCCAACTTGCGGCATCTAACATGGGCCTGCATTTCAGAGAGTCAGCGTTCAGCCCTTTCAGAAAATCAAGAGCCTTTAACGTTCTTCAAATTGAGCACCTGACTGCTAGTAGCATTTGAAAAGCTGGTAACCATGGTCAGGGCTCAGTGTAACAGCTGGGATGGATTCTCAGGGGTCAGGGGGGGCCCTCTTCTTTAGCTGCAATGTGGAGGAGACTGACTCCAGAGCATTGCAGCTGTCATCATGTTGTGTGACTGCAGCTGGGCAACCCAATGCAAGCAACTGTGAAAATCCTGCTCCAGTGGGAACAGTAAGCATTTGAGAGGCAGAGTGGTTCAATGCACAGGACTGGGAGGCAGGATGCCTGGCTTATTTTCCCAGCAGGACAACACTGGGAAAGTCAAGTTGTCACTCTGTGCCTCAGTTTCCCCATATGTACAATAGGGATAAAAAACTCATTCCCTTTTATCCTCAGATAATGTTGGGTGCAAGCACAGGCCCTGACTCCTGAATGTGTTACTCAAAATGGATTTCCGTTGGGATAGGGCTGGAAGAGAGACTCAGGGCCCTAGAGCACCAGATGCTCCTCTGTTAACAGCATTCTGTCATTGCAACCTATTATTACAGTGTTTAGAGGCAAGGAGAGGGGTGAAAATGTCATGCTCACCCTGCCGCAGCAGTTACACACTGGCGCCAGGGCTGCACAGTGACTCTGGGACACCTACCAAAATCCACCACCCTGCTCATTTCAGTTCCATTAACAACCCTGGGAGAACACACCATGTTGGCCCCAGCGAGAAGGGTGGAATTGGCCAGGAAAATAAAAGTGATTTGTCGGCCTCGAAGAGGGTGTAACAAACAACAGAAAGACAAATAAGAAACCAAAGAAAGTGCTGAGGGCTCTCGTGCTGCCTCCTCCAGTTCATCCCCCTGTGATCCAGAGGATGGTTTTAATTATCCTAAACGCCGGATGTTTTGTGTAGCTTTGAAGGTCTCCACTGAAGTCGGTTCCAGACCCTCCCTTGGTAGCTTGCTCCAAACTGCCCTTAACTCATCCCTGTTCTTGTCACATTTGAACATTCATGAGGGAAATGTGGCCAAGCTCCTCTGACCTCGTGGTGGGCATCTGAAGCTCCCTGGAGCTACCCCTCCCTTCCAGATGTTATGGGACTGACCTGGACTTTTCTACTCCACAACTAATTCTGAGTATGTTCCAGCTTGTATTACATGGCAGATGCCGTTTTCTTCCAGAGGGACAGAATCAGCTCCAGGTCACATCAGCCACAAGCAAGTCTGCCTTGTAGGACCATTGTTCAAAGGTGGTCCTGGAGATCAGAGAGTCACAAGACAATCCCAGTTTGAAGAGGCTTAAAGAATCCCCCAAACAGCACTTGTGGCATCATGGCTTTGTCCCAGAATAGGCTATTTCAAAACCAGTAACCAGACTGGCCTGGCAGACTCAAGCCAGGCAACTCTGACTGCTGCTTTCCCGCATTGCTGAAAACCAGCGTCCTGTTCTTTTACCAACAGGACAAACTGCTCCCGGTGGTTTGGAGTTAAAGGCTGTTTCTCTTCTTTCCAGGCCAATTAGCATTCTTGAGGCTCATAAGCATTTCCCCAGCCAGGCTGGAGTTTCAGAAACGCCTGGCGAGCAATGAGGCGTGCGACAGTTCCTTGGTATTTTATCAACACCTTGAAAAAATGCCTTCACTAGGCAATTAACCCATTGACCTGACTGGGCAGAGGGCAACTCAGGGTAGGAGGAATACAAAGCACATCAAGAATGAGAAAGCCCAGAGAGATGAAGTAGGGCAGAGAGAAAGACCCTTGGCTTGGGCATCTGAAGGCTCCAAGCTGCTGGCATCCCATGAAGAAGTAAAACTGAAGACAAACTGGCAAAATCCACGCTCCCCTGAAGTCAATGGCGGCATTCCATGGGGTTAGGACTTCACGTATCACATGCATCACTGTATTCGTGCAATACCTTGACAATGGGATGCTCTGTTAACAATCACCCTCCTGAATGCACTCAGACCCTTGGGCCTCGAGTCAGGAAGGGAGCAGCATGTGTGGCCTGTAAGGCCACCCAGCACTCAGATACTGCTCTCCTTTGGGGTGGGGGGTGGAGAGGAGAGGAGATTTTGGTCAAGGACACCCAACTAGATCCCTTCTCTCAAGACTTTTCACCCCCTGCCATTGCTAGGGGCATGTGGGTTTAATTCAGGAATGGAAAGGGAGGATTCTTGGCAGGAGGAGGAAGAAGGGGGGTTGAGGTTTGTGGCAAGGAGAAAATGGGACACTCAGTGTGTGGGAAGAAGAGAGCCAGGAGCAGATACTGTTGAGAAGTGGGAGACTACTCAGCACCTCCAAGGTGCAGGCTGGTGCCTGGGGGTGGGGTGAGGGAGAGATGGAGCAAGAGCTGGGTGAGAGGGAGCTGTGGAGAAGAGAAGCTGGAGATGTGGCCAGGGGTCAGAGAAGGAGGCAGCTGGGAGCTGGGCATGGCCAGCAGGAAACTGAGCTGACAGGTGGTGAATGTGGGGTGGCAAGGAAGCTGCCCTGCTTACAGACACCCAAAAACAGCCGCCTCATGTATGCTGGCTACTAACGGTGGGGCAGGGAGCTCGCCCTGGTGAGCAGGCACCTGAGCCAGGTCCTGAGCCCTAGACACTGCAGCGAGGGCTGCCTCACCACGGCTCCCCTTGCCCCCCTCTCGGCCATCACGCACAGCATAGGGGAAGCCATCACTCTGCTCTCTCTTGTCCCCTTCTGACGCCCCGTAGCCATGGGAGCGCTAGGAGGAGGTATGGACTGTGATGGGATTTCGGTTAGTCACTGGGCAGGGATATAAAGTTCATCAGCGCAGGAGCTGGCTAGAATCCGGCCCAACGCTATTCCCAGTCAGAGAGAGGGTCCTGCCTCCAATCCCTCTTTCACCGGAGTAATTCTATTGTTGTCAGCTATTCCCAGTTTACACCAGCGTGAACGCAGAATCAGAGCTGAATTCATATAGGTGTCACTGGCTCAGGGGACAATGAGGTCTTTTAGTGCACCATGGTCACTGAGTGCAGGAAGACACACTAATAAAAATAAAGCTGGGGGATGAGGAGGGGATGGACCGGCTCCTTGAGCTCCACCGAGACACCAGAGAAACACCCTCCATCTGTATTTACACTATTTTTAAAAGCAGTGTATGTGTTGGCTTAGCCCACAAAGGCCTCTGAGGCAGAGCAGAGGAGAGTCGCACATTCATGAGTGACGAGGTGCCAGATTCACACTCTCTGTGAAACAGCAAATGTTTGCACAACTGTTAATCAATTAAGAAAAGGGGATTGCAAGATAATCCTGCCTTTTCTGCGATGTCCCAGTTGCACCGGTCCTAGGGGATCTCCGAGGTCCAGAGCTGAACACACTGTGGCCTCCTTCCTGCCCCAGCAAAAGGCACGCTAACATTGGAGCCATTACCACCTTCATGCCACAAGCCATCCACGAGACATTGGCATGAGTCAGGCAAGCTGTGAACGTCACAGGCTACCCAGTCCTTCCTCTCCCCAGTCAAGGGCTGTGCAATTCCATGTATAAATACCAGCTCTGGCCTGCCTGCGAGAAGCTCAAATACAAACCGCTGGGAGCCCATGGGCCCCTCCCTGCAGCTGGGCGTGGTGCCAGCTTGTGCAGGACGCCAACCTGCTCCCAGTCTCCGGCAGGAATCTGTTCACTGAAGCAGAGGAGTCAAAAACATAAGAAGAAAGAATTTTCCTTTTATTAAACTTTTATGTGCTTTGAAGTGGAATGCGGGACCAGACTGTTCCCCTGGCAGCACCGTCAGACCCTGCCCCAGAATAGGTACCTTGCAAGTGGAAGGCACACACTCCATTTAACCTCTGCTGTGCCAAATGGGCTGTGTGACGGGTGCCCGTCAGGATAAGACCTGCTCTAGGGTCGAAATAAATCTTGCCATCTTCAGCCTCCTTGCAAGTGCATTACTGCCTGGCCCCCTGTGTGCAGGGCCCCGCTGCGCCAGGCACTGTACACAGATGTAGGGAGAGGTGTGTACAATCTAAATAGACCAGACAGACATGGGGTACGTCTACACTGCAGAGAGAAGTGGGTGTTCGTAACTCAGGCTCATACAGCAGGGGAGACAGTGAACTTGGGCGCTGAACTCAGGTTAAAAGCTTGGGCTTGAACGTGAGTGGCTAAGCCGAGTTAAACCGGCCGAGCTGCTATGTCTTCGTGGCTGTAGGAACCCAGGTTAGCTGGGTTGAGAACATGCCTGTGTTTGCAGTGTGGACACGCCTGCCGGGGACTAGGGGGAGAAAAGGACAAATCGTCCCAGAGAACGAGTGACTTGCCCAAGGTCACCTGAGGAGTCTGTGGCAGGGAACCCAGGTCTCCAGAGTCCAAGGACTCAGCCTGAACCACCAGCCCATAATTATTTATTTCCAGCCACGTATTCAATAAAAAGAGGCGCTCTCACTTGCTTGCTCTCTCTCTCACTTGCACATGCACCCCTACCTCCTTCCCTCCGTCTGGGAACATTTGACAACAGTAAAAAATTACAATGCACAAACAAATAGCTTCAAATCTTGCAGGCTGGTCCCATCAAAAGAACCCCAACTGCCCCCCAAACAGCTCTCAGAAGACAGGGGCAACAGAGAGGGACTCTGCAGTGTCCCTAGAAGTACAGATTCAGGCTCATTGGGACAGGGATGTGAGCATGGACCCCACATGAAGAACTCCCGCCCAGCAGCTCCAAACCAGCACCTTAAAGTCCCCCTGGAAGCCGAAGGGCGAGTAGCACGGCCCTGGCATGCTTGTGATGAGATACATCCTCTTTGCGAGCTGGCTGCCAGCATCCACGCGAAGGGCTGATGGTGTTCCCTACGCACTGCAGGAGTATAATTTTGTGGTGACAAAAGCATGGATGGTAGGAGGATAAACCCCAAAAACCCCCAAACCAGTTGCAATCTCTTGGCTATGTGGTGATGGAAAAAAGCTGTCATGGCAACTGCTGCTACCTGATCATCTAAGAGCAGGGGGAGGTCGGCTCAGACCTCTTTCTTCTACCATCTCAGTCCCTGCACCTTTACTATCCAAATTAACTAATTGTGGAGTCAGACGGGTGCCTGGCCACTGGGTACCCAATGGCCTTCCTCTGGGGACAGCCAAGGTTTCCCATCAGCACACATGGGTCCTTCACGCTGCGAATTTCGGCATGTCTTTCTGTTTCTTCACCCCACCATGGAGAAATGGGGCTGGGTCAGCCTCACACAACAGCTGCATAATTTCAACTGGAGTTTCTGACAGGGCGGGGTTCAAGTAAAGGCTGTTTCCCTGTTTACTGCGAGCTCCTGAAATCCAAGCAGTGGGGAACAAGTCTCAGAGGAGAGCTGGGTGAGGCCAGTAAAATAATCATGAAAAAGCCTTCGAAGTTAGGCCAATCCTCTTGCACAGCAGCTGAGCCCTTTTTATGTTTCTGTTGATGAATATCCTAGTGAATAGTCCGGCTCATCAGCAGAGGAAACTCAGAAGCAGCCAGTTCCCATCAATACACTGAGCGCCGACTGTCACATTCTACAGCCATTCAGCTTTCAGCTCGAGACGTCTCTAGCCGCTGTGGTGAAGAGAGCCTCAAAAACAGCCCAGAGTCTGCAGGGAGATCTGGAAGAAGGGCTGCGAAAGGCGTGAGCTGCCCCGTTCGGGTTAACTCAGAGGTCCACTGACCATCATTTAAATGCCACCATTGTTATCTAGGTTATTGATGGTGCGAGCAAGAAAGAGGGAGAGGGACAGATGCACAGTGTAAGTGGGGGCCACGGCTCATTTTGGTGCAGGGAGCAAACACCCCTTTATTTTCTTCCCAGCTACGGAGCAGCCAGGCTCCCGGAGCTTAACAGACCCCCTGGGATATGCTCAGGTGCATGGAGGGGGCGTCGTGTCAGTGAGCTCATTGGGGCCCACAGAGCTGCACTTACTGGGGCCAGAATATTTGAAAGAGACAAACCTGATGCTTGGTCTAACCAAGCTGCCCAAAAAGTGGGGCATGGAGTTAGAGAGCAGCATGGAGCCAGCGTTTGCATCCTCATGCTGGACATGGGGGTGGGGTCTGTATCTTTGCATCATTGTGCATGGTCCCAGAAAAACAAAACAAACAAACAAAAAAATCAATCCCAGAGGTCAGCAGAAAAACTACAGCCTGCAAGTGGGTAGAACATCCACTCAATCTGGGGCGGAGCTTATTTTGTGGGCGGAGTTTGGAAGCAGTACCACTCTTTTTATTCCCCATCTGATCCTGGCTGGCAGGAATAGCCATAGAAAGCAAACTCTTAGTTAACATTGTTTGTGGAGAAGAGGGGGACAGTGAATGTTTAAAGGTGCAGTGGCAAGTATTCACACAAGAAACCTAACTCTGAGTTACGTTTACCCACCCCAGGAATGGAGATATACCCTGTGACGTGGGTGTCCAACCCAAACAGCCTGCATTTCAAATGTTGACAAGGAACTGCTCCTACACAAGATCTAGCTCGGTCATTATCTATGGAAATTATTCAGCAAATAACTGGAGTCAAGTCTGAGACAGCCACAACCTGTTCAGAGATGGAAAGAGGATGACATTTTCTGCATTAATGGCTTTCCTAACCATTCCCGTGCTGTATGGGGGGGTTCCACAATACAATGGAGCACCCAACCTGCACTGGGTTGGTTCAGTGGAAAGCCTGGGAGAGAATTTCTGGGGTGCTGCATCATTAGCTGCTGCAAAGTCCTGATGAGGAATCTCAAAGAGACCTTAATCTAGGTCAGGGGCCTCAAATACACAGCCTGCATGCCCCACGACACCCGGAATTTGTAAAATAATTATAATTTTTCATTTATGATATGAAAAGGTTTCAGTGATGCGCCCCTCGGGCCAATATCCTTGTCCTCATGTGTCCCTCCTGGTGATTTGAGGTTGAGGTCCTTGATCTAGGTGGACAAGGTGGGTGGTCTTTTATTGGACCAACTTCTCTTGCCTCCCCCATCTTGTCTCTCTAATATCTTCGGACCAAACCGACTACAACAAAATTGCATTAAACTAGGTATCGAAGTGGTCACTGCACTCACCTTTCAGTTCTGGAGACTTCGGTTTGAGTTCTTATTAGGCCACAAACAAACCAGTTTTGTGGCATTGGTTTGACTGCAGATTTAACTAGCTTTAAATCCCAGGGTTCCTCTATTCTTCCATCTCAGGAGGCAAGTCAGTGAGAGCTACTCACATACTGAGGATGGAGAAGAGGGTCCAGGCTTTGAATGGCAGCTTGCTGCTTGTCAGGAGTGAGGAGCATTGGAAGAGCTGTGTGGCGAGGTTTGCCCCAGCCTGTCTGTACTGCACCTCCAATCAGCCAATCCAAGCTGTCTCTAAGGGTTACAAGAACTAAAATTCACCCCAAAATGGAGGAAGAAAATAAATAACAGCCACATTAAAACGTACATCTGCAAAACAGAGGCTTGGATGCTGACAGCCAGTTTGCATAACACCCTCTGGAGCATGCTCAGAAGGATGGCTAATTCCATATCTCAACAATGGAAAAACCCAGAGATCCCTGTGAATAAGCCAGTCTCTGTGTCAGCCCTTGGATTTCCTCCCTTTCTTGAGACTGTCTCGCCTCTATAAACACTCCATTGGGGCTTTGTAGCCAACTTCAGAGGTGGAAGCCTCAACAAGCTCCCAGTTATGTGCTCAGCTCTCAGCTGTTTGCTACAGCCAGGAACTGGCTAGAAACCAGCTCAAAATGTTCCATTTACAACCTCCATGCCACAGTTCCTCCCCTGATCTCTCCCTCTCGCACTCAGAAAAGGAGGGACACCCAGGATCCTACCTTCTTCACTTAATTCTCCTACAAGGGGAAAGCAAGCGGCACCCTCTGGATTTTTAATCCATCTCCTCATTGCTATTCTTTGTAACCCCTTACCCTGACCAAAACACTTCCTACTCTCTACAACGTCATTGCCCTGATGTTACACGAATTCCTTCATCAAAATCCCAGCCATTATATCCTCCCCTCAACCCCACCGCCATCTAAGTTAAGAAGGGACCCATCTGATCATCTAGTCTGACTTCCTGCTCAATGCTGGCCACAGAACTTCACCTGCCCATTTCTTCAATAAACCTCTAACTTCAGAAGCTCAGAGACCCTGGGTGCTACTTCAATACCACATCCCACTTCAGCCACTGCTCTGTGGAGTACCATATTATTTGGGTCACGGCCCCATTATTGCATTCTGGCTACTTAGCCAGTCTCCGCTTCACCACATCCTGGAGCCTTCGACCCCAGCCCCAACCCAAATAGCACAGTGTGGGAGCGTCCCAGCCTCTGTCCCCCAGTCCCTGCGACTTGACCACAGTTCACTCTGACAGAGGCCCTGACCATAGTCTTTCCCCATCAGACTAGCTCCCCATTAGTTATGGGCTTGCCAGACTGTGACTAGCTCATCAGGAATGAGGCTACTCCCCGCCCCATCGTTCTCTGACCATGGCAGATCTAGCATCACAGCAGCAACCGCGCTACGCTAGGGGCTCTCCACACCCATAATGGGACACGGAACCTACCCCAATCTCTTCTACTCTTACCCAGTCCTCACCTAGGCCAACTCCAATTGAATTGAGAGGGAGATAGACAGAATAAGGATGTCAGGGGTCATCCCTACATGGAAAGGTGCCTGTCTTTAAAGCATCCGAAAAGAGTTCAAGATTCAGCCCATGTTAAAATGTCACCAGTACTACTTGGAGAACATCAGTCCAGGAGAGGTGGTCCCTGTACCAGTTAATGGTCCCTGCCTTGTCCCCCGAGCCCTGGGAGAGGGGGAGCAGGGCTTTTTTCCCCTGCAAATGGAGTTGTGCACCCCCATCCCTGAACTCAGCACTCCATCTCTGAGTCCCCTGGGCTTTTCTCCCCACACGTTTCAGTGGACAGTGAAGAGATTTCCACCCCCAAAAAGCAGGTGCATGCACTGTTTTGTCTGTCCCTTTACCTCCCTGTCCCATGGGGAAAACAGCCCCCGCATGGTCTCTGTCGCAGAGCAGGAGGTTTGAAGAAACCAGAGGGGTTAAATTCACACTGAGCTCCCGAAGTCAGCTGCTTTGGCGGCTGCCTGTGGTTTGTGGGAAGGGATTTTGTTTTTTAACAACATTATAAATAGGGCTGTGTTCAGCTTGCCGCAGACTCTCTCTCTCTCGTCTCCCTCCTCCTGCTTCTGCTGCCCTTCTCCCCCACACTGATCCCACTTCTGACCATGAAGGGGTCCAGCTTCTTCCTCAGCTTGCTGGTGTACCTCCTCCCCACCCTCCAGGCTTGCCCCCCGAGCTGCCACTGCCATGGTGGAGAACTCCAGCATGTCATCTGCGACAACATCGGCCTGAAGAAGATCCCCAAGGTGTCTGAGCAAACACGGCTCCTCAACCTGCAGAGGAACAACTTCCCTATCCTGCCGACCAACGCTTTCAGGGAAATGAAAGGGCTCGTGTCCCTCCACCTCCAGCATTCACAGATCAAGGAGATCTCCAGCGGTGCCTTCCGGGGGCTGAAGCAGCTGGTCTACTTGTACCTGTCCAATAATGACATCAGTGTCATCAAGATGGGGGCCTTCGATGACCTGTCTGAGCTCACTTACCTGTACATGGATTACAACAAGATCCCAGATCTGCCCAAGGGGCTCCTCTCACCACTCATTAACCTCTTCATCCTGCAGCTGGGCAGCAACAAGATTCGTGAGCTGAGGTCAGGGGCCTTCAGTGGTGCTAAGGACCTGCGCTGGCTCTACCTCTCCGACAACACCCTCTCCTCCATCCAGCCCACGGCCCTGGATGATGTGGAAAACCTAGCCGTCTTCCACCTGGATAAGAACCAGCTAAGCAGTTACCCAGTGGCTGCAATGAGCAAGCTGAGGGTAGTGGAGGACTTGAAGCTTTCACACAACCCCATCAAGGTCATTCCTGACTACGCCTTCCAGTCCTTCGGGCGCTACATGGAGACACTCAGCCTGGATAACATGGGTCTGGAAAAGGTATGTTCCTCTCCACTCTCCTTCCCCTTCAAATCGAAACGTAGGGTCTGGTTCTGGTCTCACTTACAATTCTCTCATTCCATGGAGTTCTGTCCTGATCCACACTGAAGTGAGGGACAGGAGAATCAGGGTCAGTTTTGGCCGAGAAGTGAACTGTTGACTATCAATAAACAAGGCAACTGAACCCTTGACCACCCACATGCTGAGGAAAAACAAGAGTGCGCCGTCCTCTTGTTGTATGCGAAGCTAGGCTCTTCTGGGCTCACTGGACCCATTGGAAAGGTGATGGGTTTCAGCTTGAGCAGCTGGTTGCACCAGCCCAATGGGAAATATATTCTGGTGCTCTTAAATAAATAAGCAAAGAGCCGCAGTCTTGGGAGGCTAGGTGGGGGAAAAGAAGAGGCAAGGGGTAGACCATACCCACATGGGCAGGGCACAGTGAACTGGTAGAGCGTAACTGCCCTGTCTCCTCAGTGTCAGCCTGGATACCTGCTGCTGGTTTGAAGTTTGGGGGTGGGGTGGGGGGGATTCCTCCAGAGGAGTTATGAATAGCAGCAGTTTCTTCCTAGTGCAGTGCACACAGGTAGACAGTGCACACACCTTTTTTTCCCCTTCCAACTTTACACTCTATAAAGAAAGGTTTGTTTATTGATGATCTCTCAAGAGAAACTCTTGCAGCCTTTGACAAAGAAGCCCTGTTCCTAGTCAGAGAGGAGGAGGAACGTTCAGGTAAATCCAGCAAAATACCCCTCTTCTTCTCACGGGAAAGGTCATGACTGCCAGTAGGAGCATCATGCTGAAGGAGTCACTTGCAACAGGACCCCTGGAATGTTGGGTTGGGGGTGGGAGGGGAGTAAAAAAGCACATCCCGCCCAGGAAAGACAGCACTTCAAAGCAGCCCAGTTTCCCACATGCCCTGCTGGGATGCAAAAAGATGGCCCGGGTGATGATCCCAGGATGCCGTGCCAAGAAGCAGAGGGATGAACTGTATCCGTGTGAAGTAGGACAGCACATCATAGCAATGCAGTACCCTATCATAGGGTGCAGGGGGTGGAGAATATCCATCCCAGGGAAAGGGAAGAGGAACTTGTAGCAATGCAGAGCCAGCAGCAGACTGTGCTGGGCCGTGTAGGGCGTCTGCATTCAGAAGGACAGATCTCAAAGAACTGCCAGAAGGTGCTGGAAATTAGAGAACATCTATGGTACAAAGGGCAACAGAAGGCCAAGCTAGGAAGCTGGAATTTATCCAGGTGGAGAATGAAAGTATCTACAGCAGCACAGTGTCCCCTTGGCGATATTTTAGATCTTTTCCATTCTCGAGCTCACAGTCTCCACAAGGACTGATGTGATCCAGCTCGTTCACCTGGAAACAATCTGCTGACACATCTAGAAAAGGACCCCATTGATGACGAGCATGGCATCCTTCAGTGATGCTGGCATGTCATTTCTGTGGGCATCAGCTCAGATCCACTTGGTCTCCGCATGCATAAATCAAAAGATATGGGTTAACTGTGACCCTAAATGGAGAGACACCAGGGACACAAGAACTTGTATTGTAGTCCAGGATGCTGGGATCCTCTACAGATGCAAGTGCTCTTTATACCACTGAGGAATTATCTGAATTCAGAGACTTTCAATTTTGTCAGTCTTGCTAGGTTGTGACCCTGTCAGTCTGTAGAACACCATCTTGGCCATAAGAATGGAGTTTGACAACAAACATATTTGGATTCAGTTCTTCGATCTGTTTGATCAATAGGCTGCTAGCTAGTGATGAAGGGTCTATTCACTGCTGAGTTAAGTGTGTGTTATTGCCATAAAGTCCGCAGAATTATGTTCATCTCATCAGTGGTGAACTTGCTCAATGGATCCATGGTATTTCTTTGCTACATGTATTATTTTGCACAGCACTGCTATTTTAATAGGGTTGTCCAGAATGGGGATAGCCCTGCAAGTTGAGAGTCTGCTCACTTTTCATACTTGTGGTCATCATTATAACATTACAATATAGAAACCTTCGATCATGTCACATCATGTAGCTTCTTTCAGAAGGAAGGATCCAACTGCATGTTAACTGGTAGACAAGCTATACAGAGGAATCAGCCTTTTCTAGGGAGGAACCAGCAGCTATTTAACAGTGCATACATCACTTCCCTTGTATGCAAAATTGGAAGAGAATGTCATAGCCAATCTAAACTGCAGAAGGATTTTAGGAGGGCAGAGCAGAATTATACAAATTAGCCAAGAAATTCAGGTTAACACCCCTAGCCTTGCAAAAAAGTGCTATGGACTTTTTAATGATGACCTACTAGTGATCAGTAGAGGACAGGAACTTTATCTGAGGTCTCACCTGAAATATTGCACCTCCTGCACCAAAGAGTCCTCTGAACCAAGCCTGGACTGTTCTATTAGTACCACAGAGATGGGACTGCCACCTGATGATCATTTCTTAACACTGCCAGCCATGGTTGCACCAGGGTTTTTGTTTTTCAATCTAAAGTTGTGTCTACACTGCAGTCAGAGGAGCGACTGCACCATGTGTGGAAACGCCCAAGCTAGTTTTGATCCAACTAGCTTGAGTAACAGTAGCAGCGACACCGTGGCAGCTTTATTGTTATTGGCTTTTGAGCAAGCTAAATCAGAGCTAGCTCAGGTCTGTCTGCACAGGCTGCAGCCACGCCTCTGACTGTAGCATAGACACCCCCAAATTACAGCTTTCCCCTCACACCTCCTAGAGGCCATAGATCCATATGACCCATATCTACCTAAATTCCAGAGGGGGAGCTGTGTTAGTCTATTGCAGAAAAACAAACAGAGTCCCCTGGCACTTTTAAAGACTAACAGATCTTCAAAGCATCTGACGAAGGGGGATTTTCTCCCATGAAAGCTCATGCGATAAATCTACCTAAATGAATCACTTTACAATGCTACAGGCCTCCCTCTGACACAGTGGCCACAAGATGGCAGCATTTGAAGTATGCACTGGTGATGGCACCTGGGTTTCAGCCACTCCCCCCCACAACCCCTCCAAAATATCATTCTTGGCTCCTCCTCTCTGGAAGGATTGGATTCTGCTGTGCATGGTTTCAAAATTCTCCAGTCTCTTGGGATATAAGACACTGTTCCATACAAGAATCCCTGTCTTTGCTGCAATTAATTTCACCACTGTCACGGCAGGAAAGAAGAGATTTTAAACAATTTTGCAGCTCTCGTCCTAAGGACGTCCTCTCATACTCATGGAAACAAAGAGACCTGAGTCTTCTTAGAAGCTTTAACCAAAGATGATATGATGCCCACTTCCAGCAGGGCTCAGGCCTATATCAGCTACATGACACAAAAAAAGTGAACATAATTTTGCATCTACATAATGGCCTTCATTTTGAAGGACCTCAAAGTGCATGAAGCCCTGGGATAAAGCACGGCAGCATTACAAAGCAATTTGGAACAGAAAGTGAAGTAGAAGGCTATATCAGATAGAAATCACACAGGAAATTTAGTTGGTCAACATGAAATTACCCAGACTGGAATTTGGCCAAGACTCTGGGGTTAAACACCCTTGCTGCACCAAGTGTTACAAGCAGAAAGGACCCAGGTTTCACATCTCATCAGACAGAAATCACTGGCAACCTGCTGTGATTTATTCAGTGCTGAGACATCAGGCACCGCCACCTGCTGACTACCCAGCACTAGGTGCTGCAAAACGTTGGAGGTTTCTTATCCAACCCAACATAGCTTGGCTTGTGAGATCTCACAGGTCTGCAGCCTGAGATGGCATAGCTGCAGGAGCCATGTCCCGTGTTGGAGGCGTGAGCTAGCAAGAAGTGAAAATACACAGAAGACACGGAAAGCTTTATGGTGGACCCATGGATGCTTCTCTGGAGGCAACAAATCTGTGTCCTCCCCTCCTCATAGTTCTGAAAAGAACAAGAAAGGCGGGGGGGGGGGGGGGGGGTGAAAAAAAAAAGGCTATTGCTAAGAGAAACACCCATGCAGTCAATTGTATTTTACAGGAATTCTTCCAGACTAACTGCCTAGGGATGAGGAGCATTGTGGGGAAAGGGCTGGAAGGAGGTGCACGGTTATCAGTTTTCTCTCTCCGACACAGCACATTTCACCGTCAGGTGTGTGAAGGGGGTGGTATTTTAAACCCTGCCCGTAGGCCACGAACACACAGACTTGCAAACAACCCATCAGGGAGGAGAGAGAGAGAGGTGAGGAGACCAAGGTGCTGGACGCCTGCCCTGCTGCTCCTACAGCACTCTGAAGCCAAGTGTAACTTTCCACTCAGAGTCCACAGGGCACTGCCAAAGTCCACTGGCCCTTTAGACTCCACAAACATCCCCACCATCAACAGCTCCATGGCTGGGAATGCAGCTGGCACAGGGATTCCACAGGATTTCCAGCCCTTGAAAGGTTTGTGCCCAGGGAATGTCTCGGCCCATTTAAAGAGGAGGAGCCTGGTCTAGAAACAAATAGGACTGGCCGGACCTCAGCTTTCCTTTGGGCTGCAGGGAGGGGACTGTGGGAAGCAAGGAGCAAATGGGGAAGAGTTTGGGCTTTGGCCACTCTGAGGTGGAAGGAACTAAAATCTATCGCTCAAGAAGGAAAACACCCTCTATGCTCTCTCTTCTGCCTCCTTAATCCCTCCAGGAGGCCAGAGGAGGTTCCCCTCTTATCCCTTATCCTCTCCCACTCTCTCCAGACCCACCGCTATCACTAAGAGGCTGGAAAAGAAGGGACCGGAGAACATTTCTCACTCACCCGAGTTGCAGCAATTAGCATCTCCCCTTGTGCTTCAGTTTTCAGATAAAGCATTTGCTGGAGTGACCACACTGAAGACTGTTCACATCGAGAACAACAAACTTAACCAGCTGCCTGGGAACTTCCCATACAGCAGCCTGGAGAACCTCACCCTGTCCAGCAACCCCTGGCACTGCTCCTGTCAGTTGGCAGCTCTGCGCAAGTAAGAGACACTCGCTTCTCTATCTCCCCTACCCTATCTGGTGCTCACCAAGCAGGTCCAGGGAGAAGGTCCCAATTAGTGCCAGGTGGCCCCCACTGAGCAGGTCCAGGGAGAAGGTTCCAATTAGTGCCAGGTGGCCCCCACTGAGCAGGTCCAGAGAGAAGGTTCCAATTAGTGCCAGGTGGCCCCCACTGAGCAGGTACAGGGGAAAGGTCCCAGTTAATGTCAGGTGAGGAGGAAGAGTCAATACAAGTAACCTGACACTTGAACAGCAGTGTAGCTTCTGGCCTCCTCTAGCAGCTCTGCCCAGGTGAGTGGTGGTCTGTGCTATTCTGAAGTTGGGGAGTTTTTTGTCTCTCTTCCCCCAGGTGGCTGGAATCCAGCCGCTCCCGCCCTGATGCAGCCTGTGCTTCACCGTCTCAGTACCGAGGACAGCAGATAAGAGAGACAGCTGCACTCCGCAACTGTAAACTGCCCACCAAGAGGTACCGGAAAGGAAATCGCCATTAAACAGGTAAGAAGCATTTCACAATCACTCCCTGGTCTTCTCTCTCCTTGCTCTTCTCACACAGACTTAAATGAAATCCTCGGCCCCTGGAAGTCATGGACTTCACTGAGATTAAAGGACCTTCTCCAAAACAATGAATCCATGTATCTGTCCAGACCTCAACATACAGGTGACAGAGCCAGAAGGGATCACTTTAATAATGATATAACACAGGCCAGAGAAGTTCCCTGGGGTAAATCCTGTTTGAACCAGAGAATATCTTTTTGAAAAACATCCAGCCTTGATTTATAAAAATTTCCAGTCATGAAGAATCTACCACAACTCTTAGCACATAGTTCCAATGGTTAATTACCTTCATTACTGACAGATTGCGCTTTATTTCTAGTCTGAATTTGTCTAGCTTTAACTTCCAGCCATAGGAGCTTGTTATATCTGTGTCTGCTAGACTGAAGAGCTCTTTGTTGCCAAAGTTTTGTTCTCGATGTTGCTACTGACAGACCGATCAAGTCACCTCTTAATCATCCCTCTGGTAAACTAATAGAATAAGAACCTTAGTCTCACTCTAAAAGGCACATTTTCCAATTCTTTCCTTATTCTTGCGGCCCTTCTCCGAACCCTCTCCAGTTTATCTGCATCCTTCTTGAACTGTGGACGTCAGAACTGGACACGATATTTCAGCATCACTGGCACCAGTGCCAAATAAGAACTTAATATAACCTCCCTCCTGGCTCCAGATTCCCTTTTATACACAGAAAAATCACTGCAGCTCTTTGGGTCACAGCATCACACTAGGAGCTCATGTTCAGTTGTTTATCCATCATGATCCACAAGTCCTTCCAGAGACATTGCTTTCCAGGACAGAGGCCCCATTCCTGTAAGTTTGGCCTGCATACTTTTTTCCTAGATATGACCTCATCTTTGGCAGCATTAAAACACGTATTGTTTACTTGCTCCCAGCTTACCAAGAAATCCACGTTGCTCTGTAACAGTGACTTGCCCACTTCATTATTTTTCACTCCCCAATCTGTGTGCAATCACCTGCAAATTTCATCAGTAATAATTTTATATTTAATCAAGTTCATTGATAAAAACATTAGCCTAGGGCTGAGTACTGATCCCTGCAAGATCCTACTAGAAACACATCCACTTGTAGGTTATTTCCCTGTTTACACTTACATTCTGAGAGCTATCATTTGGCAAGATTTTAATCTATTTTGTGCCATATTAATTTTGTAACTTTCTAGTTTTGTAAAATCAGAATGTCATGTGGTACCCGGTAATATGTCTTATGAAAGTTTTAAGTATATTACATCAATACTATTACTTCCATCAACCAAACCTGTAATCTTAAAGAAAAATATCAGCTTGGTTTGACAGGATCTATTTTCCATTTACGCGTACTGACTGGCATTAATAACCTTCCTTTAATTTTTTATCGAGTCCCACAGCTGGCATTCCATTATTTTGCTTTGGGCTGATGTCAAAATGACAGGCCAGTAATTAGCTGGCTCATCTCATTGACCCTTTTAAAATACAGGCACAGCTTTCTTCCAGTCCTCTGGAACGTCCCCTGTGTTCTAAGGATTATTGATAATCAACAATATTAATGACCCACAGAGTACTGCAACCATCTGTGTTTGAACTACTGGATTAAAGTTATCTGGTCCTGATGATTCCAAAATGTCTAGCTTTAGCAACTGCTTTTTAACGTTCTCTCAAGTTACTGTTGGAATGGAAATTGTTTCATCTCGATATCAGCTGGCTTTTTCCCAAATATTGAATTTCAATATTTGTTGCAAACGTCTGTCTTTTCTGCATTATCAGTTTACCATTTCCATTTAGTAACAGACCAACACCATAATTAGGATTCATTTAGTCCTGATAAACAAACTCCTTAACTCTGCTGGCCATAGATTTTGTCTTCTGTTCTTTTGCTTGCTTTATCAATGTTCTGCAATTTCTAGCTTCTGATTTTTATTCAGAACAATCAACTTCCCTTTTCTTCCATTTGGCTTGAGTGTATAAAAATATTTTTATAGCTGCTATCACTTCTCCTCTAAGACAGGCTAATTTTGTAACCAGGATAACCTTTCTTGAATGTAGCCTTTCAGGCATCTTCTAAAATTATCTCAAACAATTCCCAATCATCATTCACATTTTTTTCTGTTTAAATTCTTTCTCAAAACTGAGTTGGGTCCACAATTGTTTTCAGCTTTTTGAAACTGGCCCTTTTAAAGCACCAAATATTTATGATAGAGAGCGAGAGAGAGCGAGAGAGAGAGAGAGAGAGTGTCAGTCAAAACATTATCTATCTAGCTTTCTATCTATTTGCATATAACAAATGTGAACAGGTCATGACCATTTATACCTAAGCTACCATTAATTTTTAATTATGTGATCAATTCTGCTTTATCTGTCAAGGACTTCCCCAGACTGAATGCAACACAATTTGAGGCAGAAAACGGTCATCTGTAATTTTAGAAATTCTAAGGACATTTTAGTACTGTCAACATGAAATCTCCAACATGTCAGATTACAGACCCCCTCAATAATGCAATTTTCCCATCATGTACAAAATAGATGGGTGCCAAAGGAGCCTACCTTCCCTTTCTCTAGTATGACTGGTTGGTTTATAGCAGACACCGAACTAGTACCTCCTCCTATGCGTTATCCGTTAGGACACTGATCCATACACTTTCAAGATAATTTTCTTCTACATTATCAGTGACTCGGAGACTGGTAATGCCATTTTTGAGAGCATGCCACTCCCCGTTCCTTCTTGCCCACTCAAACCCTTCTAAATAAGTTTTAACCATTGATTTTAATGTTCAAATAATGTGAATCCTCCTGTCAGTTACAGAAATACCAACTAGACTGAATTTATGCTCAGAAATGGAGCAAATCCAATGCCTCTAGTTTAACACCCAGCCCCAGCATTGGTGTATAAACCGTTTAGTAATTTCTTCTCTTCCCGTTCTTTGGTGACTTGACTGATTTTGTTCTCAACATCTCGATTTTGTGCTAAATGAGGGCTCGTTTGTTCCCTCTTTTCACCCTGCCCCTTTTTTTTTTTTACTAGTTTGACACCCTCCTAACTGCTCTAGCCAGCCTGTCCCCTCCCAGACGGGCTCGCCTTCAAGGGTCTTCGTTACCTTGTCAACAGTGGATGATACTATGGCGTCCTAGAGCCATGATGAGAATTCTATCCTGAGGGGCTGTGATGGAGGCAGCTCCATAGAACAAAAACTGTCTATATAGGATATGTCTATGCAGCAAAGAACCCCCCCCCCCAGCTGTCCTGTGCCAGCTGACACAGACTCGGGGTCCAGGGCTGTTTCACCACTATGTAGACTTCCAGGCTTGGGCTGGGAGCTGAGCTCTGGGACCCTTCCATTTTTCAGGATCTTAGATCTTGGGTTCCAGCCTGAGCCCAGACGTCTACACAGCAATGAAACATGGCCTTGTGCACTGGAACATGGTGTCCTGATCCCAGGGCTGGGCCCCAGAGACAGGAGGGCTAAAACAGCAAACTGTTTTTGAATCAGAAGGTCTGTGCAGGAAGCAGGAATCTAAGAGCAAGGAGGAGAAAGGGAGAAGGTGACACAGGAGATAGGGCTGACTGGCCCCTATGCAAAGATCCTGTTTATCCTCAATCCAGACACCAAAAATGGAAATATGGCATGTGCTCCTCTCCTCTGCTGAAAGCCGGTGGGTGTATTATCTTATGCACTCATAAAACCAAATCCTTCTCCAACGCTGTCACTGTGCCCTCACACATCTCAGGTGCTGCTCAGCGTTCTGTTTGTCTTAGGGCAAGATCCAAAGCCCACTAAAGTCTCTGGAAAAATTCCCACTGATTTCTATGGGCTATGGATCAGGCTCTGTGTTTGTAACCTATGCAGACATGGACCTTTTCTCTTCAGTTCTGTAACGTGCTAGGCACCTTTAAGTTACGGTCACAATCGCTTTTACTGCTCTAACCGAAAGATGTAGAGGACCACGACTGTCGCGATATGATTGTCAATTCACCAGGCCCACACTTCCTTTTCTGCATCCATGGAGAAAAAGAGAAAACCAAAATTTCATGCCGCAGGTGCTAGAGGAGAGAGCAGCTCTTCTCCCCTCCCAAGAGGGAGGCCGTTTCTCCTGGACAGCTGGCAGATTTTATGGCTTACAGATGGACATACCAGCCATTCCAGGCAGGGCTGGTAGACTTCCACTTACTTTCCTAAATCACAATGCTTCATTTATTATACATTAGAGACTTTCCCTTCTCGGGCAGGAAGAGGAGAAAATCAAAACCCCATTCCCAATCCCTCCTCCAGGATGGGGGAACAACAGAATAGTGGGAATGACCATGTCATTCTTTTTCTAGAGTAGCGGCCCTCAACCACTGTGTCGCCACACAGCAATAAGTGTGTCACGGACAGCCAGGGAGATGGCTGGACACAGTCTGGGGGTGGGGTGGGGTGGGCTGGTGTGTCCTGTGGGGTTGCAACTTGCCGCCAAACATGTCGCAACCCACAAAAGGTTGAGAACCACTGTCCTAGAGTACCTTTCATTTCATTTGAGTATCTCAAAGCAATATACAAGGATCAGTGAGCTGATACAACTCGCAAGCTGGTGTATTTATCCTATTTTACAGCTGTGAAAACTAAATACCTTCTAGCAAGGATGTCTAAAACGAGGCCCAGAAATTCATACAAAGGCACGCACATGACCTGATCTTTAGAAGTGTCATGTACCTGCAGCTTCCCCTGCTTTCGCTGGAAGTTACCACTGACAGTCAAGTCACTCATGTATGTCAATTTAGAGCCTAATCTCGAAGAATGACTTCTGCCTCCTAAGTGCCCAACCTGAACTGTCTCAAAGGGTCTGATTTTCAGAGGGAAGGTGCTCTAAGAATCGGACTTCTCTGATGTGTTTCGACGCAGACACCAAATCACATTTTGCTTTTGAAAATTTAGGCCTTGTGTGTATCTGTGCAGACTGGCAAGCTTGAAATTTTAGTCAAGTTACTTAAGCGTCACAGAGCAAGCTAACAGAACCCATCGGCCTCATGTCCATGGACCAGGGGTTGTTGGCACCTCTAAAAACCTGACCCTCACTTGTATACGCCATTCCTGAGACCATGAAAAAGCCTCCAGTTCCACGATCTGCTGGAAAAGCCTTTCAACCCATAGATTTATTTTCTTCTCCCCTTCCCACTAGGTCCTGGATGGCTAGTCCAGGTGACTAGCTGCTTCAACGAATCAGAAAACTACTGACTCTTTCCAAGTCCACCTGCATGCTTCTACCAACATTTCTGATGTAGCTGGTCACCTCCAGCCTCCGCCCAACCCTTGCCTATCTGCTGACTGGAGGATGGAACCCAACTTTTCCAACATCTATGTATTTTAAAAGAGGCCTTTTTTTTAAACTAAACTATGCATGACAATGCTAAGACAAGCTAACCTAGATCCTGCCAGTAAAACACAGTCATCTTCCCAGAGGCAGCCTAAACCCAGGTCCCTGATCATCCAGTTTGTCTCGATCCCTCTCTTTCCAGTGGGATGCAAATGAATGGAAAGCCATAAGGGCTCCTCCCTCCTATAGCCTCCAACTGCTCCAGGAAAGCCATCCCATCTCAACTCGTGCAGACAGAATCCTCCCCCTACCTGAGGTGGTAATCCCTGCAGGTCAGGACAGAGGAACCCAGGTGAAGCAATGTCCAGGTTTCAGTGGACAAGGAAAGTGAACTTCCGTTTCATTCCACCAGGGGTGCTTTCCCCTAGGGAAAACCTCAGCATTGAAATAGCTTGGTGATTGGATTCTCTTTCCACCCCAGGGGAAATACAAAAAAAAACCCCTCCTCCTCCTCTCCCGTCCCGAACCCAGAAAGCCTATCGGGAGAACTGGATGACTGTGGTTTATCGTCATGGATTTTACAATACCACAGGTTCAACTTAACCATTTTTTTATCCTAAAGATTTATATAAAATATATATATATTTATTCCTCTGTAACTGAGTGTAAATGACTCTTAGGAGGAAGAAAACTCCTCTCGCTCTTATATAGAAAACAAATTGTATATTTTCTGATGTACATCTTCTGTATAAAGCTCTCGCTGCAAAGATGAACTCAGCAGGTTTCCATGTGTCTGCCTGAGGACTGATCCTGCAAACTGGGTGCGAGTCCAGATAAATACAGGCCCTTGTCCTCCCCGACCCCGCCCATCCTGCCTGCGGGTTCAGAACAAAGTGGGTTTGGAGAAAAGGATTTTATTATTAACCCTTCCATGGTGCCAGAAGAGGTATCTCCCATGTTCCAAGTATTGGCCACCTCATAGTAATGGTGGAGAAGTCTTGTGGGGCCAAATGCTGGCCTAACCATAAAGTAAATGACTGCCACCCCACTGAAGGCTATAGAATTACACCACAACTGAATTTGGCCCTTGGTGTTTTAAACTCTGCCCTCACAGTTTCACACAAGAAACAAAGCCGCAGATCTCCCTTGAGATGTCACCCAGTTCCAGAACAGTTGCCCCACACTCCCTTCACACTGCTCCTTTCCAGAGCACAGGTCAGAGACCCACAGAACCCTTTGTACTGGCAAGGTCTGAAGCTCCCAGCAATAAGAGGAGAAATCTGACTCCTTCTCTCATGTGGATAACTCATCACATCAGTCTGTTTGTAGCCTTCACAAGCAGCAAAGAGGTGGAAGTTCCTAAAGTCAAACAGCCATTGTGTGCGCGCACACACACGCACGCACACACTTTCAAGTTCTCTCAGATTGGTATTTCAAAAGGATAAAGAGGGGGGGAATCTGGGGCTGAATATGTGAAAGAGCTAGTGTTCCGCTTAGCATGCTGCAAAATGTATCAGCTAAACTTCAAGGGATACACTGAATGATGGACAGGCCAGCCTGGGCTCTCAGAACACCCCACTCTTCATGCACGAGAATGAGGGTACATAGACATGCTTAGCGACAGAGTGCACACCCGCATTGTCAAGCATGAATACACAAGCAGGGTTACAGTGTGCACAGCTCCCTGAACGCACGGTTCAGAGCATGCATGCAAATCATGCAGGAGACCGAACGGGTGAGTGAATGGCCGGTCACGCAGATCAAGAGAACGGACTGCATCAGCAGCAACACACAGCCCATTCTGAGTCACCCAGTACCTTCCTCAGTGTTTATCCTGGAGGATACAGGGGCTGCATGCACAACAGCAAAACAGAACTGTTTGCTGTAACTAGGAAATAAACAGAAACATGTCCCAACCAGGCAAACAACCCAATCCCATCACACTGGGTCCAAAGCTCTCCCTTCTCACCAGAGCTGTCTTTGTAGTTTCCTGTCCCTGTCAATCTCCAGTCTCCAACCCAGTCTTGTTACCTCCACCCTATACCCGTTTGGAAGATCGGAAAGCGCATGAGGCCTCTCCACCCCATCACACATTCAAGGAGTCTCCAGTTCCATTGCTATGTACGTAAGTCGCACGTGCTCAGGTTCCCGGGTCCCAGGCCCCAGTATGGAAAGTGACTCACCACAATGTGCCGCATGTTCATCTTGGTCATAATCTTCCTCATGATCTCAGGGGGCACGGGAGACCCTGCAATGACTCCTGAAAGAGAGAAGGCAAGAACACTACATTGGAGATCCTTCTCCAGGAAGCCCCACCAAAAGGGATCAGCAGAGAGGCTGACCAGGCCCTTGGGATGCACTGGGTCTTGCCCACATGGGTGCTAATTATTCTAGAAGCAGAGCCCCAGCAAGGCAATGAGAGCTGTGCAATTCCCTGCCTGAGCTAGGGGCTGGCCTAATACACTTATTAGAAAAGTTGATTCTACAGCACAGATTCACTCCCGGCTGAAGTCTGGCCAAAAAAAGATTCAGGAATACATACACAGAAGCAGGGTGAGCAACCCCCACCCCCCATCTACAAGCCTCTATCCTGTGCCGAGGGACCACCTTCCTGGTGGGACAGTGAAGGGTAGAGCACATCCCTCATTATGGCGCTGGCTGAGACACAATCAATTTTCAGGGTAATCAATAGATTCAGCAGAGACAGGCCTCTTCCTCAGAGAATGGGGAAATTCAGGTGGGCTATCCAGGCACTTCTAATTCACCCATTGCCATAGTCTTTCTGTGTGTCAACATTACCCACAAATTCTTTCCCACTCCTTGCTTCAGCTGTTGCTATAAGACATTTTGATCACGGAGGCTTTGTGAGAGAAAGGAAAGCTCTCATATAAAGGATCTGCACAGTAGCTACCTTAAGATATGGGCAGTCATTTTAAACAAACAGGAAATTTTGCATGTCAAAATTCACTACCCCATACAACATTGCTTGCTCGCTGGAGGGAAGGCGCACAAGACAATACACCGGGTGTCTGCTGCCACCTGTTGGTGGATGGCAGGTCAAACAAGGATAATCCTAAAGGGGGAGCTGTATTAGTCTAGTTCCACAAAACAAACAAGGAGTCTGGTGGCACTTTATCCCTTTCTCTGTCGCCATCAAACACAATAGTTCAATTACTCCTCCTAAATCCTCTAGTCATCAGGCAATGTCTCTGACGAGAAGGATGCTAGAAATAAGGAAATCAAGGTAGAAAAGTGTGTTAAGAAGTGAACTAAGTGGTGGAAAGAGCACGCAACACGAATCTTTCTTCCTCAATAGTGATTTGCTTGCACAGCCCAGCCCATGAGTGTCTGTCTGTCCAGCTGGCTTCCTTGTGAGCCAGCAGAGTCCAGTGACTATGGGCTTTGCCGGACTTACCTCCCTGGAGCGTCGAGAGATCGTAGCTGTCGAAGTTGGGCTGGGCGAGCATGTCTATGAACATGGTTGGAGTGCCGTGTATGAAGGAGCATCTTCACGGGAGAGGAGAAAAAAAAAACAAAGCTGTAGAATTGAATCCTGTTGCAGTAAGGCCCATGTATCTTGCTCCAACTGCACCTGCTTTAAACCTTTCAGCCTGCAGGGCAGGCCTGGGAAGAGTGAATTTATTAGGCACTTTTTCATTTATGCAGCAGCTGCCTCTTAGCTTTATAGACTACCCCTGGACAGCACCTCTGAAATGCGGCCACTGCTGGGGAGGAGGGGGTCATGGAGGGCGAACACAGCTGGTTACATATAGACACACGCCCCTTTACGGCAAGGCCATGCCTTCCAACCAAGAATCAGCGGTGACCAGAGCAACCGCTTCAGGCTTGGGACGGACAGGGAGGCTCTTCCCAGGGTCCTGAGCGTGGTGAGGACAGGACTCAGAGAAACAAGAGACTCTGCCATAGTGGGGAAGAAGGCCAGGGCAGGAGCTGCTGTCCAGCAGAGCCGAGGTAAGCAACACCTCCAAGCGACATTCAAAGGCCCTCAATTCTCACTTCTCTTGAGCCACAGACTCCAACGCAGCTTTCCCCTCAAAGCTCAAGGCCGAGAAGACAGCAGTGGGGCCATGCACCGCCATGACCATGCAGCCTCCAACGGAGCCCAGGCAGTGGTAGAGAGGCACAGGGAGGGCAACACGGAAGTCCTACGATCAAGCCAAACAAAGACAGCAATGAGGAGATAGACCACCTGGTCTGTGCCAGAACCTGGAGCACACGGGTGCAGCACCAGATTCTCCCGGAGCCACTTATGTCCACAGGGTATGAACAAGAGATATGGGGGCTGGATAGAAGATGGAAGGAACCACCCGAATTGCCACTGCACCTCAAACCCAGCCTCTGCTGGTCCCAGGGCAGCACAACGTTTAGCCATGCTCCGTCCTTAAGGGTAGCGGCCCCCAAACTTTTAGGGTCACACACACCTCTCCCTTACCTTGTCCCCAGGAGCTGCAATTGGGAGCCAGGGCCAGGAGCAGGGCTGGAGCCCTGAGCTGGGGCCTAAGCTATGGCTGGGACTGGGGCGGGGGTTGAAGCATGAGCCAGGGTCCAGGGCTAGAAGTGGGCCATGTACGAGGCTGGGAGCCAGGGCCCAGGGCCAGGAGCGGGACCAGTGACCGGGATGGACCGGCAGCAGGGCCGCAGCTGGGACCCTAGCTTGGAGTGGAGATGCGGGCAGAGTGGGGCTGAGTGGCACTTCCTCTCCACGCTTGTGGGCTGGCCCCAGCCCCGCCATGCCCCACAAAGATTCCTCGGCAGGTACCTCCCGCAGTTTGGGGACCTCTGCTTTAGAGCTCCTCTCTAACACTGTTCTCAGCACACCTCACCTACCACTCAAGGGTCTCTTGCGCTACATGTCGCTGAGGGGAGACCTGCCTTCTCCATGTGCTCGGTCCTGCATGGCAAGAACGCAGCCCAGCCCTGCCAACTGAAAAGACTCACCTGCCGATCAATTCCCAGCCTCAATCCAATCAGGTTTGCATTATTCACAATATTTTCATGACAGAGAGTGGCCCCTTTGGGGCTTCCAGTTGTGCCCTGAAAGATGGAGAGCTCTGTAAGATCCTCTGGTATCACTGTCCTTGTAGTGGGCGAGGTGCGCAGATTCCCCATGATGACCTCTTCCCCCCACCTCCACAGCTTTCTGCACCGGTCTTCTCCTTTATCCTCCCTCCACACAGGGTAGCTTCTGATCCGACAGACCAGCTACAGCTGGGATCAGAGCTCCATGGTCTACAGATTTCCCCCCACCCTGCCGTCAGCCCCTGGGGAAGGGGTGAGCCATGGGAATGGAGGAAAAAATCCTAGATTACCTCCTAAATCCTGTTGTGAAAACGTAAGGGAAGATGGAGCAGTATTCACCCCAAGAGACAAGGCATCAAAGGGAGCAGCCAGCTTAGCACTGGAATAGGGGGTCACCGCATCCGGCGCCCGCTGCAGGGCAGAGCAGCGTGTGATACTTACAGAAGTGAATTGGATGTTGATGGGTTCGTTGCAGGACAGACTCCGCTGGATGTCTCGTAATTGCTTCATATGGCTGCTGTCCCCAGCCTGCAGCACCTCGCTCATCTGGAAGGTGCCAGGCAGCTTGGCATCTAAGGTGATTACAATGGAGAGGTCCGGCAGCCTGACACAAAGACAAACACAGTCAGCAACAGTGGGGCAGGATGACAGACTGCCGTGGGGGCTGTGTGTGTTAGGGGTTAACTCCTGGGCTAGGCCAGACAAGCCCTGGATTGTTTGTCAGGGAAAGCAGGAGCTGATTAAAAAGGCTCCCATGGGATGGTGCAATCCTGGACTCTTCCGTCTTCCTTTCTCATCTTTGGAGCACAGGCTACGTGGGAGGAACTGTGTGTAATATAGGAGAGTCCAGCTGTGTCTAGGTCTAGGCAAGACCTCCTCTGTTTGCCGGGATAATGAATTACCTGTGGCCGATTCCTAACTGGAGAAGGAAGCAGGTCCCAGATGTTGTCAGGCACTGAGCTAGGGTCTATTTGATGCTCAGATTCCACAGGGATGGGTCCAACAGGGTATAAAAGCCTAGACAGATATTTGTGGGGAATCTCTTTTCCTTTCGGATTATCCACCATGTTCAGTAGTAGATTTGTCACCCTGCAAGCGTGAGGACAGACTGCAGGGCATGGACAGCAAGAGGATCTTGGGTGTTTCTCACTCACCTCTTGCTCTTTATTCCCCCTGGACTGGATTTCTCTAGCTCAGGACAAACTTGTTTCAGGATCTCATAGTATCTCTGTGTTTTGAACTGAGTGGGGAACACCAAGGCCTTGCAGCCAACCTGTTTGGGAAAAGAGAGGGGAGTCAGTCTGAGAGGGAAGTTATTCTGCCAGGGGAATAATGAACAGACCCAAGAAACCTGACAGCCTGGCACTCGCGCTCATGTGATGGAAACCACACAGCGCCTGAGAGCACAAACCTTAAACCTTAACGCTACCTGCGGCGCTTCCCAGGCCTTGTCCGTGTTACAACGGTCCCTGTCAAGACCAAAGCAGATTGTGAAGAACTTCAAAAAGATCTCACAAAACTAAGTGATTGGGCATCCAAATGGCAAATGAAATTTAATGTGGATAAGTGTAAAGTAATGCACATTGGAAAAAATAACCCCAACTATACCTATAATATGACGGGGGCTAATTTGGCTACAACGAGTCAAGAAAAAGATCTTGGAGTCATTGTGGATAGTTCTCTGAAGATGTCCGTACAGTGTGCGGAGGCGGTCAAAAAAGCAAACAGGATGTTAGGGATCATTAAAAAGGGGATAGAAAATAAGACTGCAAATGTATTATTGCCCTTATATAAATCCATGGTACGCCCACATCTCGAATACTGTGTACAGATGTGGTCTCCTCATCTCAAAAAAGATATTCTAGCACTAGAAAAGGTTCAGAAAAGGGCAACTAAAATGATTAGGGGTTTGGAGAGTGCCTCGTATGAGGAACGATTGAAAAGGCTGGGCCTCTTCAGCTTGGAAAAGAGGAGACTGAGGGGGGACATGATAGAAGTATATAAAATTATGACTGATGTGGAAAAAGTGGACAAGGAAAAGTTGTTTAAATACTCCCATAATACAAGAACCAGGGGTCACCAAATGAAACTGATAGGTAGCAGGTTCAAAACAAATAAAAGGAAGTTCTTCTTCACACAACGCACAGTCAACTTGTGGAACTCCTTACCTGAGGAGGTTGTGAAGGCTGGGACTATAACAATATTTAAAAGGGAACTGGATAAGTTCATGGGGGCTAAGTCCATAAATGGCTATTAGCCAGAAAGGGGTTAAGAATAGTGTCCCTAGCCTCTGCTTATCAGAGGATGGAGACGGATGGCAGGAGAGTGATCACTTGATCATTGCCTGTTGGGTTCACTCCCTTGGGCACCTGGCACTGGCCACTGTCGGTAGACAGATACTGGGCTAGATGGACCTCTGGTCTGACCCAATACGGCCTTTCTTATGTTCTTATGTCTAGGCTGAGCTTCCAAACCGTGTTAGCCCATTCCTGAAGGAACCATCCTGTAGGATGACTGAGAAGCTCATTAGAGAGGAGGCTAATTAGCCTGTGTCAATAGCCCCTCACCAGACGACATCTCGGAGCCCAACACTCCTTGTGCCTCCCCCCCAGGAGCATGCCCAGTTCCCAGCAGAGCAGCAGCAACCATGAGAACCCCGGCTCCCTGCAGGGCTGGGTTTAACGTTTAGTATTCTGAACGCTTCTCTGCCCAGAGCAGATCGAGTTCTGGTGCAAGCAGGCATCACTACGCTCTTCAGCGAGACCACACCTGCTTACACCAGGACTGAATTCGGCCCAGAGAATGTAAACTGTACATCACATTTCAGGTATCACTTCTGAATCTCACACTGGCAGCAGTCATCTTCCCGAAGGTGACGCTGGCACAGAAGGAGCCGGTGTCCGCGTGAAAGCCAGTTTACACCCATTTGAGTACAGAGGTGAGAGTTTAAAACCGGTACTGCTTAACCAACCCAGGGCCCGGTTCTCCTCTGCACTGCTTTACTGTTGCCCCGGCCAGACTTCAGTGGTGCTACTGCTGATTTACACCGAGGTATGTGCGAGAGGAGGCTCAAACCCGTACAGCTGCATTGTCAAAGCAGAGAGCAGCGGATGTGTTCAGGAGAACGAAGCTGCATTGCTGACAGACACCTGATGCATGTGCCTTTATGGGTTTCCATTTCCTCCCGGCCCATAGCATTCAGCTGAAAGCCTGCAGTTCCTTTTCTGTTTCACATGAAAGCAGAACAAAAGCCAACTGTCACCTAACCCTGACCTTGCCACAGAAGCCAAGACATGCCAGTTTTAATCTAGAAATGATTTCCACATACCCTGTGATTTTCAATGGTAGAGAGTAACCCACGCTTTCACTTCTGGAAAGGTCTCACCCAAATCACCAGGGGATCTCATCTGTACAAGGAAGTTTGGGGCACTGTAACCTACGCTCTCTCTACACAACAAAGAAAAACCCGGCTGGCCCATGCCAGCTAACTCAGGCTCCTGGGCTGTTCCATTGCTGTGTGGACGTCTGGGCTTGGGGACCCTCCCACCCCACAGGGTTCTAGAGGCCAGACTCCAGCCTGGAAGCTGACAAAGCAACAAAAGATCCCGCAGACAGAGCCACAAGCCCGAGTTGGCTGGCACAGGTCAATGAGGGAGGCTGGCTGCTGCGTAGACAGACCCATTTACTCCCTAGACACTGTGATCAGTGTCTGTTTGTCAGCGTTGGACAGTTCAAGCCACAATACTAACCTGGTAATCCCAAAGCTACCTGTTCAGACAAGACAAACAAAGAGTCCTGGGGCACTTTTAAAGACTAACAGATTTATTTATCGCATGAGCTTTCGTGGGAGAAAATCCCACTTCGTCAGATGCTTTGAAGATGGGTAAATAAATTTGTTAATCTTTAAAAGTGCCCCAGGACTCCTTGGTTGTTTTACTGACCTAGACCAACACGGCCGTCCCTTTGGAACTTTGCAGACAAGGTGGCACGTGAGGAGCCGAGATGCTGCAGGTGGGCAATTCCTAACAGAAGTGGCGATGGTTAGCCGTAGCTCTTTCTGAAAAGGACTGGCGCTGAGAAAGCCAACATGATGCATTTGTGTTTAAAAAGCCCTGGAAACCTGGGGCAGGGGCACAAATGAAGGGAGCAGCAGGTTGGAAAACTAGCTAATCATCATTGTATGTAGGAGGGATTTGTTCCGCTGTGGCAGGAAATGGACGAGAGTGCTGATGGTTCTGTGTTGAACCTATTTCGAGAGCCCAGTCCCAGGAGGGAAGGGATTTTGTTTTGCAGTTCTCCACTAAACAAACAACAGAAATCTCAGGACAGACAAGGGACTGGCAGCAGATGGGAACAGCCAAACGGCCTTAATGTCAAAGCTACAAGGAACAGCCATAAAAGCACTGATTCTCCTGCCAGCAATTCCCACAGAAATCAAGACGACATGTTCTGCCCCTTTGGAAATCCAGCCTGATTCCCCTGACCTTAATGAAAACAACGAGAGTCCTGTGGCACCTTATAGACTAACAGACTATTGTAGACTAATCTGTTAGTCTATAAGGTGCCCCAGGACTCTCGTTGTTTTTGCTGTACACAGACTAACACGGCTACCCCTCTGGAAATTCCTGACCTTAATGGAATCGCTCTGGATATACACCAATGTAAATGAGAGCAGAATCTGGCCCAAGAAGACCAAGATAAAAAGAAAAGCCAAGTCCTGGATGAGGAAATGGAAGCTACTGTTGTCCCCATAGAGCTAATCAGAATGGAAAGCAAAAACAAATGGCAGGAATGGCTCGGCCACATGATACAAACAGAAGATGTGTGGAACCCACTGGTGGCAACACTCAGAGCTCAGAGAGGCCCCCAGAGACCACTTTTCATTTCTGTCTAAAAGCAGCCAGCTGTTCTCACCACTCTGCACTAAAACTGCAGGGCGGGAAGAGACAGCAGTTTGCTAGGAAAAGTTCCATCTGACTCCAAAAAGGGGAGGCCACGTTGGTGACTTTAACACACCTGATTTGAACGATGTCAACTTGAGAGATCCAACTGCAGCCCCAGAGCTGACCTTTCAGGGCATGGAGGTAGGAGAAAGATCACCCGTTGCCTCTGCAAATTCTCCATTTCAATCTGCTGGTGGCACAGGGGGACTGGCTGGGAGTTCCCAGCCTGGCATTTTGGTTCTGTCTCCAGTTGTACTTTGGTTTTAGATTCCCAAACTAAACAAGTTAAAACAGGAGGCCCCTTAATCTGGGAAGATTCATTTATTTATAAAATATTGAATAGCTTTAATCCCTCATTATTGGGGATTAGAAATCAGAACCTCTTAGCCACTAATCACCACCCTGCGTGCTATCCCATGAACCTGGGGAAGAGTCTCGCACAGCTCTGCAAACAAGGGAGGCGTGTGAAAACTTGAACCGCAGCAGCAAATGTCGTGTGGCAACAGAACATAAAAGCACAGGGACAAATGTGAGTCAACCCAGCCTGACCATAGCATGGGAGCCATCCATCAGTGGCTGAAGTGGCTGGTACCTCCAGAGGCTCCTCCCCTCTCTAGATTGAAGGTGAAATTCTGCCCTCACTGACGTCAATGGGAGTTCTGCCACTGACTTCAGAGCCAGGATGTCAGCCCATGAATCTGCCAAACCTAAGTTTAACCACTGCTACCGTGCACACAGAACTAACGGCCCCACATGGCTCAAAGGAGAGAAGTTCATGAATCATGGCTGTCTCATCACTAACATCAGGGGATTCCAGAGCGGAGCCAGGCGCCCATGGCTCTTCCTAAGACAGGCAAAAGTCAGTGGAATCTGCAGCCGCTTTGTGTGGTTGCAGCAGTGACAGACCAAGGGCGCAGATGGGGCTAGCTCACGAGCACTGGCCGAATTAGAACTGGCTATCAGAGGGATGCTGCCCCGTCAGCCTGCAGTCACCCACGCACACAGATCTCCAGTGGGTTTATCACTCCCAACGCTTTGCCATCCAAGGTGAGTAGAACCGACCTAGGCCGGACCCTCGGCACCTGTGTGGTAACCTCAGCACTTAGACTAGAGCCAACCACCAGCAGCCAGAGGGAAATGGAGGCAGGAGTCTCTCTGTGGAATGGGAGGGAAGGTAAACACAAGGAACAATGGAGGAGACTCAGGTCTAGGCAGGGGCCTGCACAGGAGTTTAAATTTGACCCCTTTTGGAGGGGCACGTTTTGTGTCCCCCTCTTTTCCCCCATCTCAGGAGTTGCTTGCTCTTCTTCCTCCTCTCCACGTTCTAGGAGCTTGCTCTTCTCCCCTCCAGCCCAGGTAGGAACTCACTCTTCCCACCCCATCCTGGCCCTGGGAGGAGCTTGCTTACCAAGTAACCCCAGGCTGGAAGAGTTCTGCCCCCTGACAATTATTGGAGGGGGCTGGACCGCTGCTTGCCTTCCTTTGTGACATTCTAGGTATTCACGCTCCTTGGGGCCAAATTGCTGCCCCATGGGGCCCGCTTACAAATACGGCCACGTTGCCCTGTTCAAACAGGCTGCCCCAGAAAGACTTGATTTTGCCACCTGAATTTCACCAAGCACCCTGATCAGTTCTTTCGCTGGCACGGTCCCCACGGTTACCCTCTGCCATTAACATCTCCATGTTTCCAAGTGTTTGTGGGAAGAATCAAGTGGCGTTAGCTGTAACTGGCCTACGGTACCTTCTTGATCACAAACTCCAGCTCCGGGGCCTGATATGCAGGGTTCACAGACACCTAGAACAGGGAAGAGACAGGAGAATTAATCAAGGCTCTAAAAAAGTCTCAGAGACCCCATCTTCTAACTACTTAATGTAAGTCTCCGAGAAAGGCAATTTGGAGGAAAAAAGTCTCTGGGAAACAAATTCACAGCTTCCTCCTTCTATAGGACAACCAGGATTAAGATCACTCCTCCTCCCCCAAATTTCACGTTAACCACGGAAGTCCATTTATCCCCGTTTTTACATAGAGGGAAACTGACACACAGAAGTTAAATGACAGACAATTCAACAGCAGAGCTGGGAATAGTATGCAGGACCCTTGACTTGCAGGACCATATTCACCACAGCAACCCACATTTCTAGGGACAATCAGAGTCCTTTCTGGATAACACCCAGAGTGAAAAGTTCACTACTGCACATAACTCACCACAGAAGCAGTTTTGGCCACCAAAGCTGAGGTGAGCTATCAAATTTAGCCATTGGTGGTCCATTAAGCCAGTGTTTCTCAACCTTTTTGATACCAAAGACCAGCTTCTGATACTGTGTCAGAGAGATCTCAGGGACCAATGCTGATCCACGGACCAGTTGTTGAGAAACACTGCACTTAGCTAAACCTTTCTATTTACCCTGGACTTGCCCCAAAGACCTTATGATCTAAATAAGACAGAGGTCTGACAACACTATCAGGTGATGACTGTATCTCAGGGCAGGGCAGACATCTCAGTATACATCTGTAAAAGGTCACCTTCTGTGATGGATTTTCATCCAGAAACACCCCAGAAAGCATTAAGGGGGAATTTTAATCCTGGTTGGTTGATTGAGGGCACCAGAACTACATATAAAAATGTGTAGCCTCCCTCTACATTCTCTCATGCCATCAACAGCTGTAAATTATGTCCCAGGGAAGCTGGTCTCCCATTATGCTCTTACCACTCTGATGTTTTGCTTTTCTGGAGGGTCGGAGTAGTGAAGGCTGCATGGGTCTTACATGACATCTACTCCCACTCTTCCCTTCAGCTCCCTAACCCAGCACATTATTCAACTTCTCCAAGGTCTTCCCCTTTGTCTCCCCCTAAGAAATCCAGGTGCCCAGACAGACAAGTCTCCTTACCAAGATGATTCCTGCCTGGGCTGTGGCAAATTGCATCAGAACCCACTCATACTTGTTGGGTCCCCACATGCCCAGCCGGTCTCCCTTCGTCAGACCGACAGCCAGCAGCCCAGCGGCTGCCTGGTCCACCTGCAAAACACATACGATACCAGACAGGGAATGAAGTCACCTCACAGGGCACAACATATGTTAAGCTCTAAGGTACTAACTTGAAGGCAGCTGGGCGCTATTTTAGCACCCTGTTAACAAAACTGAAATCAAGCTTTCTACAGCAGTTCTGCACAGTCCAGCCACTTATGCTTGGCTATTCGTTTTATATTTTATAAACAGCAGTGCCTTGTGGTGTTACAAAGAGCAGACCACCCGCACTTATCAGGTGACTGACGGCACATGAGCACAAAGACCGGTGGGAACCTGGTCTATCAGACGCATGGGGTGAATTTCATTCCCGTGCAGATCAAACTTATGAACCTTTTAACTCCAACATAGGCCCTCAAAATAGGATTTATATGATGCTGCTGGATCTACATACAGGGTTCATTTTAATCAGATATGCATCATTGCTTACTTCTGAAATAATTTAGATTAAAAAAGCAATTTAATGAGAAGTCTGGCCCATCTCAATTTTCAGTCCTAGCCTCAAGAGCTAAAACCCAGGCATTATATTAAGATCATCATTTATCTTGCAAATGTGTTTCAGATGGGGCTGGATATACACAGTCCAATGTCCTCAGTAATGTTTCATTAACTTTTTGACACACTCCCCTTACGGTGTTTCCAGATGAGCTAGATTTTAGTCCACGTAACTGCTTATAAAATGTATTTGTATGGCTGTCTGTTAAGAAATGAGTCTTTTCCAGGTGAATCAGTAAACATTTAAAGAATTCATGAGTTCCAAAAATAGTTTATTCTTGTAAGTTAACAAAATTTTAGCACATCTACAAAAAGCAATATGTGAATACCATGGGTTAATCAAAGCTATCCATCACATCCAAGATCATAGGGTAAATCGAGTGGAAACTACCTTCCCATTGATATGGAACATTGTTCACATATTCAGAATGCCCATTTATACATATTATTATAAACAGGGCCACATCCTGCATTTTTTACTCAAGCAAAACTAATTGATTTGAATGAGAGTTTTACTTGCATAATGACTAAGAAGCTACAGGTGTTCAGTGCCTCTGAAAATCAAGTCACAATGATGTCACTGGGATTTGGATTAGGCTCTAGTAAAAAACTTAAGGGCTTGGCCTATGATAATCAGACACAGAGAGAGAGAGAACCACCTAAGGATGGACATTTACCGCCATACAAACCAATAATGCAGGTGTGCACTGTCCTCTCCCTTTGCTGTCTCGCCTTACAGAGCAGCCCATGAAAATAAGATGTGTGTGCGTACCCTATCACGCACATCAGATGATAAACCAACACATAGTTTTGCTATGTATTCAAAGCCAGGAACAGAATCCAAGCCAAACCAAGTCCAACTTCTGTTTTCAATCCATGGATGAAAATACTTCTCTCATTTCTCCACTCAACTGATCAAGAGTCCCCTTAATACTGTGATCAGGCCAGTTTGCAAATTCTAAAAAGTGATGAACTAGAGGATCAGACTCTGTAACAGACAAGTGAGCCACTCACTTCTTGTATGAATTGAGCAAACGTCTTCCGAACCCCATCTCGAAAGAACACCAGGGCCTCGCGGTCTGGAAACCGTTGGGCTGTCTCTTCCAGGCACTGACCCACGGTTTTGGTGAGCAGTGGAACATCCACGGGCCCTTGGATGTAGCTGTTGTTTGCTACAGATTTGATAGGGGGGACATCTATGTGCATGGCACTGTAAAAGAAAAGACAAGGATCAACAACAGCGGAGAGATAAGTTCTAAAGGGGGAGCCGTGTTAGTCTAGTTCAGCAAAACAAACAAGGAGTCCAGTGGCACTTTTAAAGACTAACAAATTTATTTATCACATGAGCTTTTGTGGAAGAAAATCCCACTTCGTCAGACGCTTTGAAAATGGGGAACTTAGAGTTCTTCCTTGCTAATACTCAACTCAGGCAGCACTCTTAGGTTACTGGGGGACATCCTATACTCCCATTGTTTCGCTGCACATAATGTAGATAGAAAGGATTTATGGGTCATGAGACTCATTCCCAACAAGTCAGAAGTCTAATCACTAGAATGGTTTCGGCTGTACTACAACAGTTCTACCTGAACCCCTTGGCTAGACTACAACTATATGTCTACGCTACTTACATGTCTTCATAAGCAGAGCATCTGAGAACCTCACACTCCAATGCATTTGTCCTCCCAATATCTTTGAGAGATAGGGAAGCGCTGTGTGTGACAGACACGGCAACTTTCTGGGCAAACCTTATTGAATTGGGGGTTGGACTAGACGACCTCATGAGGTCCCTCCCAACTTTAAGATTCTATGAATTCAATTTATACATCACTGTGGGCCAGGGACTGTATGTACATCCACAGAGGAGAGGGACCACAGCTCCTCCAGGAACTAAGAACAGTAGGGGATGATTTGAAAAATTCACTCAGGTTGTAACACCTCCCAAAAGGTACACCCCCTGGAGCGGCTCACCTATGCTGGTTCAAACCAGAGTCTCTAGAGCCCAACAGATACAAAGAAAGGTTATTGATCCAAAAATCCTATGTTTAAATTGACTTTGAGCCTGCTTTTGAATCCAGCAAACGGACAGAACCTTCTGTCCAAGGGAGGCCCCAACCTTTCCTGGGACAAGCTGGAAGGACTTGACCTATTCCTGAGGGTGCTCGTACTAAGCCAACAGCTGTTATGAACTTGGGACCACAAGAGAAAAAAATGTGGTGGAACCAGAAGGACTGGTCACATGCTAGAGCCCTTTCTGGAGTTGAAGTGATCTCTAAACCTATTAGAACATGGTGGGGAGGGGTCTTTCATGATGTTTAATGTTTTCTGTGTGATGTTTTCAATCAATACACTTCTTTAGAAAAGGCTGCACAGTAACGTATGCTGGGTGGGCAATGATGCTGTTTACAGCCTCCAAGGAGAAGGCAAAGCAGACCTGCTGATGCTGTGTGACTTGGGGAATTGACAGGGTAGGCAGGGGACTGTGGAGCCTGGTAAAACCCTGGTCCGGAAGAAGAGAGGCACACGTCTCCACCCAAGATGGTACAGAGCCAGAACACGGAAATCTTTCACACAAACAGTGGGGGAGGTTAAATTCCCCACCACTTTGAAACCAAGATGTCAGCTGGAGACAACAAACATAATACAGATGCAGGTGGTTCTCCTCAAGGAGTAACCAACCAAATCCTCAGCTCACATACATTGGACTGGTTCCATTTCAATTAAGAGAGCTGCGCTGAGTGATTTACACCAGCTGAGGACCTGACTCAACGTTTATAAGCAGAAATTAACACAAATGACACAGGCTAAAAAGTAACAGAAAACTTCTCAGCCTGAGCTTCAGCCCAGTCCCAGTCAAGGTATCTGGCTGTTATTCTCCACCATCTCCCTCTCAAGGAGTCATATTACAGACCTCCCTCTGAGCACCTGTGGAAGAGGAGGGCACGTTTACCAGAGAACAGGTCCCGTCTCTGCCATATGTCAGAGTCAATGCAGAATAAGAGGGTGCACGGCCAGCTGGGCACTGTACATACACAAAGAATGCAGGTGCCAAAGCTTTTATTGCTCTGATCTAACAGCAGGAGCTTGTTTAACGAATTCCTCCCAGCTGAACTGGAACCCGAGTGCTGTTCGTTTTTGAGGCAATAAAGATATGTTCCACCACCAGGAGACAGGGATGAGTCTGAGTTACACTGGAAAGGTCCTTCTCCCCATTTCCTTATAAAAACCCACCAGGGTAGACATTGTCCCACCTGGCCATTAAAAGGTACCTCGATACTACCTGTAACCATCATTGCTATAAAAATGACTAAGATTGACACACACCCTCCCTCCTGGATTGCCAGATCTGGACTACAGCAAAACCTACTTCTGGTAAAAACCTCTGGACCAGTTTCCCACAAAGCCAATCAATGCTGCTTCTTCAGCTAAAAGAAGTCACTGGCTTTATGATTGCCTCCATTTTTGGCTGCCCATACCATTGCCACAGAGAAAGCCTGATTTTCAGAGTTAAGAGGTGTGACCACTACATAGGTAGAAATGCCCAGGCTAGCTCAACCTCTGACAGCCATGGCTAGTTGCTTGGACTGCATAAGCAGGGTCCCACACAGGCTTGAGTAGACCCTGCTCCTACCATTTGAGCTAGATCAAAGCTAGTTAGGGTACGCCCACAGGTGCAGCCATCACACTTCAACTACCATGCAGACGTACCCTTGGTGAGCATATACAACTCCAGCTGGAACTCAGCAGCACCGGAAGGTCCTAGGTGTCTCACGTAGAAAGCGAGAAGCATCCAAAAATTAAGAGGACACTTTTCAAAACACAGATGTAAGCTTAGAAAAGGCCTTCCCTTCTTAAGCCACCCAGCTGCAGATGATGATCCACTTTCAGGCCCAGAATGCCAAGCTCTGTTTGCTTAGCACTTGAAATCGAAACTGTGGTTTCTCACAGGGTAGTACACAGTGCTCTTACTAAACCAGTGAGCCAGCTGTAACGTTCGTTGCACTGCAGATATTTTGTTTGATACCAGACCTCTCTCAAAACACCCCTATGCTTTTTGGATATCTAATGATCTCAATCGTCTCTCTGCTTCACACAGTGAAAGGCTATAATCACTAACAAGTTGCCTGGAAAATGAAGAGATGGAAATTGCCCTGAAGATACAGACTAAAAACCTAGCATCTGTAGGAAGATCCCTTATGTTGGATTAATAACATGGGGTAAAAACAGGAAGGTCAGAGACAGAGAGAGGGTTAAAATAAAGTCAGGATAAAGACATACCATCTCTCTCTCCAGAGAAGTCTAAGAAGGTTTTTAATTACACAAATTAAGAACTATGTGGGGGGGAAATCAGTCAGGTCACCACAGAGTGCCAGTCCCACAGTACGACAGATGTGTACCAGCTCAGGCGGGCCCCGAGGTTTATAGCCTTGAAGCCAGTGACAATGAAAAGCAGGCGCCACTGATGATTAAACCAGAGAGACCCGGAGGGAATGCAGAGCCAAGGCAGCAGGCTTTAAAAGCAGAGAAGATGAATCCTGTTGCAAGCCTATGGGGCAGCATGAAATTGAAAGCATGAGAAGAGGAGCGTTGGGAGGAGGGGAGCATGTGAGGCCCAGTTGTAGGAGGAAAGGAGAAGCTGCAGAGAGCTCTGAAGGGGAAGGTGAGAAGCTTGAACTTGATAAGGAAAGGAAGAGGAAATGGTTCATGGAGATGAGGCGGGTGATGTGCCCCCGCTGTGGCCCTAAGACATACTTTTTATTATTTTAACCCTTGATGGCAGTACAAACTGAAGACCAGAGCACCTGACTTGATCCAAGGGCTGTGCCACCACCACCAAGCTGTAACTCTTACTGACCCCACGAGCCAGCTCTGCAGCTCTTCTCCCCAGTCCACCACTGAACAGGATGCAACCATTGCAATTCTTCGGGACTGTCCCACCCAGCTGCACAGGGCTTACAATCTTCATTGGCCACTTCAGCTTGTCTGGTTCCTCAGTTTCTCCTTCCCCATCACCTGCTTTGCCTCTCACATCATCCACCCAGTCCCCACCCTGTTGCTGAATTAAAGAAAAAAAAATCAGAAGGGAAGGGTTAATAAATACCATTGACTCAGAGACTCTAAGGTCAGAAGGGACCAATCTGATCGTCTAGTCTGACCTCCTGCACAATGCAGGCCACAAAACCTCACCCATCCACTCCTGTAATAAGCCTCTAATCTATGACCGAGTTATTAAAGTTCTCAAATGATGATTTAAATACTTTAAGATACAGGGAATCCACCAGCAAGTGATCCATTCCCCATGCTACAGCGGAAGGTGAAAAACCCACAGAGCCCTATTACCTTATGGGGCTGTGGAGCGTGTGTACAGATGACTGGCAAAACATAAAAAGACTAAAGTGTTTAACAAGACTTCCTCTTAAGGAGGAAAAGAGATCAGATTGAGCTTAGATTTCCAATATTCGAATTGTGGGACTTTGTGAAAGCAATATTCTGAGCAATGTTTGTCTTTCCCTGGCACGAACTTGCATGGCCACCTGCCTCTGCAAAAAAGAAAACCTACCTCCCCCCAACCTGTTTCTATGCTAGAACACTGAGGGACAAGTTCTGGTCTGGAATAAGCTCACATTACTTGTCACAGCTGACTTTATACAAAGGGCATAGTGAGGACAGCATGGTAGGGGTGAGGGAACCTGAGAGAAAGGAGCAAAGGGGAAGGCATAAAGATAAGCAAATGTTAGAGAGTATTAAAACTTTTATTGTTTGGAATTGCTAGGCAGGTAAACTAGGACAGAGGCTTCTTTCTAGGGACTTTTTGTTTCCTATAAAAATTCGCCCTCACCCAAGCCAAGCCAGGGCACGCCTCTTCAGAAACTGCAGCTGGATTGCACTGCCAGATCAATGCTTCAAAGAAAGAGCCCAAAAGCCTCTATTTATCCCCTGACCAGTGCGCAGTGGCCTCAAGCAAACAGGCCTGCTACCAGGAGATGAGTGGCCCTAGCATTAGCATTGTTATTAGACAGAGAAAGGACCACCGGTCTGAACTCCATTTGTCTATAGCTTTCATGGCCCTCACCTCCCGTTGGTGGAGTCCCTGCTGGGCAGGACAGAGGGACACTGGAAGGGAGTGTAGAAAAGCCAGCGTTGAAGTGTTCAGTTGATATAGGACCCGAGACTCTTGAGAACCAACCCGTAGTCCCACGGCAGTAAAGAGCAAAGTTATCATGGTGGGAGCAGAACTACATCCTAACACCTCTTGACCCCATCTGTCCTGGGAACAGTCAAGTGGGCCGGCTTTCTGCACAAGTTCTGCATTCACTTACAGAGATAGAGGTGGAGAGGATGAGAAACTGACATGATCAGGCAGCCACTGCTAAATGGGTTATACAAAAGTCTCTCAGGGTCACTGGGACTTGAGGCTCAGCACCTCACAGGATCGGGCATGCAGAGTCCATGAAGCCACTGTTTCCATGAGGACTTGGCCTGAGGGATCAGCTAATAACGGGTAGGGTGATTGGGGGCGGAGGGCAGCAATGTGCGGCTCAAAAGAAAGAAGGGGAAACTGAAGCAAAGAGGAGGCATGGTGAAACCCACCCCAGTACAGTCCCTCCTGCTGAGCAACACCCATAAAAATGTTTGCCCCAATGTTAAACACTATTTGTACTGGCTGCCCCTATTGTCCATGGTTAAAGGGTGACAGGCTGGCAATGCCCCCTCATTTGGGACACTGCCTACTGCAGGAGGGGTCAGAAAGTTTGAGCTTTATGTTCTTACCCTTCTTTTCACCATTTCTCCAGTCCTGCAAAGCCAAACCTTGGCTCCATTGACTCCAACAGGACCAGAAAGTGTCTCTGCGTGTTTGAGAATTTTCCCCAGGGTATTAATCGGTTTGGGAATCTACAAGAGTCCCTCAGGCTGGCTTGACAAAAATCTCTCACAGGAAGTTTAAGGGCCAGATCCTCAGTGGGTCCTGCATTTTGAAGAGCTAGTTCCAGGGTAAAGTTCTGTCTCCACTTCCAATAGGGCTGCACAGGAGTATATGAGGACAGCCTCTACCCACAGTATCTAAAAAAAGAGCACATGTGGCTATTCTGCTTCATATCTATGGAGCTCATCTCATCTTTCAAGTGCTTTACAAACATTCATTCATCCTCTCAACCATCTTAGGAGGGATTATCCCTATTTTGCAGATGAGGAAACTGAGATATAGAGAAGGTATAACCAACATTTTCAAACATGGCTACTGATTTTAGGTGCCCAACTGGAGACACCTCAAACTGGATTCTCAAAAGGGCTGAACATCCACATCTCAAGCTCAGCATCTCTGAAATTAAGGTACAACCACCATCACTTATCCAAATGCTGGATGTGACCTGTCCAAGATCTCAGAGTCACACCTGGGATCAGAAACCAGGACTTGCTGAATCCTGGGCCTTTCCCAAGCACTGCATGTTTTAGATTCTCTGTGCCTGGCTCAAGCTGAAATAAAAGCAGTAGGAAAGAAAAGGGAGGAAGGAAAAGGATTCCGTTTGTTTTTCATGCCTTATGAAGCTGATAATACAATAATCCTCGGTATAAAATTGACAGTCCCTTCGTACTCTCATGGGATGTTGACATTGAAAGAAACAAAGCAAAAATGGGGTAAGTTAGCAGACTGTTTGCCAGGTAGCTCCCTGTCTCCCTAAAAATGACTAAGAAGAAATATACAGATATTTCCCAATAGCTTCAGGTCAAGGAGGGAGTTACCAGCCTACCCACTAGAGAGACAGAAGGGATTTATACCTAACTTGTATATCTGGAACCCTTCTAAGCATACATCTTTCTCCAGAGAATGGAACCTTCCGCACAGTACAAGGGCCACATGAGGAACCCAAGGTGGTAAAGTGTTATTCTATCATAGCAGCATGTTTGTTCTCTCACCCACTGATAAGGCCGGATGGGGAACCCTTTAATCAAAATACAGACCTGTCCGAGCAACTGTAACACCACAGATTTCAGCCTCTGGCTGAACTTGGCTCGCCCTTTTTTAATGGTTGCACAGAGCTTGGATGTTAAAGGCAGGCAATGATTCTCAGAATGTCATTGCAACTTTTATCGCATTATGGTTATCCAGATAGGATGCTGAATGTGCAGGGAGTGGAGCAGGTAAACAGCTCTTGGAGAGTAAACTGAAGGAATAGAAAAAAAAATCAATAAAGAGAAAGATCACTCTTGAGCATGGGCCACCTTATAAAAAAGTTTACTGCCAATGAAGCAGTATGAATTGGGTCATTGATTAATCTTCTCCACAATTCTTGACTGATAAAGGTTGGGCACCGCTGGTCTAAGGAACTGAGTATGGGTGGGGACTAATGGCTCCTATGATGTAGTCCTGACTCTGATACTAAATTACTGTGTGGCTCTGAAACAGACAATTTAGTCTAGTTTTCCATCTGTGAAATAGGGATAGTCACCTACTGCACACAGGTGTTTGGGGATGAATTGGTTAATATTTGAGGATGTAAAAACGCAATGAGTATTTTGAATAGGAAGGACAGTCTTGTGGCTGAAGAGCAAGATTGAGCCAGAAAGCCTGTTGCGTCTGCTCCCAGCACTGCCCAGGCCCACAACGGCTTTGTGACCTCAGAAGTGTCATTTTTCACATCTGTAAAATGGGAACAATACTACTTGCCCATCTCTCAGGGAGTTGTAAGGATCACAGCGAGCTCAGGAAATGCTTTGGGATTATAGGGTGGAAGGAACTGACATACAAAGTATTAATTATCACTAATGCCACACTGAAATTACACACTCAGTCTCTATGCCCTCTGGCCAATCGGGAGCGCACCGCATAGTGTGAAAGAACATTTCCACACAGCAAAGATCTAAAAGGAAAGGGACAGGATTTGGCAGGGAGTGCTCCGATCACCTGTTATGGAAGTTAAGGAGTCCCTTACCCCCTTCCTTCTCTTGCCTCTAGCAGAGCAGGACACAGAGGCAGACAGACTGCTGGTCTGATGTGGCCATTTCCTGTCCGATGTCTGGAGCAAAGGAATCTGAGAGCCAGGAGAGCAGAGTGGGTTGCTAAATAAACACACTCTCCCTGAGAGCACACTTTGCCTTAGCAACAGATTCTGGTGCCAAAACAGTTTCTGGTGTCAGAGAAGGAGCCAACCACAACAGCGGGTCCTGCAAAGGGGAGGCCCTTGCTGCCCGCGGGTCAGAACAGAGTACAGACTCTGTTCCCAGCAGCTTTTGGAAAAAGCAACTGAGCACAGACGTAATAGAGACCTACGGATGTCTGTTCAGGTGTCTGCACCAAGTAAAGAAAAGGCCCCATCTTCTCCTCCTGCAGGGCAAGGAAGCTAAATCCTGGAACCCCCCCAAAGCTCTCCTCTCTGGTGGGGACAGGTAGAAAGCATGGCACGTACACAGGCACCTCGGATATGGTAAAGAGCTGGATTTATTTCTCCCTGGCCAGAATCAGCCACCTCTCTGCCCTTGTTGATTCAAGATAAGTAGCATTTTCTCTCTTGACCTCTAGGACTGGCCTTATGAAATTACCACAGGAAGGGAAAGGGCCTTGGTTCAGCATGTGTGGGCCCAGGGAAGCAATGCATTTATGTCTCTCTCTACTGCCACATGGTTAGCTCATGAGCGGGTTCCAGCATCACGACCACAAAGCTCATTCCCCTGTCTGGTTTCTTCCCCTCTGGGACGCTCCTGAAGGCCAAATGCACAATGGGCTCCCCAGCCCACTTTCCACCTGCTCTGGGAAGATGCCATAGCTACTCTAATGCATGGCAATTTTTGCAGGGTCAGGGTGGAAGAAAAATTCACCCCATTTTGCTGTTTCCTCACATCTTCCCCACACTTCAAGACAGAGATTTTAGAGTTTAGACAAAGTCATCTTGAGTTTTACTTCCCAGAAATGGAGTAATGTTTTGCTTTGAACAGCACTCCAGCTAGGGAATTTTTACACCAAGAATGGATTTTCTTCTCAAAGACAGTCTCTAGTTCACAAAGGAGTTAATTTAGGGCAATCTTGTGGCCTATGTTACACAAGAAATCGCACTACATGATCCCAATGGTCCCTTCTAATTTTATGATCTATGAATCAAGACCTTGGAAGTTTCCCACGTTTTAATGGAGCCTTTGCATTTTTAATTCTGGTAGAATTTTGGCTTAAAGGTTCCACGGCACCCTTCCTTCCTATAAAAAATCTGCTCTGAAGAACAATAAGCAATAAGGAACATTTTTATGCATTCGGTTAAAACTACAGTTGGGCCCCAAGACACCCAGAATCTTGACTACAAACCCACCCGTATGATTACAATCCTGGATTAGCTTCCAGACCACAAAGAGGCCTATCTTCCCACGCAGAGGCCGCTACAATTTCATGAGAACAGCTTGTCAAGTTTCATTGTCACTGACTAAAACCCCAAATCCAGCTTGGTCTCCCAATCCACATAGGAACACCTCCCTCCTAGCCCCATCTCCTGTTGGGAAAGAACATATAGAAATTATACAATGAAAAAGAAAATGGGTTAGTTCCTCCCATTTGCTGCTGGGAGAGCCTTAATCTCAACTGCCCTGCAGGGAATTGCCACTGAATTGCACTGAGTTCATGGAAAAGCTATTCCCTTCCTGTAAAACAGGTACAATCTGAAAATACCACCTCACCGACCTGCTCTTCCCCACCCCAACTATCCCAGAACAAGCTTTAAGACCAAGCAAAACAAAGAACAATTTCCAGCTTCATAATACAGTAGCAGCTTCCCAGCCAGCTGCATAGGACCAACTCACTACCCACTACAGAGTCAAGCAAAATCAATCTCTGGGATGAGTAACACAATAAGATGGAGAGAGCAAGAAAGAGATTTTCACGTCATCATCAACAAGAATATGTGACGAGGAAAGAAAGATTGGTTCTGAGGCAGGAGACTTTATTGAGAAGTCTGTTTCTGTTCATAGAGGAGATGCCCTTCCTCCCTATGAACAGACCGCAAAGTCACAGCCTCTGGCCAGTACTTAAAGTGATCTGAAAAAAGTGTGTGTATTGGAGGGATGGGGGTCCAGCATAATCCAGGGGTGGCAGGTGTGGTAACACAGGACATAAAATGGGCCCTTCAACTCAATTTTTAATAAAAAGCTGACTTTGTGACCCCTTTGAAGCCCCCCCACAAACACACACTTTCAGCACTGCCTCCATGGAGCTCCCAAGTGTAGGGAACTGCCGGAGGGTTGGGACAGGTCAGCGACCAGCTCACACTGCTGCAGGATAAAGGGGGAGTTAGAAGAGTGCTTCGCAGTGACCGGATTCAAAGGGGGAGCCGTGTTAGTCTAGCTCAGCAAAAACAAACACAGAGTCCTGGGGCACTCTTAAAGAGTAACAAATTCCTTTATCGCATGAGCTTCCATGGGAGAAAATTTCATCAGGCACTTCTTCAAGTGGGATTTTCGCCCACAAAAGCTCGTGCAATAAATACATTGATTAGTCTTTAAAAGTCCCACGGACCCTCATTTGTTTGACTGGTCCACAGACCTGCGCCAGCCCCTGAGACTGCCCTGACCCAACCTGGGAAGGCAGCAAGCCGGTCCCCCGGTATCAAAAAGGTTGAGAAACCCCAAGTGAAAGGCATCTGGGAAGGATGAGGGCTTAACCCCAGAGAGCACAGGAAGAAAGTTCTTCGTGCCCCCTGCCATCTGCCCTCTTTCCTGCAGTCGCACGCCCCTACCACCTCCACCACCCTCCTGGCACCTGCCCCACACGGGTCCCAAACCGCCCACCCCACAGGACACCTTCACTGCCCTCCATGCCATGCTCCCAGGCACCCCCAGTGCCACCCCTCACCTGCCCCGCAGGTACCCCACTCCCTCCCTGGGCATCTGGCCCCAGCCTGCCCCCTCCCCGGGTTTACCTGACCCGCTGAACGCCCCGGAGCCCGGGGCGCCTCCCAAGCGCGGCCAGCACCTCCCGGGCCACCAGCTTCAGCCAGGCTGCGCTCGCCATGGCGGGTGGAGGGCGCTGGGCTGCCCCACGCCCCGGGCCCACGCGTGTGCCTGCAGCCCGAGCGAGTTCGGGGCGAGGGCGGATCGCAGCGCAGCTCGCCCACCCCGCCCAGCGCTACTGCTGCGAGCGCGGAACAGCTGCGCCCGGGGGCGGAGCAGGCGCCGGCCGGGGCGCGCAGGGAGGATTTGGCAGGAAAGGCACTTGGGGAGTTCGGTGGAGGGGCGCTTCTGGGCGCAGGGTCCCAAACGGGCCCTCCCCGCGAGCTCACACCCAGCCCCAAACATCTCAGCCCCAGATCGCCCCAG
>ML685805.1:87813-100279 GCA_007922175.1 Pelusios castaneus | reverse complement strand
CACACCCAGCCCCAGACCTCCCCAGTGAGCTCACACCCAGCCCCAGAAATCTCAGCCCCAGCGGGCTCACACTCAGCCCCAGATCGCCCCAATGAGCGGCAGTCCAGAGCGAGTCACCCACATGGCCCTGGCCTAACCCCGCCACTCAGGACACAGCAACAGCTACGCTATCTCTTCCAGACAGCAGCATGCAACCGGGAGGAGGGAAGGACTCTTAAAGAGGCAGTGTACGCCCCCAGAAGAGGAACTACAACCTCTTTGACAAGTTCCAGCGCGGGACCCCTGTTAGTCTAGTTCAGCCAAACAAACAAGGAGTCCTGTGGCACTTTTAAAAACTGACACGTTTATTTAATGCATAAGCTTTCATGGGAGAAAGTTCTTCATCTTCAAGCATCTGACAAAGTGGGATTTTCTCCCACGAAAGCTCATGCGATAAATAAATGTGTTAGTCCTTAAGAGTGCCGCAAGACTCCTTGTTTGTTTTACAGTCCTTTCGGAAGTGCAGAAGGGGGTGCTGAGGCAGGCTGGGGAGAGTCGAGAAAATCTGGAGCGTGAGGGTAATAACTGGGGGCAGGAAAAGAGGGGCAAATGGACCCAGGTGAAAACAAATGGAACAACATAAGGAATGCTGGCTTCTTCCTGTGCAGTTTGCAAACACTTGGGACTAGAATCCATCTTGGTCAGTGACCAGAAAAGCAGCCAGGCATAGAGATGCTGCATACACAATTCTGTCTTCAACATAATGTCAAGCAAGGCAGCAGAGCAAACTGCTTGAGAGCCTGCAACAAATCAGACCCCCAGAACACCACAAGACCAACTCCGCTCTCCCCCAGTATCTTGAGCCTTATTAATTATCCCATCCGCCAGCTGCACACCAGTCTGGTTCCATGGAAGGGAGTATTTGGCAGATGGCCCTGCCTCAGATGGACACACATCTCAGGCTCAGTCATCCTGCCAGAAATGTATGTTACTGGGAGTTCATTACAATATTGATCTGCCTTGGAAATAGGCCAGATTGCACCAAGAGGCAAATCACTGGGGTGGGGTGTCCTTGGGGAATATTATTCCCTCCACAATCTATTGCAAAGTCTCCGTCCCTTCCTCTCCCTCTAGTCTACAGGACATGCCTGGGAATCAGGAGATTATATCAACATACTCTGAGTATTTCTTGGAAGCAATACGTGGACATTTGTAGCTGCTTCATCTCCATTTGTTTTAGCTGAGCACGACACCACTGCTTTCCAGCTTGGCTCCTGTTGAGAGGAAACGTCATTTTCCCATTTAAACAAAGAACAGGTTTCCCAGTCCTGCTCTGTGACACGGGGTCTTGCACAAGCGAAGAGGGAACTGTTTGTGAGCTCCTTGTTAAAATACTGGCAGGACATCTCTGTTCATATACACACACAGATCAAGGACAATTAATTAAAGGGGGGTGAATCGAGGGACTGAAAATGCTGAAGCTCATTATTGTCCCACCGCTGTCCTGTTCCCAAATTACCCTCTTCCCTGGATTATGCTCCAACATGCAACTATTCCTTGTCTGGTATCTGTTCCTTTATCTGCTTCCTTTACCTGTTCTCCAAACTGTCCCACTTGCATCCCCCATCCAAAACTGTCCCTTTGTTAAAATTTTCCCCCTACTTTACCTATTCTCAAACTGCCTCTCCCCATCTGTCTCCCTCCATCTAATCTGAAACTGCCTACTCGCAGCCTGGTCTCTGTTTCCTGGAATCACCCAGCCCCTTACATAATCGCCAAATGCCCTTCAGCGCTGTTCACTTTTAAAGTACAGCCATCACCTCCCAAATCACTAGCTTCAAACATGTAGTAGTCACACATTTCCCTGCCCCTGGTGAACCTGTGCTCACAGCCCAGCTCCCCACATTACTCCACAGCTATTCCAGGAAGAATATCATGGAAGGTGGGCTGCGGGGGGCAGCCTAGGTGATCTAACCCCTCCCCTGGCCATAAACTCTCCATTCTGGGAATAGCCCTAACAGACACAATGAGGAGCAGGGCACGGCCGCGAGACACAGACTGGCATGTCCTTGGCACGACTGACCACCCACCCCCTGCGTGTGCCACCCATGCAACTTCCCAGCAGGGCTTTGATGTTTGCTGCCAGACCATGGGGGAATGCTGAAAACTGATAACACGCACACAGAGTACACAAACACACTGCCCTCGCGCGCGCACACACACAGCACGGAAACAACACAGAGCAGCGTACGGCTAATCCCCCGAACGGCCGAATTATCATCCCCACACCCAAGAGAAGAAGGCAGAGCCCGGCACTCGGCCCCAGAAGGCAGAAGTATTGAGCTGTATGGAAGACCCAGACACGGGGACAGAGAAGGCGTTGGCCCAGCTCTGCAGTAGTGAACCACATGGCATTAAACCTGTCTAGGACAGGTTTCACAGCAGTTTTGAGGGGCTGGCTGAGGTTCATATGCAGCAACCTGTTGGGCATTACTGATTCAGTCACGCTCACATTGAGAGTCTGCTCCTGCCTTCACTTTCCTCTAGCAAGTTCAGTGATCTGCTGGCCCCGATCCCTTGAAGTGTAGGGTTGAGTTCCATTTTCGGTCACTGGAGATGCAAGGAAGCGTAGACATGGTAAGACTTCAGTTCACGCTTGGGTAAAGCAGGACAGAGCAATGGGAGGACAAGGGGCAGAGTGGCTCTCGATAGAAGCCTGCCTACGTCTCTGATCGCCTCACCGCGAACGCTTGGCACGTACAAAAGTGAATGAATCCTTGTGCCATGCTAGGAACTGAACCTGTGACAGCTTTGAAGTACCAACGAACAATAACTCAGGAATGTTACCTGTGGGCACAGGAGACCTGGTATCCATTTCTGACTCCATTAGTGAACCCAGCCAAGTCATTTCACCTCACTGTGTGTCTGTTTCCTGCCCACTTTCTGTCCACCTTGGGTTGTCAGAACGCAAGTTTTTCACGGCAGGAACTGCGCCTTAGGATGTGTCTGTACAGTGCCTAGCACAATGAGGTCCCCCCCATCTCCGCCTCTAGGGGAGACTACCACAAGCTATAGCTTCTTTCCTTGCCGCACGGTGCTGGGAGATTAAAATGCAGAATCCCAGTTTTTCCAACAGAGACTAATTGATTTTGGGTGCTCAACTGGAGCCTGATCTTCAGAGGAGGGAGTGCTCAGCACTTTCGGAGCCTTTCTTGAGGCTCTTTGACAGTGTCTCAAATTGGGCATCCAAAATGGGAAGTACCCCAAGTCCTTAGCCACTCTGGACAAGCTTGGCCACAGGGATCTGAGTCTAGTCTCACACTCGTGCAACACCTCAGAGGTCAGTAGAGTTACCCCTGATTTACAATGTTGTCAAAGAACAGAGAATTAGACCCACAGTGTAGCTTCATTTAGCAATCCCGACCTTCCATACACCTTCTCCTAAACTGTAGCTCTGTGTCCCGTCTTATTGGTCTCTCTTACGATCCAATCCAGCAACCGAACACTAATTCACAGGTGTCACTTATTCATGTGAGTTATTGCCATTGAAATCAACAGGTAAAGACAGGAGAAAGTTTATGCATGTGCATGAGCATTTGTGGGATTGGAGTCTTTGTCCGTAAAGTGTTGAGGGCAAAAATAATGTGTTTTATTTGTGTTGATAAAGCCCCACGTCACTTGTTACTGCCTACAAATGGCAGCATCGCAAACACACTGTGTGCTTTACAACCACAGAGAAAAACACCGGCTCTAACCCAAATTGCTTATAATAAATGTAATAAAATAATAACAAATCATGATTCAGTTTACCTCCCCACATTCAGTTTACCAACCTGGGCTGGGCGAATCCCAGCTACATATTAATCCAGCTAATATGCAGAATCTCTGTGGCCAACCCCTCTGGTGAAATGAGGACATATGGTCAAGGTTGTCAAACCAGTAACCGTATGAATGAGTGAAGTCTTGCCGAGGGTTGAGTAAGACTGTAACTGTCTCCAACTGAGCCACAGGTCTCACAATCTGCCTCCAAATTCATTCCAAATGGGGAGACTTGGCAGATCAGTTTGGATTTGTGCTCTTGTAGCATGCAGATAAGACTAGAGCCGAGTGTTCCTGGCCCAGAACTCAAAATCAATTGAGATGTACCTGGATGCCTCAGATTTTTGGCAACCTGCAGCAAAGCAAAGGAGACAAGCCCTTTCCCCCAGATACAGACGCTGACCTGCTCTCACTAAAGTGGGTGGCTGGGTGGTCTGAACAGCTATGAATCAGGTAGGGATGGTGGATAATCTCCTCTGGTCAAGTCCTCCCCTGGCCCCAGTACCCTGGCATATAAGAACGCAGGGAGAATCCCTGAAAAATTGGACCTCACTGTTTCCAAGTAGCTCATGCCCCTTTACTGACTCTAATTCTAGCCCACTTTTGAGAGGCAGAATTAAATTGTAAAACAAGGGGGGTGGAGTGGAAGAGCCAATCTATTACCTGAGCTGATTAATGCTCCTTGCGTTGCTCTTTAGTCCTTCCCTGTTTATGTTTCTACTCCTATATTTTGAAACAGTCAAGCCATATAGAAATCCCCATTTCCTTTTTAATAATTTTGACAATCATTTATAGTTCAGTCATTTAAATTAGATTGTTACATTGCCTGCAGTGGTAAATTAGATTGTTACATATAGCCATATAGAAATCCCCATTTCCTTTTTAATAATTTTGACAATCATTTATAGTTCAGTCATTTAAATTAGATTGTTACATTGCCTGCAGTGGTCAGCACAATTGGACACAGTCACATTCGTTGAGAAAGGTCCATTTTCTTCAGAACGACTGTGAAGTCTTCTCGAGGGGAAAAATATAGATAGATAGATAGATAGATAGTCAAGTCACTACCTGATCTATCCTTTGCATATTTTGTTTTAATATGAAGGGCTTGACCAGGTGTGACTCCACAGAGTTATATTGCCATAACTGAGTTTATTATTAAACCAAGAATTATCTTCTTTCACATTCTTAGTAACATTTCCACGACTCCCAACTGTTGAATTCCCATCAGGCTTTGCAGTGTTTATTTGCGCAAAAAGCTTTTTAAAAAACTTCTTACTTAAAAACAAAACCAAAAACCTTATTTCCCAAAGTGATGTTTTTTAGCCAAATTGTTTTGGCAGCTTCAAGTTCGTTTTTTAAATATTTTTTAACACTTATTTCACTTAGTCCACTTCACCTGCAAAGCTGTACTCACTAAATACAGACCCTGAAGAGCTCCTTTTTACTTGAGATTTAACAGACATTGTTTTCTTCCTGACCCTTTAGGATTTTTTTTCCCCATTTAGTTTTCTTTCCAACTTTCATTTGCTCTTTATATTTTTTACATTCTTTCCTTAAGGTGGCACATTTTATTTGTGAAGTTTTGCCATCAGAAATAACCCTTGTAAAACTGCTGCCTTGATCTAGATTTTCTTTGCCTCAGGAATAAACTACATACTATTTTCCCATGGCTGCCAATGGTCCTGTTTTTTTTTTTTGTTTTTTTTTTTAATTTCAGTGGCATTTAGCAGAATTTTGTTGTGTTTGGCCAATTTTGGCATTCCATGTATCTCTGCTATCCTCTGCCAAGCATTATTTTCCCCTCCAAAACCACTCTCTGGAGTTCCTTTTCTACCTAGTCCCATTCTAGGATCAGGGATGGTGTGGGTCTCTTACTGAATGAGGCAGGTATCCTCATGGTGGATGATGCAGAAAAGGCTGAAGTACTCACTGCTTTTTTTAACTTCAGTCTTCACAGGGAGGGCCAGCTCCCGGGCTAATACACTGGGTAATGCAGAATGGAGAAAAGAAGAGCGGCCCTCGGTGATGGAAGGTCAGGTTAGGGACTACTTTAAAAAGTTGGATGTGCACAAGTCAATGGGGCCGGATGAACTGCATCCGAGGGTGCTGAGGGAGTTGGCTAAAGTGATTGCACAGCCGCTGGCCATTGTCTTTGAGAACTCGTGGCGAATGGGGGAGGTCCCGGAGGATTGGAAAAAGGCAACTATAGCACCCATCTTCAAGAAAGGGAAAAAGGAGGATCCGGGGAACTACAGACCGGTCAGCCTCACCTCAATCCCTGGGAAAATCATGAGCAGGTCCTCAAAGAATCCATCCTGAAACACTTGGAGGAAAATAGAGTGATCAGGAACAGTCAACATGGATTCACCAAGGGCAAATCGTGCCTGACCAACCTGATTTCCTTCTATGATGAGATGACTGGATTTGTGGATGCAGGAAGTGCCGTTGATGTGGTATACCTCGACTTTAGCAAGGCTTTTGATACGGTTTCCCACAGCATTCTCGTCGGCAAGTTAAGGAAGTATGGGTTGGACAAGTGGACCAAAACTGGCTAGATCAATGGGCTCAGCAGGTAGGAATCAATGGCTCGATGTCTAGTTGACAACCAGTAACGAGTGGAGTGCCCCAGGGGTTGGTCCTATTCAAAAACTTCATTAATGATCTTGATGATGGGATAGACTGTGTGCTTAGTAAGTTCGCGGATGACACTAAGCTGGGGGGAATGGTAAATACTCTACAGGGCAGGGACAGGATCCAGGGAGACTTAGACAAATTGGAACACTGGGCCGAAAGAACCCTCATGAGGTTCAACAAAGACAAGTGCAAAGTCCTGCACTTAGGACGAAAAAATCCCATGCACTGCTACAGGCTGGGGACCGATCGGCTAAGTAGCAGCGCTGTAGGAAAGGACCTCGGGGTTATGGTGGACAGGAAGCTGGGTATGAGCCAACAGTGTTGCCAAAAAGGCCAATGGCATATTGGGCTGCATCACTAGGAGTGTTGCCAGCAGATCGAGGGATGTGATAATTCCCCTCTATTCGGCACTGGTCAGGCCGCATCTGGAATACTGTGTCCAGTTTTGGGCTCCCCACTACAGAAAGGATGTGGACAAATTAGAAAGAGTCCAGCGGAGGGCAATGAAAATGATTAGGGGGCTGGGGCACATGACTTACGAGGAGAGACTGAAGGAACTAGGCTTATTTAGTCTACAGAAGAGAAGACTGAGGGGAGATTTGATAGCAACCTTCAACTACTTGAAGGGGTGCTCCAAAGAGGAGAGAGCTAGGCTGTTCTCGATGGTAACAGAGGACAGAACAAGGAGCAATGGTTTCAAATTACAGCTGGGGAGGTCAAGGTTGGACATTAGGAAAAACTTTCTCACTAGGAGGGTGATGAAGCATTGGAATGGGTTACCTAGGGAGGTGGTGGAATCTCCGTCTTTGGAGATATTCAAGGTTTGGTTAGACAAAACCCTGGCTGGGATGAGTTAGTGGGAGTGGTCCTGCTTTTAGCAGGGGGTTGGACTAGATGACCTCACAAGGTCCCTTCCAGCCCTATGATTCTACCCCTAATACTCCTCTGGGGAATCCATAGGGTATGCCCTTTGATTTAACTTACTCCCAGCACAGTACTAACTTCTTAATTTTTAAACCTGTCCAATGCCATTTCCCTTAATGCTTGGTTGTGACCCTCACACTATGTTACCTACTTCAGACAAACAGATCCGAGTCACAGCACCAATATGTCAAGGTGGCTTTTGAGACCTTATCCATGTGGTTCCCAAGAACTCAGTCACTGAGGTTTCTTTATTGGTGTATGATCAAACTACACTTGAGCTGATCATGCTTAAGCACATGCAGTGGGTACAGGGCATACCACACATTCAAAATTATACAGCAAACCTCTTCCTTTATATACATTTGCAATTTATGTTTACTTTACATGTTGGAATTGGCTTAGTCACTTTGTCAGAACCAAGCTCTGTACAACATATGCTGGCCACACCCTCTCCATGTATGACTTACTCTCTACCTCATCTTTAGGTTCCCAACTTCTCTTACCCACTGCTATCTTGTCTACTGTAAGTAGTACCCTGAGCATTCTCCCTTATCAGAGCTAGTACAGATCCTCTGTTTCCAGCCTGCTGATCCATTTACCTCCTTAATCTATTTCCCCAATTGAGGCCTATGTCGAGTTACTCACGTCAAGACAGGTTTAATCTCTGCAAAAGAAGCAGTTAACTCAACTGACTGCACATTAGGTTATTTTACTGTAAGAGTACATCAAGTAAGATCTTTTATGAAAGTTTGTAATGCACCAGACTTAATAGCCAAAGTCAGCTATGCATACAAGTTAGAAGATGTGTGTGTGCGTAGAGAAAATTGTAACTGTGCTGTGACTTCAGCATCACTTCACAAGAGGGCAGTGAAGCAATCAGGCAGGGAGAGGCTAACTTGCCAACCAGATGAGATCAGCTTCAAACACCCAGTCATTCTCCAGCCCAGGAGAAAACAATGAGGGACATCAACAAATACTGAAAACAAAACCCCGAGAAAGGAGGGAGTTCTCCCACTTTTAATATTAATGGGAACTAAAGAAAAAAAAAGGCAAACCCTTTTAAAGTGGAAGGAGTTTGAACTCAAGACCATCCTGAACTTGGGAGCCAATCTTAAGGCAGGAGGGTGCATGTGAACACTAGCTAAGGGATACACCAGGAAATTGTTTTAAGACCATAGGTAACTTATTAAAAAACAAATTGTACATAATATGAAAGTGCATAGCCTGAGGTTGCTTCTTTATGTTTATGGTCTATTGAACATATATGTTTTTATTCTTTGTGCAGGGCCCCAGAAAACATAGAACCAATGCTGGCAGCTTCCCCTACAGCAGGACTCCATAGCAGCCTCTCTCATTGACCCCGCCAGGCTCAAGGTGAGCAAGCGCTTTGCTCATGCTCACCCCAGGGCTCAGCAGCATGTTCCATTCAGTGCCATTCTCAGCATTAGAGCCAGAGCACTAATTACAGATTCCTTCTGGCAGAGGGGACCTAGTGGTCTATGGCTTACAGGGGGTCACCTCCATGGAGTACATAAGAAATTCCAGTAGTATTATTATGAAATGTATGTATGACTTGGTTTTCCCACTCTGTTTTTGTATCATCGCCTACTGAGTGTGAAAAGGTCTTTCTTGTTACAGAGGATAAATTTTATTGTACACATACACACCGACAAAAAGTATTGCCATCAATATTAATCAACAATTAAAGATAAGGCAAAGTAAGAAAAATGCTACTTGAGAACTTAGTCAAAACCCAGTGAATTAGACTCATTTACAAATGTACTTTCACATGCATAATAAAAGCCAGTGTGATTGGTTGATTTAACCATATGAATTTTGGTTTGACATGTGGTGTTGACAAGTTGTGGTAATGATTTATTAAGCGTTGCATTTTTAAATCTCAATATCTACTGTCAAATAATTGTTTGACCCCCTCCCCCATCATTTCCTGGTAATGTGAATATTTAAATCCCTAGAAGGCTACAAATAATTGCTTAAAACCCAAACATTGCAAATATCACCAAAATAATTAAAAAAAATCAACTTCTGCTCAGTCTAAGGATAAGCAATGAAGTGACTGGTGTGAGTCCCCCAAGAGCTGTCTATATGTGAATGGAGCAACCTTGGGAATACAATGGAAGATAAAAACCAGATCATTAGCTTGACAGACCATGTTAAAACATCATGATTGATCTGGAGACAAAAGTGCTGGGGAACCACAGTAAGATCCTGTTCAAAGGGAGGACAGGGCAGTGCAATCCATTATCCAGGACATTTAAACAAGGCAGAGAGGTGGTCCAGCCAGCTAATTCCCAAGCGGGGACAGAACAGGGACCACCTCACTGAATAAACAGAAGCTGGCAAATTAGGGAAGAAACCTGTGTTGGGTTTGATCGTCTCTTTTAACATAGCGCACCTACATGATCTCTTCCAGTTAACGAATAAGTGTCATTTTGAAAAGGCTGTCCTGTGTCCCTGGAAATGTCTGCTGGTTGTAAAGCGCCTAAGCAGGTAAGTCTCCAACAGGGCTACAAGATCATCTGGACTTGCTGAAGGAGCCATGTTGAGAGACAGAGGCCCTGAAGCCAGGGATACAGTTTTGAAATTGCAGGTTACAGGTCTTCCCCTTGTAAAAGGTGGAGGCCTCAAGCTTAGCACAGAGAAGAACACACTGTCAGAGAGACTGTATAAAGGTCAGACGTATAGCATGCTCCAGAGTAACAAAATCTCTCTGGACAAACAGCCTGGCACCTCCAACACTGCTATACCACTTCCCAGGGGCTGGTAGGCAACCCAGGCTCACCCTCTGCACTGGGTTCAAGCTGTGGAGGAAATTTTAGGGGTGTTCAGTCAGCGGAGGCCACACTTAGCAAAAGAGAAAAGTTTAGTAGAAACCTATACGCAGCTGCGGACCCCTGGGACCAGGCAAAGGCCCAAGAGCCCCTCACAAAGGGTGGAGTTACTTTTATATAGGTAATACATTTTCATATTACAATTATGTATACATCACATAGTGCAACTTGGCTCCCCTCCAATCCCGCAGTGCCCCTCACTATCTTTCCTTATTAGGGAAGATGCTCTTCTTTCCTTTTATGGGGTCTGCTAAATGGCTGTTTTCTTTAGTTTCCTTCCCCGCGCTTGTTTTTTTCTTATGTTCATCCCCCCCCCCCCCCCCCCCCGTTCTGGCAGAGTACGTGACTTCTTGCTCTAGCTAAAATGGAGTTTACTGATTACAAAATGGAGTTAGCTAGCCGCTATACTTAATTTCTTCCACAAAGCCTAGGGCCATATAACAAGCATCCAAGGTCTATAAAGTCCTCACCCATGCTACTGTTTCCATAGGCTTCTTCCTACCTTCCTTCTCAGGCTTCCTTCTGCCTTGACTACTCTGGGGTTGACTCTTCTTCCAGCCCAGTGCTAATTCCCCCTTTCTTTCTATTCCCAGAGAACAGCTACAGACAGAGACAGACCTCTGCAACCCTTTTCTACTGCAAACTTCCAGGCTTTAAAATCCAGCCTAGCTCCTGCCTACCTGGGCTTCTTGTTCAGTTAGAGCTGGCTCTCCCTCCAGGTGCAGCCACATATCCTAATTAGCACCTCAACCCCTCCAAGGCATGTGTGGTGTACACACCAACTTTCAGAGATCAGGAAAATGAGCCACAACTAGCCCTAGGGCAAGATAAACAGGGGAAGACCACAGAAAATCAATTCCACGGGTATCATAGATGCCCCAGTTTTAGGAAACACAGCACTTTTGGATCCGTGACATCTCAACCACACCAGAGCCAAGGCTGGCCCTGGGGGTTTATTTTAGCATCCAAGTTTGTCATGTAAACAGAGAACAACATGTGTGCAAAGGGATTTAGCATCAGGTATCTTGTGCGTGAACCCTCTGACTCACAGGGGAGCTACTTCTTTCTCAAAATAATTGGGCTTGAGGCAGCGTGAAGAAAAGAAGGTTCCCACGTGATCTAATAAGTTTAATAGAGGGAGGATGAAGTTGTTGCTTTGGGGGAAGAACCCATTCCAGGGGAAGGGGAGGTAAATACCCTAGTGAAGGTTAAAAGGGATGAGTGTGGCAGAGGTCACATTGGTGACAGTTGATGAACCCTTAAAACTCCCTGCAGAGGAAAAAATCCCAGAGACCAAAACAGAAACTTAGCACAGGCAAAATCAAGGAGTCCTGCGGCACTTTTAAAGACTAACCAATTTATTTATTGCATGAGCTTTCGTGGGTGTACTCCCACTTTGTCAGATGCTTGCATTTCATATTACTCCTTTGTTTTGGTGTGGCTGGAATAGACTGACATGGCACCCCCTGGAACTGAAGCACAGGCGGGTCAAGCACACAAAAGGCCTTAATAAAGACTGTGGGGTCTTTTCCCATTATAACAGGTAATTTTGCTGCCCTTGTCCCCCACCCACCTCCATGTTAATTGCTGGACTCCACTGTTTGAATCCTGACCACTGCTTTGATTTGCTGTAACAGTCTGACCTGAGCCTATGACTAATGCTGCTCTGCATTTATTTTCCTCCCGTTCTCTGAGCTCCCCTCTTTCAAGCGTCCCATGAAGTGGGATTTTCTCCCACGAAAGCTCATGCGATAAATAAACTTGTTAGTTTTTCAAAGTGCCCCAGGGCTCCTTGTTTGTTCTGCTGAACGACAAGAAGGACACGGCTGCTCCTTTGGAAATAAAGGCCTGTAGCTCTGGTGCATCACCGCCTTCAGCCAGAACTACTCCCCACCATCTCCCACCGTGCCTCCCTGCGCTGGCTCCTTTCCCCGGCCCCGCTCCCTCCAACCCTTCTGCTCCCCGCGCAGCTGGCTGCGAGGCGCTGACCCTGCAGGGGGCGCCGCTCGGCGCCCGACGCCGACTTGAGCACGGGGCCTTCTTGGCGACCGGGCCAGCTCGTTGGCGCTGGCGGGCTGAGCTGGGACGTGGATGCGGAAGTGGCTGGCGGGAGACGAGGGGCGGCAGCGGGGCGCGCGTGGTGAGTGCGGGGCCCGGCCGGGCGGAGCCGCTCCGCCGGTTCAGGTTCGCGCCAGGGGGCGGGTCTCGCTGTGCGGGGCTGGCCTGCGGCCATGGGGGGTCTCTGTGCGGGGCTG
>ML685805.1:71187-87803 GCA_007922175.1 Pelusios castaneus | reverse complement strand
TCTCACAATGTTCTCCCTGCGACCAGATGCTGGCATGAACGCCTGTGCAGGCTGGGTTATTTCTGAGCCAGTAAAACTCGTGCTCCAGCAGTCCCCGGGGGAGGGGGTTCATGGTGTGACCTGCACTGATCTCTTTCAGGTTTTATCCAGCTTGAATTGGTCAAAAGGGACCCACGCATAGTTTTTCCCATTTGGCAGGCAGATCATAGTCTGTGCTAAAGGCGTTGGTGGACTGGTGGTTCAGTTCCCAGGTTGCAAAACCCACAGCCACAATTTGCATGAATTGGCAAACACTCTGGCATCTGGACCACTGCAAGACCTGAATTGCCCAGGGGGACCAAAATATCCCTGGCCTCTACAGGTGGTCCTTAAAGGTGAGGCACACTTGCAGGACATGACAGCTGTCACTGCTCCTGTTGTTCTCAATAAGTAGATAGATTAACAAAAAAATCAGCAGGTTTTTAATTAATATTGGGGCCCCCTCCTCTATTCCTTATCTTTTTCACTTCCCAAGAGTGGGAAGGCGCTTTGCTGAACCAGTTGAGTCTTTATTTACCTGTTGATAGGATCATGGCAAAAGCTGGAGGAAAAGGAGTGAACCTGAAAGACATACTCGATGGCAATGAGTTGGACTTGAGCCTGAGTGACCTGAATGAGGTGCCAGTCAAAGAGCTGGTCAGTATCCATCTTTCCTGGGGGATGTAAGGTATTTTAGGGGAGTCTCTGAGATAATGCTGGGTCTTTGTGAATGTACTGGTCTTAGGAGGGAGAGAGAGAGGGACTGGGGGTGATTCCTGGGAATGCAGTGGACCCCGTGTAAGTTTTGTGATTTTTCACTAGCTCAAGTTGTGTTTGTGCCAGTTCTGTGTTTAAAGACATATATTTCATTTCTCCTGATTGGAGAAAAGAGAGAGAGAGAGCTACACAATTTGGAACTCTTCCTGTCTTCTGCATTTTTGGTGGCTGAAATAGTCTGAAGAAGAGAGGGTTTCCAACTATTCTGGATTAAACAGATGCGTTGGGTGAAAGCTCATGCGATAAATGTATTTGTTGGTCTTTAAAAGTGCCATAGGACTCCTTGTTTGCTTGGGGTGAAGAATCTGTTTCAGGAAGAGCAATCTACATAGGCCCCTGAATTTGAGTGAGATGTTATGAGAGTCTCAAAAGTAACTTGAATGTGGCAATTAGCGAATTCTTACAACTTCATGTATGGGAGAAATCCTAAAGATTGAAACGGAAATTTAGAGAGCAGTGTTTCAAATGTGTTAAAGTACTGCAGCTTTGATATAGGTTTCCCTTGGCTCTTTTTTCAGGCTGCCCTTCCAAAGGCTACCAAATTGGATTTGTCCTGTAACAACCTCATTTCCTTACCGGTAAGACGAGAAAGCAGCTTGATGGAGAGGGGAGGGGGTCTATTTGAAATATCTTTTGAAAGGTACGGTTATCCTTCTGCATGAAAGGTGTGGTAACTAGTTCTCTTAGCTTCTTGGGAGGTTGGGTGACATTGCCACCATTACAGAGGGGCCAGTCTAAGTGACTGACTTATACTGAGTTAGGCAAGATATTAGCTGTGCTTTCTTAGCTGTCTGCAGGGTGCAGCATATGCTAGCTATTACATTCTGGTATTTCTCTGACAAGCTTCTAAAGGTCTTCACTCCTGTTTGGTCTCTAGTCGGACTTCTGCAGTTTGACCCACCTGGTGAAACTGGATCTGAGTAAAAATCAGCTTCAACAGCTTCCCTCAGACTTTGGTCGCCTGGTTAACCTGCAGCACCTGGACCTCCTGAACAACCGATTAGTCGTGCTGCCAGTCAGCTTTGCTCAGCTCAAGGTAAAACCCTTTTGGTAGGCAGTTTAGATAAGCCCTTGGAACGCAGCCCAGCAACTCATGATTCTTCTATAGTTGATTTTGCCAGTAAAATATAAGTCTTTGCTAGCAGACCACTGTGGGTTCCAAAACGTAACTGAGATCCGCAGCGTTGCCTTGCTAGAACTTCCACGGTTCTGTTATGGATATACTCCTGCCTGAAACCTGCACTGGTCTCCCCTGTCTCATTCATTTATGTGACAAATAGCTCTTCGTTTCTGCTTTGATTCTCTAAAATAAACACATAGAATAAACACTCTTCGTTTACCACTGTACTGATGTCTGCATATTCTAGCCTGGTCCCGTTTGTATTTCCTTCCTGCAGAATCTGAAGTGGTTGGATCTGAAGGACAACCCCTTGGATCCTATCCTGGCGAAAGTGGCAGGAGACTGCCTGGATGAGAAGCAATGTAAACAGGCCGCTATCAGAGTAAGGAAACTGTTCTGTGTTAATTCTTTGTCTTCTTACCTGGATACCTTGGCTGTTCTTTCTCCTCCTCTTGCTTGGAGGCTCTCAACATGGCAATTTTTAAGATATCATCAGGCAGGATGGTAATGCAGGGGGGGCTAGATCCATTCAAAGACACTGTTAATCCTGTGATGATTTCACTACTGCCATGACTCTGGAGACCTAGGAAAGTTACCTAAGCAGTGTGCTCCGCCTGAAGTGGCATTAAGAGTGAGCATTAAATGTTAATCACTAGAACAAAAGATGTACTCGGGAAAAAAACTCCATCCCCTGCTCTGCGCTTCTCAAGAAGTGCTGGGAATCGGTAGGCTTGTGTAAAGAGTTACTGGTTGGAGCCATGGAGCAGGGCTAGAGGAGGTTGAAGCCTACACTGCTGCAATTTCCTGCCCTTCCTCAGGAAGGGGTCACATCCCCTTTTTCAAGCCTCAGGAAAACCATTTGATCATGGAGCTGGGCACACACAACAAGCACCAGTGCACAGGCTGCAAGGAGGAGGCCTTTTTATATGGTGAGGTTTTTGTCTGACCCTGTATCAGCGTCTTTGGGACCAAAGTTGAGACAGTGCTTTGAACACCCAGGGAAGTCTCATTGGAGTGACATCAAATTGCTCCAGCTGAGCATTTAACCCAAGGCAGATTTTACTACACACTCCTTTATCAGACTTGTATGTATCCTGGTAGATGACGTCCTCAGGTTGGGGTTCATCTCTTTTGTAGAAAAGTGAAATCAGTGTCTACTGTCTCACAGCTTTCTTCATCATTAACATGTCTGTTACCTCACTTTCATGATCAAAGCCCAATGGACTGTTAGACAAGCTAGACCTAAACTCTGCAGCCAGGGCTCCTAGACCTCTTCCAGCCTCACTTAAATCTCTTGCATAGATCTCATCCTTTTGTCTTGGATCTTGAAGGTGCTGCAGCATATGAAAGCTATCCAGTCTGAACAGGATCGAGAAAGGCAACGAAGGCTACAAGCAGAGCGAGGTGAGCACAAAAAATCCCAACCCTTCTACTGCTCTAGGCTTTTTTCTTTTGCTTCCATTGATTACATGTCCAAACCAGCTGATTCTGCTCCTCAAAGGCAGCCAACAAATATCATGGCACTGAGGACAGACCAAATGTTTGTCCTGATTTGGAGGAGGAAATCCCTGGATAACCAACTGCATAAACCCATAATTGGGGAGAGGTGCCTGAGCTACTGTAGAGAAAAGGAACAGGTCTGTGGATGATCATTTGGATAACCACAGAAAGGCCTGACAGCTGTGAGTTCCCAATGGGTGCTGGGAGATCTACTAGAACCTAGAGGCTGATTTTATTTCAGTATGCCTTAGCTTCCATGCTGATACACCATAGAGGAGAACTCTCTTGTTTTAAAGGGAATCATATTTCAGATGCACCTTCTTTTTCTTCCTTTCTTGGAAAGGTAGTATGGCTTGAGTGCTGGAGCAAGAGAATGGGAGTCTTCCTGCTATTCACAGTGAACATGTCTTGTAGACCCTGTCTACACAAGACTCAGTTCAGAGCTTTAATTCACTATAGGCAGAAATGCTAATGCAGCAAAATCTCAGTTGTCTTACCTCAAAGTGCTACAAATGCATGAGATCTGTCCACAAAAGTGCCTGCACAGTTGCAGTTACCTGAGATAAATTATGGCTCCAAACTTTAAATGTAAATACACTCAACAGAACTGAAAAATCATAATACCTAAGATTACTATAATGGAAAAGTTAGTGACATTTATTTCGGTATATTGTCTGCATCTGACAATACTCAGGGCATAGTTAGCTTCTTTTCTGTGAAACAGTGTTATGAATACAGAAGGGGGTCAGGAGAACCCTTAATTTTTTAAAAAGGAATTTAAAAAACTACTCAGGACACACTATAGAAAGGGTCCTCTATCAAAGTAGGATTTCTTTAAAAGCCGTTAATAGAATTTAAGTTGACTATCAGTGTCCCTTTGTGCTTTCATTTCATGCATACATAACATGAGGACCGTGCCTCTTACGTGGTATTATGGGGCTAAGATAATGCTTATAAAGTGGTGAAATTTCTGCGTGATGCTGTAGAGAAAGTGAGGGATAAGGAATGAGTAACTTCACTGGCTCACGGAAGACTGCTTCCAGGGAAGAACAGATCTGAAGGAAGGAGTGCATGCATTTCTGAAAAATAAAATAGGGCAGTTATTTCATTGCTTTCCCCTCCCACTGGGGATGAGGCAGTCATGCAGTGAAAGGGAAGGTGGAGTGCTGGCCCTACAGAAATGTTTGTACTGCTCCCCAGAAATGGAAAAGAAGCGTGAAGCAGAGCAGCGAGCAAGGGAGGTGCAGGAGAGGGAACTTCGGAGGCGAGAGAAGGCAGAAGAGAAGGAACGCAGGAGACGCGAGTATGATGCACTAAGAGCTGCAAGGCAGGAAATGGAAACACAAACAAAACAAGAAACCAGTGAGATCCCAAGTAAGTAAATATCCACCAAGGAGGTGTGTTCTGTATAGTTTAACTGTTTTCATCTCTGTTTTGGCAAAGCAGCAGAGAAATAGGAGCAAGTTTTACCTACCTTCAGCTCCACCATGCTTTTGAGAGTGCCCGATTATGTAGCAGAAAGTAGTTCCTTGAAGTCAAGGAGTGTGGAAAACCAATGGCAGACCTATTTCAGAATATTTCTGCACATGAATAGCTCTGGAAGAACAAGCAGAACTTCAGCATCTTTGCAATTGAGCTCTTGATTATGTACCTGAGTAATTCAAAGTTCTGCAACTGCTGCTGAGGAATATTTCCTCTGTCTCAAAAGATTTATTGCACGCAATTTAAAAAGGAGCACAAAACAGAGTTCATTGGCAAAAAAGGCTTCTTAAATGCATTTCTTCATCTTCAAAGCTGTTTGCTCATCTGGGTAATTCTGTATGTGGGCATCATGGTGTCTTTTCTGAGAGACCAAAATATCTGCTTCTGGAAAAGAAATATGAAATGTTTCATCCTTTGTGGATAAGGCCTGTACTTGTATTTAGACCAGATGAAAGCCAGGGAAATCTGAAATGGTGTGGGAATTGTTTTCTTGTTATGAGAACTAAGCACACAGCCTGGCATTTTACTGTAAGGGACTTGTATAGGCATGTAGGATGCTTCCCTGGATAGATTTCTCTTGATACATTATTTGATCTTCCCATTCTTTTCCCAATTGATATCATTACAGAGCTTTCATCAGCTGCTCGTCCATCCCAGCTGCCCCAGCATAGGCGCTCCTGGTCCCAGGCACTGATGAAGCTGCTACTCTTGGTACTGCTGTGTGCCCTTAGTACTCTGGTTGTTTGTCGAGTGACGGAGCTGCGGAGCCAGTCTCTGTGCATCAGCGTGAATGCTCTCTATGAGGACGTGGCGACTGCTTTGAAAAACCACAAAATTTTGCAAAATGTACTGCATCAGAACTCGCAGCAGTGATTCTGCTACCTGGACACACGCATTGTCAGCATCTCTTGCCACCATCGACACAGCCAGAATTCCTATGGAATTGTGTTCTGGGGAAACTGCCTTTAATAGTCAGCACTGGATTTGCAGGTCCATTCAGAAGCGAGCGGAACTCCTTCTTAGATCATTTTTGTTGTGCTTGTCACTCAGCTGGTCTGCAATTCCAGTCATTTGCCTACATTAATAAAACCTGTTAACATGCTCTCTTACTAATGGAGCAGGAGGTTGCCAGTGGACAGAGGAGTGAGAAAGTCCTCTCTTCTGGGTAACTATGGCCTGAAAGAATGTGGATTGTTTTGAGTATCCATCTTCTTGTTGACACTTTTGTTCACGCAATCCTTTGCTGAAAATCAGTAATGCTGTGGCTGTATGGTATGGGATTATACATAAGCCCACTCCACGACCAAACGAAGTATGTAGAATGGCTGTGTATTGATACAGAGTGGAGGAGTGATGAAATGCTATTGAAATAAGAATTGTCAGTATTGTCAATATAACAGTTTTCGCAGCAGTTTGGTGTCTGATTCCAAGGGGGATATTTACATGGCTCACATATGTGCATACAGTGCCTTAGTTTTGATTAGGGTCTTGCATGCTAACAGATTTTATCATAATGTGACCACAGCCCTGAGTAAGCTAGTGCCACCGAACAAGTTGAAAGATGACAGCAGTGCTACATCTTATCAAAATGAAGCCTGCCTTCTCCATCCTGTGCAAGGAGCAGTAATAGGCAGTGGGTGGCACCAGGATACAGAGCCCGTAAGACAGCTGGGCTGTGGTGACCCTATCATATATTAAAGCAGGGGTGGACAAAATTGGCTCACAGCTAAGCCCCAGCAATTTTACTTTTGGTCAGGGGAGGGTGCTCCATCATCACATTTCCGCAATGGAGCTAAGCAACAGGCTACTAAAACTGATTACCATGGTGACCAGAAACATACATGTGTCGAGGCCTGTGTTAAAGGCCATTCTCCATAAAGAGTCTCAACCTGGTCAGCGTGACATGGGCATCCTCACTGCTGAAGCTCAGAGGCTCCAGCTGTATAGGATTGATCACCCAAGCGTTTCAAGTGCAGCAACCTAGAGTCTGCTGTCTCATGTCCCTGTAGTTCAACACAGCTGTTCTGTTGCTGTACAGCAGTGGGTGGAATTACTGCATGACCGCCTGAGGACTTGCTCCCCTCACATTCCTAACAGCCCATCTGAGAGGAGGAGAAGCCTGTTTAATGCAAATGGACAAAAGGTAAGCCTGCTGCTCCCTGGCTCCATTGAAACAGCTAGTTTAGGGTATCACCACAATGCTGAAACAGGTGTTTGCTTTTTATGGGAATGGCATATTGTTCTGAGGGACTGTCACTACTGGTTATGAACCATCAATACCCCACTATAGGGCCAGATTATCCCTGGCAGAGGAGTGTGTTCTACCTGACAACCATTCCAATGAACTTTGCCTCATGGAGAAAGACCCGGAGCCGTCCTGCAGGCTAATGGTATGACTATCCCAAAATCACACATGACCATGCCAAAAATCACTTCTCTAGTGGTGATCCCCGCATGGATGTATTAACAACAAAGAAGATATCCCTTCTGGAGTGGTACTAGTGCAATGGATAATTCTATCCATTACCCAGTATTTGACTTGATTTAGCCCTCATTTCAGTAATTGCTTTGTTACACGAATATTGACAGACCTCAGCTGTCCCCCCACAAGCATGTCAGTGCTGATGGCTTCAGGGGATGTCAAATATACCTACCAAAGGCAGAGGCTCCCACACTTAAAGCATCTCTTGCTGAAAATAAAACCTATTAGAGCTCAAATTATTCTCCATGAATCAGCATTCAGGCCCCAGTAAATCAAAGTGTGGCTGGAGCCTTTGAGTCACTGCAGCTCTAACTTGTATCTGAACAGTGTATAAAGCATCTTTCATTGTTGAAGAGTTCAGATTTGGGGAGAATAACTGCTTGCTTTATGCACCAGAGAAAAAATTCTGCCATTCTAATGGAACCAACTCCGGAACTGTGCTCTTTCCAGCAAATGTTACTGGACAATTGTAGATGAGCCAATGTCCCTCCACTACTAGAGTTAAGGCAGGGCTCAACAAATCCTGTGCTCCAAGTCACCATGGTGCCCAGGATTTTGTGTCTAGCAACCAGGAGAGTGAACATCCCATGGCACCTAAAAAAAGAGCTGGTGGTGCTGATATCTTCAGTGCTGCTGCCTCTGCCTCCCCCCACGCACCACTGAAAGTGGCGTTTTTCAGCCACGGTGGTGGTTTTTTGGCAGTGGAGGGTCCCATCTCTGCCACACACCTGGGTGCCTCAGTTTTGGGGGTGGCCTCTGGATGTCCAGATGATTTGTCAAGGCCTGGGTTAAGGTTTGTTTTTTTAAGCTCACGGGTTATAGGAAAGGACAAATAAGGGCAGATGGCTTCTTTAAAGGATGACACTGGAAACAGCTTCGCTCCCGTAGAAGAGACCTGGCCCTATACTGCAATCCTAATAAGGCTCTAGAGAAAATCTACTTCCAGTAGTAGAGAAGATTTATTCTAAGGAAAGAAAATGCAGTTTATCACAGGCAGAAACAAGCTATCACTACTGCACCTGAGGGCATCACAGCCTTGGCCAAGGAAAACATTGAGGTGCCTTCTAAAAACAGCGTTTGTAGAGAAGTTCCAGAGCGGTAACCACGTTAGTCTAGTTCAGCAGAACAAACCAGGAGAGTGACACAGGGCTCCCTCTTTGTATCACTTGTAGAGTATTTCAGGCATCCCTGTGCCAGAGGGGAGGTATGCTTCTTTTCAGGCTGGAGAAACAGCAGATTAAGTCTTTAAAAACAAGAATCATGACTTCATTTATTAGCTAAAACACTTTTCTTCCCAGAAGGGAGAGGAATATATTTAGCCAGGCAACCAGTAAAATCCATGTTTTCTTGGGCTAGCCAGTGACATCCAGAGAGAGGTCAGGATTGTGAGAGGTCATCTGCAGATAAATCCGTTTGGAGAGTTCTGGTCCAACCCGCCGTGACGTGGCTGTTACACCATTACCACGGCGCACAGGTATGTCAGCTAGCAAGTTCTGTCGCTCTCGCTCTGACAGGCATCTCTGATAGGCCTAAAAACAGTACAAAAGGAATGGTGATTTCATCCACTGTCATGTTCCTTTGTCCACAAAGGACTTCCAAGGAGAAAGGCTCCTTCCATGCTTCAGCCTTTCATGGTTCTCCCTCCAGACCTCACCTTGTAGGCAAAAAGCAGCCCCCACTGTTAGCCTGTACTTACTAAATTCCTGGACACTGCTGGACTCTGCCAGGCACACAACTACAACAGAAAGAAACATGCCCCCTGGGTACACCTAGAACAGCCAGGGTTGCTTTACTTATGCATGATGGGAGACTTGTTTTCCCTCTCTGCAAGGGGAAACTCTCAATCAAGCAAGTTAGGGAATGAACCTCAGTAAGGTAGAGGTCCCCTCTCGATAGCTTCAATCAGCTGTAAACACAGAATTCTGCCAGAGCCAAGGGATGCGGAGAAGTCAGTTCCTACAGCATCTTTGTTAACCGACAGGAACCATCACATGCCTTTCAATCAAACTCTGCATCAGCCACCACTGTTGAGAGACGTTTCAACAAATCCTGTGAGAGACTTAGCTATGCAGGTAATAAAGGATAGCTGTTCTGGGTTAACTCCAAATGTAGATGCTCTTATTCCAAATGATCTTAATACACTTCCAACATGGATCAAGCCAAGCTAATTCTGGAATCAGAGCAGCCATTGAGTTAGCCTGATTTAAATTCAGGCCCTGCTTCATACCAGATTAATTTTCACATGCAGATTTGCCTCATGTCTAAAACATTAGGGTTCAAGCTATCTCCTGTCAGAAACACAATGGAAAAGTTCTTTACTAATTACTTCATATATTGGTGCGGGGAGTGAACAGGAAAACGGCCACTCAGGCAGTCCCAGTTTTTCCACAGATTACTCTGATGTCTTTTCATCAGCATCTCCCTCATGTGCAATCTAATGCTTAGATTACAGGAATTAGGAGACTGGAATTTTATTCCTGGCTCTGTCACTAGTTTACTGGAATGCTAGGTCACAATCAATGCTTCACTTTTCTCTTCTGCAAAATGGGGATAGTCCGTCCACCCCCCCCCCCCCTTTTTTTTTTTTTTTTTTTTTGAAGTGTGGTGAGAGCCACCAATGACAGGTGCTCTGGAAGTACCAAGTTACCCCATGCACTACCAGAAGGGGACTGGATGTTTTCAGATAAAGTATTCTAAGGAGAGATGGGATTAAAAATCTCAGAATTAAGCTCTATGAAATGATTTAACACAAATCACATGCTTCCCTTCATTGCATCAGTGAGCTGGGTGAGCAAATTCATCAATAACCACAAAACATCCTTACCTGATTCAGAAGCAGCGGGGAAGGATAGGCAGCCACAATGGCACTGGCCATTTCCAGGCTGACTCGGTTGAATTGCTGGATCTGCCTCTTCCAAACCTGTGAGAGTCCCTTCCCTGTGCGATCCACCTTCACACCACCACACCATTCACTCTCCAGATGGAAGGAGAAGCTTGTCTTCTCTCGCTCTTGCCTGCAGAGGACAGAAGGCCAGGGGAACAAGACAATCACAAACCCAATCTTTGCATCTCTCAGCAGATAAGAGAGAAACACTGGCCACAGAGCAGGAAAGTCTCACATCCAGCATAGAATGAGAGAGATCAGTAGTACCAAGGGAGATGTCCAAAATCTAACTACTTTCCCTGTCGGCATTAGCATGATCCCTTTACTGGGATGGAAAATACGCACAGAGCTTAGCACATCAGGAGCAGAACTGAGTGTAACAAGGGGCACAGAGGTAACTATGCTGGCTTTGTTCTACCCAGGGATTCCCCGTAGTAACGGCAGCCTCAGGTCCCCTTTGGGCTACTGGAGCAGCACAAAAGGGACAGGAATAAAGCAGAAACTGGTCCAAATAATCCATATTTTTTATTCTCAATGCCAATATCCCAGCACTCACAAGCAACCCTGTGACAAACCAATGCACATGCCATCTCGGAAACAGAATTCAAGCCATCAAAGTGATGTTACAAGCCACGATAAAAACATTTTAAAGGTTTCCTGGATGTTACTCCGAGACAAACACTGACGCTGCTGTGATGAGAGTTCAACCTTATGCTGCCGGGGAGCGACCCACGAGATTGTGGCTATGGGAACATAATTACAACAGTGTCTTCTTGGGGTCATCTATTAAATGGGGGTTCTGCCTCTGTGACATCTCGCAACCACAAATATGTTCAGGGTGAAGCATGAAAGCTGGTGCTATAGCAACTGAGTCCAGCTACAGGGCAGAGCCCGTCCTTATTTACATCCCCTTTCCATCACCAAACGCAGACTGAAAACAGGATCTTTACCTGACCCTCTCAGCTCAGACTCCACGACGGACTAGGAGAAACAAGCTCTTGGGGAAGTCACCCCAAATGCTCCACTGTTTCAACGCAATTCGCTTTTAAGGCATCTCCTCAATGGCAGCTCAGCACTGCCCGGTCTCTGAGGATGCTTCTTTACTGAGAAAAAGCGTGTTCTCAACTCAGGTTAAAGTAGTGAGGACACAACTCAACTTTTCACTCTGGGTAGCAACTCAAATTCAGCCACAAGCTGCCTTATAGGCTTTAACTCATGCTGCTCTCCCAAGTTCAAGCAGCGTCATTGTCTCTTCACTGTTATTTTAACCTAATTTGCTAACCGGAGTTAGGAACACACCCTGTTTTTGGCACCGAAGACGTAACCTAAGAATGCACTATACTGTGCAGCACTGAAGTAAGATCGTGTGACTGCTGTTCCCCTCCAAAACTCATAGAAATGAGGCCTCTCCTAAGGAGATCCCCAAAATCAAGATCAGTTACAAAATAAATCTTATACTCTCACTCACTTGAATGGTGCTTCAGCCACAGCTTTGGTGAACATACCGGCCAAGTCTCCAAGCTCCTTCCAGCCCTCAAGGATTCTAAGCTGGACTCCTGTGTGAAGCTGCAAATCCACCAGTGCCTGTCGACATGAGAAGGCCCAAGAGCAAGTGAGGTGACTCATCAACTACTTGAAGGGGGGCTCCAAAGAGGAGGGAGCTAGGCTGTTCTCGATGGTAACAGAGGACAGAACAAGGAGCAATGGTTTCAAATTACAGCTGGGGAGGTCAAGGTTGGATATTAGGAAAAACTTTCTCACTAGGAGGGTGGTGAAGCATTGGAATGGGCTATCTAGGGAGGTGGTGGAATCTTCATCTTTGGAGATTTTTAAGGCTCGGTTAGACAAAACTCTGGCTGGGATAATTTAGGGGGAGTGGTCCTGCTTTTTAGCAGGGGGTTGGACTAGATGACCTCGTGAGGTCCCTTCCAACCCTATGATTCTATGATCCCCTCCTCTCACACACACCAGCCTCAAGTCCAATCCCGACTCCTTTTGCTTAAGGCAAAGGTTTAGATGTTTTGGGAGGGGACATGAACCCAAGAAGTCTCTGAAAACAGCTGCACTCGATCAAGAAACCAACAAACACACACAAGATTTTGGCATGACGGGCCTTCACAGGACTTAGCATCAGAAGGGACAAGGTGTTTTTGGGACACTGCCCCAGTCCCTTATTACAGCCTGCTATGGAACAAGAAGGCAGCCTCTTCCCCATGGGAATGGCTAGTTGAAGGCATTAAAAAGAGTCAGTTTGGGATGTTTTATCCATTGCTTCTTGAGTGCGCTCTAGAAAAATCTGTGATATGCCAGTTTAATGCTATATCAGTTGTAGCAAATTAACACCTCCATAGAGAGGCTCCCGTTTTGCACCATGTACCCCCTCCAGTGTCCATTGTCACCTCTGGTAAACACTCTGATTGGGGTTATCGATGGGGCTGGGAAGAATAATTGGGGTTACATCAGAAATCTACATTAAGGGACTGACTTCTGGAAATAACATGGAGGAGGCACACAGGTCTCCTCGGAGGTGAGATTCATGTGCAGCATTAGGTCCTCTAGCAGCTAATCACAGATGAAAAAAATACATCTTATTCAGGCTGCCTCCCTAGCGGCAAGGAGAGTGCAAGAGCACAGGCTTAGACACAGTAGAGCCAAGAAAGAAAGAGACACAAAACCATCTGCATGGTTCTCACTAGCATCAGAAGCCTTGGGCCTATCCTGTTTCTATTAGATATGTTCAGGTCAGTTCCTCGTTGCCTGGGGTGGAGAGCTGAGGCTGACTGGCTCTACTCACAAACTCACATATTAAGAAGGGTTGAATTCCCCGCATCCCAGAGTGCGTCTTCTCAGGTAAAATGCTAAAGCACTGGGAGAGCCAGGAAAGGAGAACAATGCTCCAAGTTTACCCACTTCTTCCACTTCCACCCTGGACAGTTCTGGGCCATAACCCTCCTTTTCCTTCCGTTTTTTCCGTTTTCCCGGTCCTTCTGTTTGGTTCCCATTCAGCACTGCTTGTCGCAGCTTCTTCCGGGACTGAACTTTGTGAGACCTGAGAAGAAAATGAAGAGCTCTGTTATCTGCTCTAGTGCCAGCAGAGGGCACTGCAGGAATGGGGCAGCAGTGGGGATTGCTGGAGAGCTCAGTTACTAGCCACCCCCCGTAAGAGATGCCACATAGAACAGTGAAGCAACTCTGGTTACGTGAAATTTTCATGTTGCAGCCTTTGCTAGTAGGAAATACCATAAATAATGATGCAGAACACCTACAATGCCCTAGCTGTGGCTACTGCCAACACTTATCTTGCAACGAACGGCATAGCAATCTCATGAATTCTAACCTGAAATATTTTTCTAGTTCAACTACTGCCAGAGCAAGAGTTTTCCCAGGAGCCCTCTCTCTGACACAAGACACAAAGCTCCGTAAAGTCTCCTTTGGTCCTGCTGCACCACTGTGGACTTCCTGTGAAGAAAGTCAGAAAATAGCATTTCATCTCTTCTAAAAATACCAGCAAAAATCAAACACAGGCTCCAACTCTGCAGCTGGAGTCTCTGGTCCGGTGCTGCAGTTACATCAAACCCCCAGCGTGCAGAGAAATTTCTGCACTTGCCAGGCCTCCTTCCAGTAAGTGGCAATGGGGGGTTCCATTCTCACCTGTTCGGAAGGATTGACCGGTTTGGACAGTCATATAGTTTTAAAACAGGATCTTTTTATTTGCCCTAAGGCTCCAAAACAAACTACTGTAAACAGAGAGATGGGTAACCCTGCTGTTTAAGCCAGGCAGGTTCAGAGAGCACACAGAAGCCATGGGCATCCTCACCTGTCTGTAGTTATGGATCATGGATAGAAAATCCTCCAGGCGAAGCAGAACCAAGATACTGGGTTCTTCTATCCAACTGCTTTCTTCAACCTATCCAGAGTAGAACGCATGTTGGATTGAAGGTGTCAGTGAAACTGATCCTATTCTGATCCTAGCTTCATTTATACCCATGTTTGGACACATGAAACATTTCAGTCTGAGGCCTGTTAATGATCCACCCCCCTTGAACTGATGCTCCTGCTCTCTAACTAAAGAGAGACAGGTGGGCAGAGTTACTTGGACTGCTGATGAGCATTATGGTGCACATGCAACATCAGTAATCAGAAACAGTGTGTAAACGGCTGGAAACAGCAAACCATTGTGGCTGTAAGGAGCAGAGAAACCTGACTCTAAAGTGGAGAACATTAAGAGAGTTCAGAAGAAAGCAAGGGTCTTAGAACATGGGCAATTCACTGTGTTTCAATACATTGTTTCAATATGCTTTACAGAGAATCATTCCTAGGAAAGAGCCAACAAAGGGGGACACAGCGGCTCAGAGGGAGGGGAGCAAGTTCCAGATCAAAGAGAACATCAGCTACCCTTCTAGGGAGCGATGAGAACAAAAAGAAATGAGTGATTGGGGAGAAGAAGGGTGCAGGTCAGAAGTACGATGGAGAAAATGTCCATCGATAAGCCTGTATACCAACAAAGGAATTTAAAATTGGATTCAAAGATGGAGATGAAGTCAGTGAAGGTAGGATGGAAATGAAATGGTTCCACTTCCAGGAGAAAGAGTAGTCTGGCCAGAGTGTAGCTGGGATTTAAGCAGAGGGATTCAGAATAGTCCAGAAAGGGATTGAAGATGCAGGTAAGGATTTCAACAGAGTAAGGCCAAGAAAAGGACTGGAACTATTTCAGGGGAAAGGCAAAAGAGAAAGAATTCAGATCAAAGATAACTTTCCAAGATGTCTGCCCTGGCAACCAAGGCTTATGGTCCAAATTTAGTGATTTCAGAGACATGGAATAAAGTTTTTAAACTCTGGAGAAAGACTAATTTCTGAAGCATTCGGCAGTAGGATATGATGATTCAGCCAGGAGCTGACAGAGCCATCACAAGCAATTAGAGAAAGTGTCAAATCAGGTGTGGAGGTGGTTTTCTCTCACTAAAAATAATACCAAAATTTAAACCAAGAAAAAAAAATCACAGAGATAAGAAGCAGACAGGTACATCTGGGAGCAGAATTCTGTGGCACTCTAAACAGAGGAAACCAAAAGAAATCTAAATCTTCCTCCAGAAATGATAATGGCTCACATGAAGCTTGAGAAGAAAGCAGCCAGAGTTATTAGGGCTGGGAAAGAGATGATAGGAGAGGTAAGTCTTGAAGTGTTTGGTTACGCAGCATGGAAAAGACAGCTAAGGAGAACAAGTGGGAAGTTTCACATGTGAAGTCAGCCTCATTTTAAGATTCTCTGAGTAGCTGACAGACAGCACAAGGGTACCACCAGCAAATTAGCAGCAACACAACCCTAGGTGCTAAGCACAGAGGAAGAAAAAGGCGTGAATTTCAGAGATTGTGGTCCCCTACCGGAGATGACCCAGCCCTCCTCCTCCAGGTGATGCTGCAGGGAACAGCTTGACTCTCGATCACACAGCTACAGTCCATGGATTGCAAAGCACTGAGGATTTGCCCACCTCCTTCCACCTGTAAGAGAACTGAGAGGGGTTCACGGTCAGGAGCTCACAGAGAAGACAGTTAACTCCAGGCTGGCGAAGAGATGAAAACGGTACCTGGATCCAGCACCACTGTGATGTGCTTGAGGCACTCTGCTGGTCGCTGAGCCTTCAGTGTGTTGGCCAGAGCCTTCCTCCTCCCTCGCTCCTGCTCCTGCTCCTCTCTCCTCCTCCTCCTCAGCATCTCCTGCCGAGCCCTGTCCGTCTCTCCCTGGCTGCCTTTGGACTTCTTCTGCGGAGGGGACACCTCTGAACATGCCTCCACCAGAGGCCGGCTCCTTTGGGCCCGAGCGCCGGAGGGCTGCACTGGAGGCGGGTGCCATGGGGCCCTTGCGGAGTGCAGTGGGGTATCGTCTGGGTCGCTGTCTGACAGCTCCCAGGGCGAGGCCTGGATGCCGGGAGCCTTCGGCAGCGAGTGTCCTCTGCGGTCTGCAGTCGGGGGGGCCCCTGGCTTGGGCTGCGCCCCCCAGAGCCGAGGGCTGGGGCTCTGAAAGGGATCCCCTGGTTTTGGGGGGCTGGCTGACCCCCCATCTCCCCTTCAGCCTCTCAGCCAAGGAAACCACCTCTTCCTCCTCCTCCTCCTCCTCCTCCTCGCTTCCCCGCGCCCTGCCCCGCCCGCCGGCCGGCTCTGCCCCTGCCCGCCCCGGGGAGGGGGGCGCGGAGCCCTCGGAGCCCGAGCTGTGGATCACCACCACGGCCTCCGCCCCGGGGCCCCGCTGGCGGCTCCGCCGGCCCAGGAAGGCGAACTGCGGCGGCTCCTCCGCCTCGCTCTCCCCCGAGTCCGCGCCCATGGCCACGCCGGGAACCCGGGTCCGGCCGCCGCCC
>ML685805.1:24067-70787 GCA_007922175.1 Pelusios castaneus | reverse complement strand
GGGGGACTGGGGGATGGGGATTCTGTCTAGGGGTCTAGATCATCCCTACTACCCCCAAAGCAGACCTGGACAAATGTAGGTTTCTGGTTGCCATAGCAAGCAGTTTTAGTAGCCTGTCCCCTAGCTCTAGCACAGAAATGTAACAGAGCAGCGCCCTCCGGCAACCAAAAGTAAAATTGCTGGCGCCTAAGTGTGAGCCATTTTTGTCCACCCATGCCCTGAAGCCTAGTGGAGCAGGTGAAGTCACAGTGAGCTGATGTACTAATAGGTCTAATAAAAGTACAGTCTTGCCAGGCCTGGGAGATTAAAAATTTACGGACCGTGCACATCTGCCAGTGCCAGTTCTTTCAGGTTGGGCTAATTGTGCAGTCAGCAACACCCTTATATCTATTGAAGTCAGTGAAATTGCTCTGGCTCTTGCAGCTGCCCACCTCAGGGTGGCGCTGGCCTCCATACATAAGATCGGCCCTGGGAATAGGGGGGTGTTGTACATGCGTGGCTGCATATTGACTACAGTGAAATTCTGGTTTTACACTCATTGCTCCCCTGAGCCGTATGTAGGAGGGAATCCTTCAATCCTTTCTGTTGTTACCGATGGGTTGATGCGGCCCCTTTAACATAGCTGGCTTTGGGTCAAAAAGGAAAATCTGAGTTCATAATTTTTTAAAAAACGAGTCTGCTGCTCCTGTCCCTGCCATCTGAATCCCCATTCCCCTTTCAAACTGGTGATGGGCTGGGAGGTCAGCTGGGGAATAGGTCTCCATTGGGTTTTAAGGTGGAGGAGTTGGTCAGATGGGGTTAGGAAACTTTGACTCTGGGAAGACTGGATCAAGGCTGCTAGAGTGGCCAACAAGGGATGGCAGAATGTGTTCCCCATGAACCCTGCCTGGCAGATGCAGTAGGGAACAACAGAAAAGCAGAGACAACAGGATTTTGGGGGTGGGGGCTCCATACTACAGCAGCTACTTTAGTGTGCTGGAACCACCTTGGCCTTAGGCTGGAGCCTGAGAAGGTCTCTCAAACCCTTTTCCCCCCTGCTCCCCTCCTGCCCCAAATACCCTGTAAATTTTCAACTCACCATCTTACAGCCTGAGGCAAACATGGCACCCATCTTTTGCAGTTTGAGGAACAACTGTCTGAAAGAGAAGCCACCTAGGGGAATTGCCATCCGCTAATGTAGAAGGGGAACTGTGCTGAGTTGAAAGGTGTTGGGCTGGAGTGGAAGAAAACATGGATTTGGAGGAAGGAGATGGTGTATCGCACTGGAAATGTTTCTGAAATAGGGGCTTGGCATTGTTTCACCCAGGAAATTTCCAATCAGGACATCACTTAGTTGAGGCTTGGAATTTTTCATAACAGGATCTTCACCACTAGTACTAGCAGAGTAAACCAAGCCAGGGCACGTGAGGTGCCTGGAACTGGAATGAGTGACCTGCGGACTCATTTTCTGTACATCTGTGATGTACACTGACCGCTGTTTGGTTTTCGCATCCGGATTAAGAGGCTGGTTTTGGTGGAAATGAAGCAAACTAAATTTAAATAGCTTGGAATCTGCTTGTTCGGGAGACTCTCCTCTCTTTGTCGTGCTACTACTGCACTTCCAATCACCAGCAGTTCTCAAATTTAAATTCCTCATTAAAAAGCCAGAGCTGCTATGCTGGCGGGGCGTTCTCTGTGAGGGACTCAGAATTTTGTCACTGATTCATAGTGAGATTTTCAGCCAGTCCCTTGAGCTCTGTGTCTTAGTTTACACATCTCTAAAATGGGAATATTTTTCTACTACCTTTGATGTTGTGGCTTAATTGATACTTGTAAAGTGCTTTGATGTCACCACATGAGATACTATACCAATGCATGGTATGATTTAAAATACAACATAATTAAATTGGAGATCCAAGGTAGTTAGTTTCTTAGATAAGAATTACATTTAATCCCAGCCTAGTAAAAACTCTGCAAAGAGCACTATAAATCCCATTACTTCCTTTTCCCCATTGTGCTGCTCTTAAAGTCACAGCCCCTTTCTTTTACTTAATGTATTTTAAACATACGTAATGAATGGTTCTTTATAAAGACATCTTTTCCCTCCCCAAAAATCTTTGTGGCTGGAAGCGTATCTGATAATGTAATTAAGATACAATTAATCCGCTGCTACTCTTTGAATAAGGAGATGACTGTTGTGGTAACCACTCTTTAGGAACACATTACTTAGACAGCTGAATAGAAGGATTTAGAGTAAAGAGAAAATGGCTGTTGATTGTATGAAAAAGAGCTAATTGTATCCCACAGAACTTATGAAATGGAACTCACAAAAGAGTCAGACTTTCTTGATTTTTAAAAAATTTGAATGTATTTATTGACAATAGATTTTGTGCATTTGGTTTTTAATGGAAGAACTCTGTGATGGGAAAAGATGTGTTCCAAAGAGAAAGATGAATCACTTACTGTAACAACATAATTCTTTTAACCCAGGCATTGTATACTAGAGGATGTGCTTAAATTCATTCCTGTTCAGGACAGCAGTTATATACCTGTTTATGTATCGTTCTGTATAAGGGTCTTGATGGTGAAACATAGCATTTCTGTAGACATTTATGCGGGGCTGATAAAGCATTTTACAGGCACTAAATAACTAAGGATTAATTCCCCTTTTGACAGGGGAAATTGAGGCATATACTATTTGTGATTTGTCTCAGGTTCACAGAGCAAGTTAGTGGAAGATAAACTGCATGTGTCCCAGTCCAGAATCCTCAGGGATTGGAAGTGCACAGGCACAACAAATAACAGCATGTTTGTATTTAGATGCACTGCCGAGAGATCTGCTACTCCATTTAGGTAATAGGATGCTTTCTGAAACGTGACTGGGTTGTGCGAGGAGAGGCATGCAATGCGTTAAATATGAATTCTCTTTCTAATACAGCAAGAACAACGGAGTCCTGCAGCACTTTAAAGACTAATAAATTTCTCGAGGCCTAAGCTTTCGTGGGCTCCAACCCACTTGGTGCATCTGAGGAAGCTGGTGGGAGCCCACGAAAGCTTAGGCCCGAAGAAATCTGTTAGTCTTTACGATACCACAGGACTCTCGTTGTTCTTGCTGTACACAGACTTACATGGCTCCCCCTCTGGATACTTTCTAATACGTTTATTCTAAGGGCTTTGGTCTGCCTTTGGCTTTCACGTTTGTAGAAATGACTGAGCTTTGAATCAATGTATTTTTCTGATATAAAAAGAAAATACATATTTGCCCACTATGAATTAATTTATAGAGTTTTTTTTTTTTAATTGTTCTTCCTTCAAATACAGTTTTGGCTGCTGCACAGGTGAGTGCGGTTGTGCTGAGATATGCATCCAAGAAGACTGGAGGCAGCACAAAAAATCTTGGCGGTCGCAGTCCGGGGAAACGCTATGGCTACAAAAAAACAGAGGGTAGGTCGGTCTGTCCGTCCAGCTGCTTTATGTGCTCTGGAATGCGTTCTCCACTAGTTACCGCAGAATGTTTTATGTGTAAGTGCTGTGTGGTTCAGAGCTCAGATGGGAGGGGTTGTTTGTGACTCTTTCCAAGAGAAGGAAGCGCAAAGGTTTAACCACCATTAATTGCGACAACATTGAATACATAACCACCATTGTGAGACAAGCTCACTCCCAGATCTGCCTACATGCAGCAAACTGAAGCTGCCAATAAGAAACAGGCATTAATTCTAACTTAGCCTGTCTCTGGGAAAGGTGGGAGGAGGAACACTGCAGGGAGCACCTGATAAGTTAAGTGCCCTTTCCCCTCACACTGTGCTCAGAAGCTGGGCATTTCACATATTTATAAAAAGGAGAATTGTGAGGCTTAATAGAAGCCAAAGTACAGATGCCCGTCACTGCGTACCTAACAATTAGGGTAGATTTGCTGATGGAAAAAAACCGATGCAAAAGGCAATTAAAAAAAAGATGCCTGTAGCAAACAGAAAATGCCTTGTACCCTCAATCTGATCCTTTTTTTCCAAGGTTGCTTTTTCCATTGCATAGCAATAGCCTGTTTTCCCTCCTAGGAGCATTGCTAGTTTAAGTGTTTTTAGAGTTTGGGATAATTTGTCCTTAAGAAACATCCTCACTCAGGCTGGCTTTGTGAACCCGTGAACAGTTCTCATACCACCTGCTCTCAGGCTAGAGAAACATTTATTCTTTTGTAATCTGAATCCTTATAACTCTGTTGCAGGTGCCTTTGTTCATGCAGGCAACACATTAGCTACTCAACGGGTGATACGCTGGCATCCAGGGGCTCACGTGAGTTCCTTTTTCATCTACTACAACTCTCCTCAGAAAGTCCAGAATCAAGCCTTATCTCAGCTTCTCTCTCCCAAGGATCTTCTGTTTCCTCAGTTCCATTCCATAAAATCCTTTTCACTGCCAAACACAGCTTATGGTTCATCCCAAACCATGGCAGGGCAGGAACCACAGTTAGTGAACACTGGGAGAACTTTGACCGAAACTATTGAAAGATTTGTACCTGAAGTTAAGAGTAATCAATTTGTCAGGCTTCAGGATTAGAATAATCTCCCCACAGTGTGCAGAACTGTCTGCGGTTCCCTGGTGTGTATTGCCTACCTTTGAAACATCAGGCCTGATTATTTCTTGAGCCCAGACACCAGACTAGCCGGACCAATGGCTTGATCCATTTTGTTAACTGCTATCTACTGACCTATATGCCTCCTTCCCTTTCTAACAGTACACTGCTCATCTCTTCCAGGTGGGGATGGGTTGTAATAAATCTCTCTATGCTCTAGAAGATGGAATTGTGCGATACACCAAGGAGGTCTATGTGCCACCACCCCAGAGCCTAGAGACCAAGGAAGTGATTTGTCGTCTACCTAAAGGAGCAGTGCTTTACAAAACCTTCATCAGCGTTGTCCCCACCAAAGAAGTGGGCAGCTTCAAGCTAGTCAATATGCTCTGAGGCTGGGGAGGTAGGACTGATCACCTGGCACCCCATCAGAAAGATATCTGCAGGACTTCTCTAGATCTGAAACAGTTTGTTCGTGACTCCAGTTTCCTGCTCCTAGAACTCACTGGGTGTAAATTTGAGAGTTACAAAGTAATCCAGATTGCCTTGATGTGGTTTGTAGAACTATATATAAAATAAATGTTCTGGGATTCTCTCACATCTTGAGGGTGTTCATGGAATAAATATAAACCAGAAGGGGCTCAGTGAAACTACCTTTCCCTTTTGGACAGCCGTACTCCAATCCAGCAGGAAATACTGCAATTTCTGCACAGGAATTATCCAGTTCTAGGTATGGCCATTTTGATTCTCAGTGTTCCTTGGATTGGGTCTGGTCCCACCTGTACCTGAAGTACAGTGGGAAGTCAAAGAGGAAGAGCAGGATGGCGAGGGAAAGAAAGTCAGTCCAAGACTAGGAACTTGAATTCTTATCCCAGTTTTGGAACCAACTTCTGCCTCTCTTTCCCCATTGGTAAAATAAGGATAATGATGGCCACATCTTTAAACACTTTGCAAGCATTTACTCTCAATACCTGTGTGAGGTAGGAAAGCAGCTGTTTCCATGGGACATGGGGAAACTGAGGCACAGAGGTGCTGAAAACAGCAGAGGAAGAGAGTCAGGATTATTATGCAGGAGTTACTGACTCAGTCTAATGATGATGCCTCTGTGTGCTAATTATGATAATTATTTCTAATAGGGAGGAGCTAATTGTGGTGGGGATCCGACGTACTACATTCCTGTCTTTACCCTCTTCCTCTTAATGAGTTTGCAGCATGTTAGTAGCAGTTATAAACTTGCATGCAAGGAGTTGCCACGTGCCCAGCAATGCAGTTTATTGGCATGAACAAGTACCAGAAGGAGCTGTCTCCATTATTCACAGTTATCCTCCCAGAGAAAGTCCAAGGAGACACTACCGGTGAGCTCTGTGTGTGCTGGCGAAGACGCAGACCTCACACAGAAGCTCTTTTCAGCACTCCTGCCTCCTTAGGTAGAAAAGGGAAAGGCGCTCTATGTCCAAAAGAGAGCTTCAGAAAAGGAGAATAAAATGTTTTTCTGAATTAATCATGAAATAGCTTTAGAATTACGGCCACACCCAATCCTGCTAGGAGTGTATTTAAAAGGCAATCCATCACATTGATTATGGTCAAAAATAAAATTTAAGGTCAATAGAAATATTTTTATAACATTTTAAAGTTTCACTCCAAGGCAATAGGTCTGGATTTTAAGTCCCTCCTGTATTTGTAATTCTCAACTTACAACACTGTGCAAGTGCTTAGGAGCCAGTAAAAACACAAGGCTAGCTAAATTCTGCAACATTTGGTTTTAATTATTCAAGGTGTTAAACTTCTGTGCCTATAATTTCCACAATAGTGTGCCTTTAAAAAACAGCCTTATCCTGGCTCCTACCTCCTTAGCTTAGTGAACTTGAAATCGGTTTTTTAGAGAATCCTTTATGCTAATTATATTTTGCACTTCCACTCGCATTGAATGGTAAAACCGATGGCTCAGTTTTCTTTTTGTCCCTAGTCAGTTTCACTCCCTGGTTCTCAGGCACTGTTACTGTTGTCTTTAGGTCCCATATACTGCAGGAGAAAATTTCCCCTTCCCATCTTATAACCACACATACACAAAAAAAGAAAGAAAAAAAAAGGGTGGGTGTGGGGGGGCTTAGGGTGGATATTAAATGAATACCCAGAGGTGATGTCCCACAGTTTCAAAGGTAAAACAAACACGGAGTCTTGTGGCACTTTACTCTTTAAGGCTATGTCTACACTGGCACATTAGGTCAACTTACGGAGGCTTAAATCGACCTAATTTAAGCCCTGTCCACACCAGGCTTTCATTAGGTCGACTTAAGGATTTTCTTAGGTCGACCTAATGAAAGCTTAGGTGGACTTACTAAGGACCACTCATTAAGTCGAACTAAGCCTTCTTAGGTCGACCTAAGCCCAGTGTGGACGCAGAAATCCACTTTCTTAGGTCAACCGAAGGGAAGTTGGGTCGAATGAATAAGCCCCAGTTAAGGGAAAGCACTTTAAGTCGACCGAACTTGTCCTACCGTAGACATAGCCTAAAAGTGCCCCAAGACTCTGTTTGGTTTGTTGAAAGACTGACAACTACCCCTTAAAAAACTTTTCTAGGTATTAGACTAACTTTGGAACTCCCAAGGGGGCGAAGAAGCCTGGGAGAGCATCGCACTCACCAGCTGAAGAGGCAAAGAGGTGCACCTAAGATAAACACCCAAACCACGAAACTTCAGTCCACAGTCGTTCTACAGCACTCAAGAGTCACATCCCAGAAATCTGGTGATTTGACTGGTCCTATTTTATCTACAACATTGTAAACATTTTAAAAGTTTGGGTTGAACTACAAAAAAGTAGGTGAAAATCGGAGTTGCAATTCCATCATTATTGGCATAATTAGGTTCCCTGCTCTACAGAACTCATATTTGTTTATGAAGGGGAACAGAGTAACTTGAGTTATCAGCACGGTTCTACCTTGTACCTTCCAGGTTGAATACCCCCTGTGGTTACATTCATTCTTTCCCAGCTCCACGGCTTGGCACACAGCTCAGACTGATCTCTGCCTTTGTCACAGCATTGTGGAACAACTTGCTATACAATCCTCAGAATCTAGTCTTCGCTGAATCTTCATCTTAGAATCATAGGGTTGAGAGGGACCTCAAAAGGTCATCTAGTTCTAGTCCAACCCCCTGCTAAAAGCAGGACCATTCCCACTAAATCATCCCAGCCAGGATATTGTCTAACTGGACCTTAAATATCTCCAAATACAGTGATTCCACCACCTCTTGTCTGAATTTACAACCGCATAACATTTTTAAATCCCAGCAGAAGGTGGCTGCGGAGCACGTAGCTATGATTTGATGGCTTTAGGGCTGGTGCATTCATTCTGTCACTTGCAGGTCAGGATTCCCACCGGATAAGTGAAATGTTTTTACAACGTAAGAAGTAGATAAGATAAGATAAAGCATTTGAGGAGGAGCAGCCTCACTTCTCAGGGTTAATCCTTGGAGTCTTTCGCAGTAGCTGTGGCAGCCTCACAGAGGTATCTTACAGTGAAAGAACCACCTGCCTTTCTTCCAGGGTGAGTCCTTGGCTGGCTGGACCATCACCTTTGCTCTGCCCCCTCAAATACAGCAAATGGCTAGGGATTATTCCATGGTCTTTGGTTAAGATAAGGTTACTAGAGTGAAAAAGTAGAGCAGAAATCCCTGCAGGTTTAGTCCACTGTTTCTGAGGGAGAGACAGCTAGTAGATCTTGGTATTCACTCCACCTTCATTCTTGGTGGGGGAGTGCATGGATGGAAATCTCCACTGGTTCACCTGTGATGCGCATTGGTGTTTCCAAGCTGTGTGCATAACGGGAAGGCACGAGGCTCTCGATTCCACTCTGCAAGAAGGGGGAGACATCATGGGCACCACTGCCCTTACCACAGAGGAGAGGTGTTCCAGGGTTGATTTCCAGTCTACACTGCTGTGTTCCTGTGAGGTTGGAAGGTGTCCAGCAAGCTTTGCCCATCTGGCAACTCTGATGCTGCACCAGATCCTGGGAGGGCTGGAGGATGCCGTAGCGCTTGCTCATAGGGAGGCGGCAGCTAGGAGAGAGGAAGAAGGATTCTATTACATGGATCAGAAATAAAGAATGGTAAAGATTTCCCCATGTTATGTAACAGGTTTAAGTCCTTTCACTTCATTGCCACAGCTCCGAAATGAAATATGCTGGGCTCTCCATTCAACTCCTCTTAGAACAACAGGACTTTCCACATGGCCAACTAAAAGAGTGTGCAGGAGGAGATTATAGACCGACTACCATTTCCAAAAAGTTACAGTGGAAATCCAATACAGCTATTACCGCTCATCGCACCCACGCCGCCGGCAGCTTTCGCTAGCTAAATTCAGGAACCTTTCACCATTTCCATTAAAAGTCTTTTTTTCCAGGTCATCTTCCCTCTGTTAAAATAAGATAAGCCATTCTGTATTCCCCTTCCCCACCTATACACATCTGTGCATTTTCATGCCAGATGTTGCTTATATTCTATAAACCAGACCTGACTCTTCAGATTTTTATACTGTGTCTCATCACTGTCATTTCTGTGGTCCATACCCTCAAGGTGTTTAGGTGCCTAGCTCCCACTGAAATCAATGGGGGTCAGAAGCCTTAATATCTTTGAAGCTCTGGGCTTGAGTGTTTAAAACCCTCCACCTCTGCACAGAAATAAGTTTGAGTTATGTGTCACAGAGCTAGGAGCCAGGACTGCCAATTTCTCATCCTGACTTTAATACCACCTCCCCTCAAGCAAGACCCCGACCTCTGTGCTTCCGGTTCTTGGCCTCCCAAGGTGCTAGGAGATTTAATAAATTCATGTAATGGACAATGCATGTGCCAGCTGCCATCAGGAGGCAGCACTGGGTGTCAACTGCACTGATTATTTTTAGGATACAGGCTTAAAGGCTCAACCTCAAAAGGAAGCCAGTCAGTGGAGGAACCCTACTGTATGAAAAGATTCAGAGACGTCCATTCTATCCCAGGCAGACCTGGGTGAGGCAAGAATGAGAGGATGCTGTTTAGTACAGTAGATTTATCCCTCCTGGGGTGCTGCCCCAGGACTGTCCAGCTCAGCTGGATGTGGATATTTCACACACAACACCTGCTTTTCTACTGGGGGATGACTGAAGTGTTGGAAGATGAGTAACAGGCAAATCAGATAACTTACGAACAATCCCAGGCAGAGGGAAAAGGCATTCGACAGTAGCAGCAGTGAGGAGGGCTGCCAGCAAGAGAGGGGGGGAAAAGAAGGGCTCAGAATCCTTTTAGATCCCAAGGGAAAGTCCCATCTTCAAACAGATGGTTCAGCTTAGCAGCCCTGTCCCCTCTCCTAGTCCAGACAGCGCTTTTCTGCAGATGCACTCAGTCATTAACCTGCAGAAACGTAAGGATGGAATTTCCTGGAACCCTGCGTGCCTTTCCCAGGGGTAAAAGCTAGCAGAGAAAGGCAGAGAGAGAGAAGAGAATCCTCCGCTACTGCACAACAGAGTATTGGGGGAAGGCTTAGCTAGCCAGGAACACGATAGGAGGCAGGATTCTGGCAGACAAATGAGCCTTCCACTAACCTCCTGGGAGGGCTCTGCCCACAGCCCAAACCTCTCGGCAATCATCTGATGGATCTCCCGCTGGCGATCCTTCTTCCGCACGCTCTCATAGCTTGGCAAGCGCAGCTGCTCCCAAGGGGGGAGCTGATAGCTGCTGGGAGGTCCAACACAGAACAGTTCTTCTCCCTAGAAACAGCCAGCGGGGAAACGTGTCCTGGTATTGTCTGAGCCAGTCAGTACCCCTGGTGTGTTGGGACCCCCCGGGGCCCCGCTCACACTTCTTAGCCCAGCAATTCCGGTCAGGGTGCCAATGCTCAGACAGACGGGTGTCTGGGAAACCCTGTGCCTACCACACCTACGGTTCTCCCGCAAGCCGGTGCCCACTCCACTCCTACCAAGGTGTTTCTATCTGGCACTCCATGCCCAAATCAGCTCTGCAATACGACTGTTCTCTCTGGCATCCTGCCCCATGTCTAAGGGGATTTTATCGAGATCCTGCACCCAGGAATTCCCCACACCCAAATACTCTGCCCTGCACCCCAGGACTCCCGCAGCCTCCATATCCAAAGGATCTTCCATATATGCCATGAGCTCTTTGCAGCGCTCTGTGATAACTGGGCCTACCATTCCACCCCAAGTGTGAGCTCGACTGTAAGAAGTTAGTAAAGTGCAAAAAATGCCACAATAACCCGTAACAAGGCGCAAAAGGGAACCAGGCTGGACTGACACACAGAAAAACGCCTACCAGGACTGCGTTAGGATTGTGCCTGGGAAACAAGAAGAGCATGGGACCGGAAATCCATGAGCCAAAACAGGTGTCCTAGAAATTATGCCTAATTGTTGAACCAAATAATGAACGAATGGGCTATTGTGCCCGTCGCTCCCTTTTGGGAGGGAACAAACAAGGCTTTGGGAGGGAAATCAGAACTGTCTGCTGACAACTGCTGGCTGGGAGACGGGTGGACAGGATGAAGCAACCTTCTCCTGGGACACGAGGATCCACCTCTAGGCCTGCCTTGTCTTGACCCTGAGAACTGTCCTCAAGAGAGGGACCCTTTTTCTGCTCCCTTGGGTGTGTGTCTGTCCTGTTTTATCTTTCAGGAAATGGGATCAGACTTCACCAATAGCTCCAGTTATCATCCTCTTTAATCCCACCTAAAAAACTGTCAAAACCAGGAGGGCTTCCTCCCCCAAACCATCTCTGGCTAACAGGAATGGAAACAAGGGGTGTGGTTAAAATGGAAGCCGTACTCCATTCCAAATGTTTTCACGGGTTTCCTTTTTCTGTGTCTTTAATAAAGGGTTACACGGATTTTTAATGGTGTTTGCCATGGCAGTAAGCAGGCTGAGGTCTCTGGATACCAAATGCCATTCAAAGCTGTTTAATGTTGGACAGGGACAGGGTCACGTTAAAACTGGGACTAAATGGGACCAGAGAGACGCATCTAAATGAATACCGCAGCCCTCCTCCAAAGCACTCTTCCCCACCCCATCAGGGAAGACTCCGTACCCACAGCGTCCTCACCTGTACGCCAGCATTCTCCGCAGCAGTCTCCAATTGCTGTGCCCCAGGCTGTGATCCCACCGGCCGCCGACGGCTGCTGCTGAAGTACGGAGGAGGGCAATCCTGTATAGCAGGAGGGGGAGAGAAAGGAAGAGAAATGCACGCAAGGTGAGAGTGCCTCTCCAGCTCGCCGTGTGCATGGCTTGCGTTGGGGAGTAGAACCCGGAACGCTGATGCACTGTTATCCAGGAGCAAGTGGGCAAAATCTGGCCCTGCCCCTACTTTTAAATAAGGGAGGGTGATCCTGAGAACCTGACACCAGAGCAAGGGAGGGCACACAGCAAATAGACGGTCAGTAACGGTCGCCTGGGATAGCCACCGATGTCTGCAAACTTGGAGACTCCTGAGTTTGGAGTAAGGTGCGGAGTTCATGTGCTCTGGTACGTCGTGTGTACGCTTCTGTTTTAGAAGCTTCAGCTTGAATCAGTACAAGCCCTGTGTCCATGGAACGGTTAAACGGAGTTTTCTAGCAAGTTAAGCTAGTTCGAGCTGGGGGCAGGGGGAGCGAGCACCTTTCCTTCAGCGTAGATAAAACCAGTCTGAAAGGTAAGTCACTTGCTCAAGGCCAGAGAGAAAGTAAAGGCGTGGCCACATAGATCATGATTTCAAAATAAGGTACAGTGTGAATTTCAAGTGCAGTTGCTACTCTGGAAGAGTTCCCCCCGTGTCGACACATAGAACAAGAGTTCCTTTTCCTTAATCCACTTTGGAAATGGATTAAACAAAATGGGAACGAGGCACTTATTCTGGCGTAAGTGTCCACACATGAGGTGCTCCTCCATAATAGCAGCTGCACTTTAAATTCAGACCGTACCTCACTCTGAAATAACTTGCCATGTAGACAAACCTTTATTCTGGGATAAGAAAACTGGCATGGGAAACCATTCTGGTCATTTCCCCAATCAGACCATGGAGGCAGGGAGGGCCAAGATTAGGATTCTGGGCAGTTTTCTGTTCCCAGATATTTGTTCCACCTACACCCATCTCTTCCAGCAAAGAATAACTTCTCCACCTAATCTCTAGGGGAAGTGGGGAGGTAATTGCCCTCCCTGGAATTTGGCCAAGGACAATACTCTTGCGAAAAATGTCACATGATCTTTACCAAGCACAAGTGGTCAGGGTTTTATGTTACATCCACTTCTTGTCTCTTTTCCTGTTGGAATCAGCACATTTATGACTCTCTCTCCAACCTTAGCTTCTGCAGCTGGAAGTGGATATGCGAAACAGCATGGTGGTGTTGCATTGTCTCTTAAAGACATCAGAGAAAATCTGATCCATTTACTAGTAAACGTGTTTTTTCCTCTTAATTTTTCCTTTTAATTGCCAGCCCAGCAAGATCAGCCCTGGATCTGTAAACATGAACTGCAAAGCAAACCAAAGATTGATTTTTGCTCTTTACTCTCACCTGCTCGACACACACTTTTTGTACTTGTATAGCTATGTTGGTATGGGACCCTTATTTACTTTTTAATTGAAATTAACTAGCACAACGCCTAGCTGCTTGCAGTTATAAAGGTGCATCACACTCATATAGCTTATTCCCCCTTCCCACTTGCCAATAAGCTACATGGATATAACAGCACCTTCACACAGAGTGTAGTGTGCGTGCATGCGTAAACTTCTGCTGTCTCTGCAGGCGGACCCTGACAATATCCCTGGAGAGCTGAAGAGATTCAGGTCTTCCCTACAGAAAAATGGGGGATGGGTGGTTTTCTGAATTAAAGTTCACTAGCTGGATCTAGAATCCTAGTGAAAATCCCATGTATTCACACAAGTTAGCAGATCAGTATAAACCCTGGTCATCCACTTGACCTGGTAATTGTTGTGAGGAAGAACCTTCACTAAGCTTTCAGCCTGAGTTAAGAACACCCTTCTGGCAGTGAAGAAAAGGCCATGTACAGAGTAAAGGATTTCACATCCCCTCTTACGGGATAGGGAGGTAAGAAGAGGTGCCGCCTCATATTTGGGGGCTCTTCAAATATCCTGTGAAGGTCCTCTAGTAAAAGACTTGACATTTCAAATGTAAACCACAAACAGCCTCCTCCCTTTTGTCCTCAACTACCACAGAAGAGCAGCGAAGGCACCGGACACAGGAATGGCCTTTGCCTTTGTAGTGGACCTCAGGCTCTTTCTCGCTTGCACATCATCACTCCGCAGCGACGCCGGACGAGGGGAGCAGAATTTAGTACAGAACAGTATACAGCTCATGGTCCCGAAACTGAACTAACAGCTCACCCGATCCATGTCCCTGCAAATACAGGGCTGTTCCTCGCAATATGCTGGTTTTACAATTCCCAAACACGGTATTTCTTACTGCTTGCCCTGGGAAATGATTACCCAGTGTAATACATCTCAATGGTTAGAAACCCAAGCACAGCTCGGGCTCTGCATCGCCAGAAAGAGCAGCTCTGTGGCTGGTTGCCACGGTCACTTTTCTCACTACTGCTGGACTGAAATCTGCTTGCTGTGCAGGAGGGCAGCTGCTCACGACTGGCTGGGTCTCCTGGGGACTCAACCCTGCAAGTGAACGTGGAAACTCCACAAAGAACAGATGTGACAGGTGTGTGGGCTGAAAATTCACATCAAACTGAAAAGAGGAGTGCAAACTCCATGAGCAGGAGTAAAGATGTTTGCTGGGAGCTCCTGGCTCCTCCACTAAGTATGTGAATTTGGAGAGCGCCTCCTTGGAACAACAGAGAGGAAAAGATGAAGTGAACCAGCCCCCTCTCCTTGTGCAGGGAAAGGCGGTAAAGTAGCCTCTGTTTCTAGTACGATCGGCTAGAAGAAGTTCTCAGCCCACGACGGCACTTACTTCAGTTGGACCCTAAGGTTTCCCTACTGTTATCTGAAGAAGTTTCTCTCTCTCACTCTAGGCCCCCAACTTCCCAGAGTTGATATCCATTTGGAGTTAAGACTGGGGAAAATGCTAATTACATCTTGGCACATGGTACCCATGGGTATATCTGGAGCCAACTCTGTATGCATCGGCCTCATACGGCACTCTTCCAAACTGCCTCTCCGCTGCAACCCCGAACCTGGCCACCTTTGGAGGTTAAATCCTTCCCAGATAGGAGTCAATCCCACAGAGGTGGGGAGATGGCTGGGTGATCTAACTGGCCTTTTCTACCATTCACTTCTGTGCCCTAGAATGTCCCCTGAAGCCAGATGCTCGTCAGATGTGAGAAATTGGGTTCTGACTCTGACTAGCTCCCTCAACACAAGCTGCGGAGAGCACAGAGGAAGCTGCTGGCGAACCCGCAGCAGAGTGGCACGGTCTTCTATTTCCACAGCGCTTTACACACAGTAACATTTCCTGCTGTGTCCTTGTCCTGTGAAGGGAAGGAGTGCAGCAAAGCCTGGCTCTGAACACCAGAGCATTAAAAGAAGAGAGGAGGGAGTTCTCTGCCGCACTGTGGGAATCCACCACAGCACTGCAGACGTCAATCACTCACAGCATTATCTGAAACCCAGCTCAGAGCTTGATGCTTTTGATCACTTTACAGCCAGACAGGTTTGGGTGCAAGGGCTTCCAGTGGGACTTTGTTTGGAGAGAGAATGAAGGATAAGCAGAGAGGTTGTGACTGTGTAACACATTATAATTCAGCCAGAGAGGACTAAGAAGTGGAAAATGAGGCTGTTGCACACTAGGGCTATGTCTACACTGGCAAGTTAGTTCCAATTAAGGAGGCTTAATTCGAACTAACTAAAGTCATGGCTACACTAGGCTTTAGTTAGTTCGAATTAAGGGCTTCCTTAATTTGAACTAATAAGTTCGAATAGGGCTTCAGAAGTAAGGCTTTAAATAGAACTAACTAGTTCGAACTAGCCAATGTGGCCATGTTAATTTGAACTAATTTCTTAGTTCGAACTAACCGGCCATTGAAATGAATGGGGATCGCTAATTCGAACTAACTAATTTGAACTAATTTTAGCAAGTGTAGACATAGCCTAGGGTACTCTAAACAGGTTGCTACTTCCAACCCAACTGAATTGCAATCCAACTCCAAGCCAGCGCATCACAGAGATGTAGGGCTTTGCCCGTATCCAGCCGGGATTAGGACACAGAGCATTAGCTGGAAGGAGGGACAGGATACTTACATACTGGCTGGGGCGCTGGAAGAACCGGCAGGAGCAGAGGAACTGGCAGCAAAGGGGATCCCGGTGGTACAAGAGTGACAGCAGCACCAGTAACGCCACCACGAACACAGATGACGAAACTGCTGCAAAGATAAGAACAAACAAGCAAATTTGCCACCTGGCCTGGAATGCCCAGCAGCCACAACCTCCCCTCTTCCTCTAGCCAGAGCTGCAGGAAAGGAGCCAGGGCCAACACATAGCCCTCTACCAGCCAGTTTCCCAACAGCAGATGCCTGTCCCCTTTCCGACCACATTTAAACCCCGTTGGGCAGGGATATCTGTCTCCCTCCACATCCAGTGGTAAATATCCCTTCCATGTGGCCGGGCCGGGGGAACAGCAGCCAGAGCTGTATTGAAAAAGACTCCGTGCCCACTTACCCGTCATTTGGGCAAATGGAAGGAGCTCAAATACAGATCAGAACAAGCCAATAAAGTTGAAACCATTGCCTTTCAGCTGAGGATCTCAAACCATTTCGCCCACTGGTGAAAAGTGCGGTCTGAGAGCTAGGAATTAGTACTGGTTTTTACTATTCACTCTCCCAGCTCTTTAGAGGTGGGCCTTCATTTCAGTCTGTTTGCCCAGTGGGGAACAGGGGGAGCAACCCAGAAGCATGGATACACAGTCGCCGACTCTGTCGGAACACGTTCCTGCTCTAGCTTTCTCACAAGGGCTGTCTCACCCCCTGCTTCCACGTCTGCAACCAGAAGAGGTGGGAAGGTGAAATCTCATGTTAATTACACGGGGATACAGGGGTTGAGGAAACAAGTAACCAGCACAGTACACTAGATGCGAGCTGACACGTGGCTGGGATCAGAGCTCAGGGGTCTCCCCAGCTACATCACTGACACTCAAAGCACAGCAAGAGGGAGCATTTCCTACATGCCTCAGGACAGGTCGTGTCACCAGCTAGAGCAGAAGCGTGGGAATCAGGACTCCTGAGTGCTATTCCTGGCTCCGACACTGACAGGTTGTGTGGCATCCAGTGAGTCACTTAGTTCCAGCCCAGCCTCAAATCTCCCCCCCGTGAACACACAGGATAATATTTCCCTACCGGGCCAGGGGTTGTGAAATTTACCATAATACAGTTGTATTTGTAAAGTTCTTTTGAGATCCTCTGGGGAAAGGTGAATATTGCTACTAAGGAGCTTTAGGTGTTTGCCAACGTAACTGCAAAAACATGGGATTCAGGTCTTGACAGGTATATAAAAAGGGTTTATTTTCACACATGATATTTAGAAAGTGTAGCGTCTCGTCCAATCTGTCTCTGGGATCCTCAATAGATTTTATTTGTGAAACACTCCAGGTTAGAGACCCTGACCCAGAGATCATACCCACAACTGGACCAAAAGATCCAGTCTTCTTTCCTGATGGCGTCTTCATGGAACATACCAGCTGGCAGGAGGGAATTCTTTCCCGTAATATATATGGAGTCAATACAGTTTGACGGCATGGGTGGCTCACTTGTGGGAAACCTGTCTTTGCTGGCTGGAACAGTATGCCTGTTTTTTAATGGTTCTCCTGAAAGCTAGGCGTTCCAACTCTGGTTTTTCAGAATGACATAAGATGGACATGGGATAAAAACCCAGGTTAAGCAGAAGCAAACAAAATGTTCAAGGTAGACCAATAAATATAGCTGCCCCAATTCAGCACATGGGAAAGACAAGTTTTCTCCCCATAATTGGGGCTTCTTACAGACAGAGAAAGGGAAAAAACAAACAAACAAAAACTCCCTAACGTTCCCAGCAGAAAAGCACCCATGGAAACTGCTCCTCACACAGAGCAGGCTGGATTTTCAAAGGTGCCGTGGACCTGAAGTGCTGATGAAGTCAATGGGAGCTACAGAATCATAGAGCTGGAAGGAACCAGGAGACGTCATCGAGTCCTGTCCCCTGCACTCATGTCAGGACCAAGTACCTATGGGTCTCGATCCTTCTGAAAACCCAGATGTAACAACGGGTGTGCACTCTCGCTCCCTCCCTACCCCCCCTTTTCACCATAACTCCACGGAGTAGAATTCCCACCCCTGATTGCATAGACGGGGCCCTTGTGGAGAAAGGAGACCCCTGTAGCTGAACAGACATCAATGGAGCCTGGAAATCACAGGAGGAGGGGAACAAAAGGGATTTTTACTTGAGGGACAAGAGATGTTGAGAGTTTTGTTGTTCTCAGCAAGGCAGAGGCGGCCTTTGGCTATTGGGGGCCCTAGGCAAAGGCCCACTGTTGGGCCCCCATAGGCCTGAGGCCCCCTATAGGCCCACAGGGCCCCCCTGTGGCCACTCCCTACCACCGCCCCACCTGGCCCAGCTCCCCCATGCGCCTCTGGCACACTAGGCCAGCTCCTTCTCCTGCGGCCAACGGAGGCAGACACGGCTTTTGAGGTAGGCAAAGCAGGCGATGGGGGCCCTTACTGCTTGGGGCCCAAGGTGTGCACCTGCTTCGCCTACCCCAAAAGCCGCGTCTGCAGCAAGGGCTGCAGTAAGAACAGCTCCTCACCTCCACCCCACTGCAAGGAAGACAAAGAGAGACAGGGTAAGTTACTCACTTGCTGCTATGATGATGGCCACTGCATTGCTGTCCATGGAAATGGTGGTGGTGGGAGGAGGTGTTAGCACGCTGGGCTGGGTCATCTGGGGCATTGCTGGATTTGATCTCTCCTTCCACTTCCTTGCGCCTCACACAAACCAGACTTGGTTACACGTGGACACACCAACCACACTTTGGGAGGAAAAAAACCCTCTGATCTTGGCTCAGCCACCTCCTAAATATCCTCACTCACCAGCAAGTCACACCCAGTTGCTCTGGCCTTATTTTCAGTTACTCAACACAATCAATCCAAAGTCAGCTTTCACTTTCTTCTTCCATTCTGTTCTCATCTGCCAATGTGATCCCGTCCTCTTGAGCTGTATTTGTGCCTTCCTCTGACAAGCTGGCTTGGATCTGCGATGGGCCCTAATTACATATCTCCTTGATGAGGTGACAGGGTTGATAACTGAACTTGGTTCATCTGAGTTCCAGAAACCAGCCACGCTGTTCTTCCCTCTCTGGCCTGATTCTGATTTCTCCTTTCCTTGATGCAGCTGACCTGGGATTGCTGGGTGCCGCTCTTTCCTTTTTCTTGATAAAGTTATTTACTGCCATCAATGTTCGAATTGCACCTCATCTTCTCTCCAGAGGATTTACATGACCCGGTTCGGCCCGGAACCGGTAGCCCGTCCTTGGGGGAGCGCTTCAAAGGTTCTGTAACTTCTGGGCCCGGTCGATTTGTTGCAGCACCTCAGCCTGGACCAGGCAGGCATCTCTCTCCCACATAACCCAGTTTTGGGTGCTGGACATTCAGCCCAGCTGATCTCTCACGGGCTTGATCGGACCGAACCAGCCTTCTGGGCTCCGGACCAGGCTCGATCAGGTACCGCCAGGCTCACGCGTAGATCTTTGCACCTTCCACCTACTACCCAACCCGCTCGCTCCTCATTGGCTGCCGAATCATCCCGCGGGGCTTTGATTGGTCCAAAGTGAAAATTGCTACATTCTCCCAATGGAACGTTGTGTCGGCGGTTGCCATGGAGTCTCAGCACGTGGGGAGGAAGAGAGGCGCTGTTACACGCCTCCAGCTCCCCATTATCAATGGATTTTATTGTGCAGCTTGGTTGGTGCAGCAATCAGGCGTTTAGGTTTCAGCTGCACTGATCTCCCCTCAGGTGCAATGCAGCCTCAGCTTGTAGCACCTCGTCCGTCCACGCAGGGGCTGAGAGGAAGGTTCTGAAGAAAGCGACTATATTGCATCCCAAATATATTACTCTCCTTGACGCAAATACTTTGCCTCTCCTGTCGATAAAGGGCTTCCTCCAGGTTAGCTTTGGGGCACTGTTTAAATAAAGGAGCAGAAAGCACAACAAAAGCATGATACATTGTGTCTCACCGGGACTCACGATGAAGTCCTCCCACGTCGAGAGATGCTTGAAGCACCCGAGTCTCCCTCCAGATGAACAAACTCTGGGTGAGCCCTTACCTTGCGCCAGTGACGGGAAAGAGAAATGAGGAAGACTCCACAGGACTTTCGGGGCTGCCATTTGAAATGTCACTCCACCCCCCTCTCTAGAAACCCTCCTTGCCCTGGAGACGGGGGCGGTATAAATCCTGCTCATTTAAAGGGAATTTAGGGTTTGCATTCAGGCAGAGTTCTTGCTAGAAGTTCCCCCTGCTGGAGCTCCACTGTACGGGGAACAGAGCAGATTGGCGGATGTCGGAGCATGAGTGCTGGACTAAAGGTAAGTAACACGGTCGGAACACGCCTGCAGTCACTGGCTCTGCTTATCGACTCGCACACAGGCTAAAGCTGCCTAGTGTGCTATTATTGCCAACCTCCAGCATGTAAAATTAGGAGTCGGGTTCCACACATCAGGAGGGTTTTCAATTTCTTTAAATAGCACGGCTTCTGGCTCCAGCCTTTCATGTTTGCCAGCTTTTCTCCACAAGTCCAAGGGCTAGAAAACGTAGCTCTTTTTAAAAAGTGAATCTCAAGAAATTGCAGGACTAAGAAAACCACCAGCTTCCACAAGAAGCCAGCCACCAATCTAAATTCAGCCCATTGGTTTTACCTGAGTACCAGATTCTTTCAAAAATGGCTGCAGGAATGTTTGTTTCCCTTTCGCTCCTAGAAAGGTGGCCCTGCCTATAAGAATTCAGGCACCTTGGGAAGAGATGCTGGGAAAACCTGATGGTGATGGTGCCTGAATGTATCTACTCTGTAACCAGCAGCTTTCACAAAAACTAAACACCCCTATTGTTTTTCTTGTGCTCACAGCAGTGTCTGGACCTTTATAAGATGCTCCTGTGGAAAAGGAAAGATGAGAAAGTAACAATGCTCCATTCCACACGTGTTCCCTGAGCATCTCATGTGTCTATTGCAGTAGCACCCAGCAGTCCCAGCAAGGAAAGAGGCTGCATCATAGTGTACATGTACAAAACCCAGATCTCCCCCTCACCCCCACCGAAGCTGTTCAAGGCTAAAGCCAACAAAGCACACAGAACAGGAGGGAGAAAGATACAATCTATTTTTGAAGTGCAAATGCATCAAGTGCCAATGTCCCCATCTGCCCCCCACTAGCTGGCTGATTTCTCAAGTGTTCTGACAGCTTTGAGGCTGGAGGGCTTTGTTGAGGTGGGACATGACCCATTGGTTCAGGGAGAGTCTTCCGCACAAGAGGCAGCATGGAAGGGGTCTTTGAGTAACACAGAGGGCATGGGCCAGCAGAGAGAGAACAGGTATAGGATCCAGGCCACCTGAGATCTATTTCAGGCTTGCCCTGACCTGCTACGTGAATGTAGGTAAGTCACTTCCCTAGGCTTCTACTCCTCCTCCCAGCCTGCGCCTGTCTAGTTACTAGCTCTTGGGGGCAGGAACAGCTTGTACAAGTCCCCACAAACCCACTTGGCCCGATGAGCTGATCCCAGTTAAGGCCGCTCGGTGCTGCTGCAACACAAATAATAAAAATGAGGTGTCAGCACTGGGAGACAAAATCCGCCCTAGCCTGCTTTTAAGCGTGAACGTGGGCAGAACGTGTAAAAGCAGCCCTCTTGAACGAGCTCCCAAAATTGGGAAGGAAGACCAGGGCACGCATGGGCGCAGTAGGTTGGGCTGTGGCCATGCACAGAAAAATCAAGCAAATACATGGGGGAAAAAAAACAGGCAGCTTTTGTTTACACACATCTTGTGTTATTTACCCACTACACAGGAATGGTCTCTGCCATGCTGTTCCACACGCAGGTTCCTGGATGCTTTGAAACCCTGGGGCATTTCATGTCAGCTGTCTCTAGACTCATTAAGTGATGGGTCTGACATAGTGTGGGCGGGCAGCCAGCTCTATGTACCCTGGGGTGTAGCAACACAGTGGCTAATAAGGAGGATCTGAATGTATTAGTAGGAGCCATTGCTTCCAATGGAGAATCTCTACCTGCTGCCAAACGTTCATGACTCAAGCCTCGCCCCACACTTGCATGTGAAATAGGGTCAGCAGCGTTACTGCCATTCTACACTTAGGGAAACTGAGTCACAAACGTGAAATGACCTGTACAAAGGAGTCCGTGCATGGCCCAGAATAAAACCCAACACTCCCAGGGCCCTGACATTGCTCCTTAAACTCTATGAATACAAGTTTTTATATAGCACCTGTCACCACTAGGGAGCAGATGAAGATAGAGAAACACTACATAGTGTAAAATCTCTGTATCTGCCCCCACGGGCATTCTGGACCAGCAAACCTCATCCTATGACTTCCAGCCCACATGCAGTTTGCCTTCTGGGTTCAAGTCAGGCCTCAATTGACATCCCAAGGCAGAGACAGCATTGCCCAGAGTAAAATAGCAACTAAATGAGACAACCAGGGTGGGGGGAAGGGTTAATGTAGAACTATGGAACAAGGCTTCAAATGGGTGAAATGCTGAAACTCCCTAAACAACATTCAGTGAGTTTCCAGTCTTTGACGAACGCATTAGCAGCGGCCGTTGCACAAAACTGTTGCTTACAGTTTCATTTTCTCCTGCGGTCCCTACAGCCCCAGTCAACAGAGCGAGCAGCGGTTAAAAAAGGGACAGAGTAAATGAGAATCAGTCCCTCAAGGGATTCCCCAGATGGAGGAGCTGGTCTGGCTCTGGATCGCATTTCAAGAAGAACAGCGGCAGCTTTTCCAGGAAACCCCAGAAGAACGGAAACACAGTGCCATAGAGATACAGCTATATTTGTGGTGGTGTTGCATATTTAAGACAACTTTACATAATGCTTCAGACACAAAACTTTCAGCGTTACCTTTGGAACAGGGTCTAAGTCCTGTATAGTCTCTCCCGCTTATTTCCTACCACCAGTTTACTTGCGAACGCAGAACACACTCCAGAACGAGTCCCTTCCCAGCCATCAAGCTATCGCCTCAAGTGAGGGAACAGAGGGGGTGGGGCATAGGCACACACGTAGTATCAGTCCTCACTGAGCTCTGGAGAACGCCGTTTGGCTAAAGAAGGAATTTATCTTACATGTACCTTCAGCGCCATCACCCTCATTCCACAACACCAGAGACAGGCAGAGGATAAAGTTAAAAGCCGAGATGAACCCAGCCCTTCTGATCCAGAAAGGACTCAGGTTTTGAAGAAACACAAGCGAGCTCTTGTGCGAGAATGGGTCAAATCGACGCCTCCATCAGAGCGTCCCTGAATGCTGGGTAAGCTCACATCTGGATCAGAACTCTGAAAGTTGGGTTCATTCCTACTGAACCATGTCCACCTCCCCCAGCTCCTTTGACCCAAAGTCAGTCCAGGTGTTCTCTCTGCTGTTTGGTATGGCACACAATATTGCTCGGACAGAAAATTCATCTTGGACCAGTTGCCTGGAGAACTTGACAATGACACAGCCCAGATCCTGTCAACTGGGAGAATTCAAGTGGGGGTCTCGGCTTTTGAGGACCCATCTGCTGAGATCAGCCCAGGGTTAGGAATCAAACCGAACAGGTTCCGGTTGTGACTTTTCATATGCAATGGGGGTCTGGAACACGGGTTGCGTGATGTGACTTGTGTAGGGACATTGGGAGATCCTATGAAGGCCAGTCCCCACGCCTTGGAGTAGGGAAGGATGTCGTCACCCAAGTCCCTTCTGAGACCCACATCCCAATAGCATCTAGGCAGCTTGGGAGGGAGAAACTAGCCCTCCTCTGCTTCAGTCATAGACTTGAACGGGAGGGAAGTAGGGAGAGGCTGGGCAAAGCTGTTCTAACCCATGGCTCTTCGTTATGGAAGCTACGGCACGTCTGGGGAGAGGCCGTGGGTTTCTGCCCCCCAAGGGAAGGAACATATCTGAATGGGCTGACTGGATACAGCACTGATCACCCATCTGGGGAAAGGCAGGCGCTTTATGGGGCGGGAGGGTTAATTCATCCGCCGAAGCAGCAGCCCTTGCTGGGCCCTTTGGGTGGGAGTGGAAATGCCAGTGCCCAGCCCCTATCAGACATCAGCCTCTGAAGGAGGAGTGGCCCAGGATGAGCCGGGGGCTTTGCATCTCCATTCCCAGGCTCCAGCCTTTGCACGAGAAATACCAGCAAGTGTGAAGGTTTGGCACAGTGGACAATCCCGCTCCAGGGAGCCTTGGCACTCAGCTGCAACAGAGAACCCACCTGCCCCAGAGTCCCATGGCAAGCGGGATGGGAACCGACCTCGCACAGGGACAGCAGGGTTCAATTCCCAGCAGCCATCACAAGGCAATTAAATACTCACCCCCTCCTCCACCCTCCAGAACCACCAAGAGATCAAAGTACATTACAGCGAAGGGAGGTGAGTCACAGATTCCCTGGCCAGCGGGGGCCTTTGATGCTATTGCACTTTGCTTCATATGTATATTTTTATCTATCTGTTTATAAAAATACAAACTAAGGGGACAGGGCGGAGGGGGACGAGAGGCACGCATCAAGCTGGCAGCAGCTCCTCCAAGGACATGGCAGGGTGGACTTAGACCGACTTTGTAGCAAGTGCTGCCTCTGGTGTTCCCCATGGACCCTTGTCCCCAGTGCCCTCTGCCAGCAATCCCTCAGGAATGTGGAAGATCTGAAGCAGGAGTCCTGGCCCCGCAGAGATTCAGCCATGGAGGGAGAGGGGCCGGACAGAGGGCGCGCTGGGTTTAATGCAGAGCCGGCAGAGCAGCCGGGTTCCCCCGACACCGGAGTCACACCTGCACAGATTCAATAAATACACCGCTCCTCCTGTCTGCCATTGCCTGCCAGGTGCCCTGACGGCGAGCGCTTCTCTCTCCAAACGCTCAGTGCCCGCTCCTGGGAGAGGCGGGTGGAATGGCCATTCCCATGCTGCCCCCTCCACTGTGAAACAGGAACGTTTTCCCGCCGCCTGAAGGTTCCTCTCTCTCTTCTCCAAGTGAGTAAGGTGCAATTTCACGGGACGACAGTCAAGAGAGTCCCCCCAGGGGTGCAAGCGCTTCCCCCCACATCTGCCGTGGGGGACGCTCCCTCGCTCCATTCGATCCGCCCAAGACTGCCCCCGCTACCTCAGTCGGCCATCAGGTTTGACAGCCCCTAGTTCTGATTTGGGGTCTGGGGAAAGCGAACTCCATGAGGTTTTGCTGCACGGTTCCAGAGAGGAGCAGCCAGAGGAGCCGTTCACGCAGACGTCCGCCACCGACCAGAAGCTGCCGATACTGCTGTCCGTCCAGTCCTCCAGCGCCTTGCCCGTCAGCTGTGCATTGCGGAGGGCCTCCTTCTCTGCCTCATCCGAGCGCGGCAGGTTCAAAATCCCACTCAGGCCCTGGAAGCTTTGTTCCATGTACTCATTGCGGGGGGGACCAGTGTGCAACCAGCTGGCGTCATCTGTGCAAAACACAGAAGGGGAGGTGACTGACAGATGGACACGGTCCCCAACCCCATCCACCCACTGTCCTTTTCTAGAGGCACTCACCAACCTATCCTGTAACAACACCCTCCTGAGCCCAGAGGTAGACAAAACTGGCTCACAGCAAGGCGCCAGCAATTTTACTCTTGGTCCCCAGAGGGCGCTCCTTCATTACATTTCTATAGCGGAGCTAGGCGACACACTACTAAAACTGGTCACCATGGCGACCAAAAACATTTTGTCAAGGCCTTCCCTGTCCCATGCCACACCCAACTAGAGAAGAGACACCCCTCCAGACACACATGGACAGATCCTGTCCAAAGCAGGGAACTGGACAGGCTCACAAATGGAGCAAAGCATGCTGGGACCTGGTGTCTCCATGGGCCGACAGTCCGTACAGAGGTGGAGAAGGCTGCTACTAAATGGCGGCAGCTCTCCTGATGTCCGTGGCATCCCTTCCACTTGCACCAGCAGAGAGGAGACTCTAGGTTTCCCCAGCGAAGGCTTGATCTGTCACAAGGTCTTTGGCTCAGATCACATCCATGCGGCGAGTTACTGCGCAGCAAGCCAGGGCACGAATCTACAGCGCACCAGCTTGCTGCGCAGAAATGCCTTGTGTAGACGCAGCAAGTGTGCAGGGACAGTCCCGGAGGGTGGCCTGGAGTAGGGAGAGGCTTTCGCTGCACTCTAGCAGCATCCATATGGGCTGTTACTGTGCGGCCAGCCAGCGCGCTATAGATTCACACCCTGGCTTGCCACGCAGTAACTCGCCGTGTAGACAAGCCCTAAGCTCCCAATCCAGACCAGCCCACCAGTGGCTGCTTGGTGTCCCACATGGGATACGTCTGGTGATTTTCACCGGGCAAGGAAAACCCTCCAGGTACAACTGATCCCACTTTGTTGCCAGTCTCAGCGGAGGCCATGGATCCCACACCCACCAAGACTAAGTTGTCCTAAAGGGAGCTGCGTTGCGGCTGGCCTAACTCCTCCTGGGACACGTCCGGCAGGAGGCAGCCACTCCCCGAGGCCCCTTACCTTTCCCGACAGGCAGTTTGCGGTTGAAGGTCTGTGGCGTCACCAGGAATTGGTTCTCTCCAAGGGGCTCCCAGAACTGGAGGAGGCGGACGGTCCACACACCGGGGCGCAGGGGCCGGTTGAGAGGGGGCTTGTACTGTGTGAACTCCACCTCTGCATCCACAGTGATGTCATAGGATGTGGCGATGACATAGGTGGGGTCGATCCAAACCACGGTGGCGGTGAGGTTGGGTCCCCGGGACCATCTCTGCATGGCCACCGGCTCATCAAAAGGCCCCATCAGGCCCCCAAAATTCCGGAAGATCCTTTCCTTGGGATCCCACTCCGTGCCCACCTGCAAGGGGAGAATGGGAGGGCGAAGTCGGGCACCCGGCCACAGCTAGCCCCAGCCACCTCTGCTTTTACCTCTGCTCTGAAGTATGTCTCCTGTCAGACGGGGGGGGGGACGGGACCGGACCAACAACATGGTCTCTCCCCCAAAGCCAATGGGTTTTCAGTGCCACGTCGCATTCTCCTGCACCCGCCCCGGACAGCCTGGCACTTCCTCCATTAGAGCTCCCCATGGGAAACCCACACTCACCCCTGTACTATGCCATCCCATTCACTCACCCTGCCTGTGTTATAGGAGCTGGTGGCTGTAGAAATATTACTTGCATTAGACATAGGAACAAACTCACACTGTTAGCCCCAGAACCTTCCTAAAGGGGCTTCAGACCCTGCTGCTGCCCAAGACGACTTTTCCCCAATTCCCTAACTCAGTATTTCGGCCTTGGAATCTTTCTTCTTTGTTCCCTTCCAGCGAGTCGCTTCCAAGCCAGATGCAGACTTTTGTAAGAGGCCATCTCCTGCTGACCCCCTGCCTTGCTCACTGTTAACTGCCATACATCCCAAGGCACCGCTGTCATTGAGTCTGACCCCCTGGGTACCACAGACACTACACAGACTTCCTCAGCTAATTCCTAGAAACCATCTTTTAGAAAAACATCCCATCTTGATCTCAAAATTAAGCTAGATCCAGGGTGGGCAAAGATACTTCAAGGGAGAAGTGGGGAGCAGGAGGGTTTAGGTAGCTTTGGAAGGGAGAGAGGATTGCCAAGGCTGGAGCGGGGAGCGCACAGGTATCCTACCTCCAGATTCTGTAGTCGGTTAGTTTGTCCTCCATGAGCTGCCAGCTTCAGAGCCCCTCGCGGCATCATCCACATCTCTAGAGACTCCACCTGCCCTGTCCCAGAGTTCTGCACCTCTTGCATCACCAGGTAACCCTGGAAACGATCGTTGTAGAAATAAAGGTGTACGCTGGATGGGAAGCTCTGAGGTTCAAATCTGGAGAGAAGAGACCATGAGCATTCTCAGGATCCTTACTCGGTGACCCAACTACTCAGCCCCTGATCCGGGATCTCATGATCTCCTACCTGCACAGTTTCTCTGCCTTCTGCGTCTGGGATGAGGTCACTCTCTGCAGCCCTAGCCTGGAGAAGGACGTGTATACAGTCAGGATGATATCGCTGAGCCCGCTCAGCCCGTCCACACGGTCATAGACGTTTTCCCAATAGGCCTTGAGGGCCGGCGTGTTGGGTGGGTAGTTACCATAGAGGTGAGAGTCCAATATCTCCAGTACTTCCTGATTCACCGTCGACTCAAACTTCCTGGCAAAGAATGTAGGTCTGGAGAGTTGCTGAAAAGAGACAGGCATTCCCGATTTCATGGCAACCCACCGCTGCTGGGAGCAGCAGAGAAATTAACTGGAAGCTGACAAAGCGCAGGAAACTCAACCAATCTATTTCAACTGCACCAGCCAAGTGACAGGCAAAGAGCCAATGGCCTAAATCATGAATGAGATTAATGAAAATTCTTCCCAAGTTAATCAGCGAAAATGTTACTCGTAAGGGAGATTGGTTTGTTCTCCAGAAATATTGAATGTAACTGGATGGTATTTCATGGAAAAGCCTACTATCGATAGGTCTTATTGGCATCACTTAACCCTGCAATTTAGGAGTCCACAGGTGAACTCCTTTGTCCTCATGCAACCCCAGTGGCGCCCAGGAGCTCTGCCTGAGTAGCTCAGATTCAGCCCCTTTGATCACACAGAACCAGGATTTTAGTGCACAGTTAGCAGAGATTGACTGCATGCGTTTCTTCACAAGCTCCCTGACTTGTCCTGGCCAGCCTCACGTGTGCAGGGAGACAGAACAGCACCACACTTGACAAAGTTCCTCCTAACAGAAATGAAGGTTTCAAAAGACCTTTTTTGCCAAAGCCCATGGAGGAAGGAAACATGAGCTGCTGCCTGAGCATTGGACCTGTATGGAGAGGAGAGTGGGGAAAGGGAAGGAGATCTAGGGCTGGGAAGAGAGCTGGTTGTAAGAGGAAAGAAGGAGGGAGCTGGAAGAGAGAAGATGACAGGGATGGAGAGAGGGAGAAGGGGGAAGAGGAGTGTGACTTTCACCTGTAGCCGCAGGAAGTCCTGAGGTTTGAAGTCATTGGGGGAGCACCCACACCAGTCGACTATGTGCTTATATTGGCATTTACAGCCCAGCTTGCGGTTCCAGTTGGTCACCCGGAGGTTATTGTCGACGAGGGTCTCGCAGGCATGGCTGTTCTCCAGGACGGTGTGGAAAAAGGACTGCGCAGACAGGGAAAAGAGCAGGAATCACAATGAGCGATGGAGCAAGCCTCGATGTTGGAGATCGTTACCAAACCACCCCACTGTGCCCCATCCCAGCAGGAGGCGGCTTCTGGCATTAGCTGTTAAAACAGAAACAACTTTGCGGGTTTCAACGGGACAAACCCTTAGCATATCCTGCTTGCAAAGCTCTGGGATTTCCAGCTGGCTCCCTCCCGTCACTGATCCAGGGGGTGCTCTGCTCCTGAACACACATCAGCTCGCTCGGCCCAGATTCCAGCCACATGCCCTCGACCCAGCCATAGCGCCCTTTGGGCAGCTCACCTCCGTGGTCTTAGCAACCCACGTAAGGTGGCTAGAGTTCAAAAACGGGACTAAAAAAACCCAAACAAACCAGGCACGTTCTCACTCAGCACATCTGCATGCTGGGGGTCCAATTCTCCCCTGCCCCACATGCTGTGCAGCCCTGGACGCCTGTGCAAAGGGCTCCAAGGAGGCACAGGCAGAATCAAACCCTGGATGGCACGTCTCTGACCCTGATAAGCTGTGGCTTCTGTCCACCCCACAGAGCCAGCGAAGCTCCAGACGAGCCAAAGGAGCTGACATCCATTAAGCCTCAGGAATCACCCCCAGAAAACTCCACAGGAGAGCTCCGCTCGCAGGGCCTCTATTCCCAGGGAGGGCAGACAAGGGAAAGGCTGAGCTGGAGCCAGGCTCTGCACACTGGTAGGCAGGAAAGCCAAACCGCCGAGCAACTTTGGCTCGTGGCTTTGGAGACATCGTTAGGAGAGAGAAACAAGGAACCTGCCGATGGCACCAATGTGGTCATGGGTCTAGCCGGGGCAGCTCCGCATTAATGCTTTTGTGTGACAAGGCATCACGACCCTCAGCACCACCAGAGCCGCTGAGAAGGGGCTGGAGGCATCTAACAGGAGCTACTGAGGTGGGTCAGCAGCTAAGACTCCCCTGCTCACCACCAGCCTATGTCACTTCCTCTGGGGCAGAGTGCCCAGGGACAGCTTGGCCAGGGGGAATGCAGGAGATGTCAGCTGTCCTTGGCTAGGTCTCCCCAGCTTCCACCCCTCATTCCCACCACACGCCCTCCTCTCTGCCCGTCCCTGCTTCCACACATGCACTCTCATGGTCTCATCCGCATGCAAAGGATCTTCCAAGGGCAGGACACCAATAGGAAGCAGTTAGAAGGCTTTATCCTGTTCTCATCGAAGCTGCAGAGCTTTGACTTCAGAGACTCAGGGAAGATTAGGGTTGGGAAGGGACCTTAGGAGGTATCTAGTCCAACCCCCTGCTCAAAGCAGGACCACTCCCACTAACTCATCCCAGCCAGGGTTTTGTTAAGCCACACCTTAAAAACCTTGAAGGATGGAGATTCCACCACTTCCCTAGGTAACCCTTCCCAATGCTTCGCCACCTCTTGGTGAGAAAGATTTTCCTCATATCCAACCTCGATCTGCCCCCCTGCAACTTGAGACCATTGTTCTGTCATCTGCCACCACTTGAGAGCAGCCTACTCCATCCTCCCCTGGAACCTCCCTTCAGGTAGTCGAAGGCCTTCCTTCCCATCTGCAGACTGAACATGCCCAGCTCCCTCAACCTCTTCTCCGAAGTCGTGTGCTCCAGCCCCCTCATCATTTTTGTTGTCCTCTGCTGGACTCTCTTCAATTTGCCCACACCCTTCCTATAGTGGGGGTAGACACGATACTCTGAATGAGGTCTCCTCAATGTTGAGTAGAGAGGAATAATTGTTTCCCTTCATCTGCTGACAGTGCTCCTGCTAATGCAGCCCGATATGCCGTTAGCCTTCTTGGCAATAAGGGCAATGTGAACCGGATCAGACCCCAAGGCAGGATCATTTTCCCAGGGGAAGAAACATCATTCAAAGCGGAGAGACTCAAATCCCTGCAGTGAAGCCGGCTCGGAGCTCCCCTCCTGGGCCCCGGGCAACCTCCCCGCCCGCCCACCCACCTCGGCTGGCAGAAGGGTGTAGGTGTAGAACTGCCGCAGCTGAGACACCAGCTGGTCCTCCGTGTAGACCACGTACTCCACGAAGCTCCGCGTCAGCGCGAACCAGTCCGAGCCCCCGTCCACCACAATGCCCTCAGGGATCTGCCGCTCACCCAGCCGCCACATGTGGGAGTCGCACTCGTGGAAGAGGCGGTCCAGGCCTTGCTTCTTAATGAACCTGCGCAGGAATTGGGTGGAGTCAAGGATGTGTGGTGTCTGGGAATCACCCATGTCCAATGGCGGAGAGGACACCTTGCTTACAGGAGCTGGGGCATTTCCCAGGGCGCCGGGTTAACCTGCAGGGGCAGATCCTCTGCTGGTGCAGATCAGGACAGCCCCATTAACGCCAATGAAGTGGATAATCTGGCTCATTGTTTGTGTCACTGGTACAGGGATGTATGGAGACAGGCTCAGGATCTTTGCCCTAGTCCCCCCTTTCTCTCAGAGCTCCCCCCCAAGCTGTTCCACCTCCAAACTCACGGCTCGCCTGAGCCCAGTGCTGACAGCAGCTCGGCCCTCACCCAGGGGTTACCTGGCGTTGTCCCGGCCGTGTGACTTCAGGAAGTTCTTGTCTCGGTATTTGGACAGGAACGTCACCAGCTCCTCGTTGGTCCTGCAGAGACGAATGAGAGCGCGTCGGGGGGCCACCAGGACTAAACATTGACGTGACAAGGCCGTGATCAGCATGGCCACCAGAGGTCAAAAGCTGGTGGTGCTCCTGCAAACCCGCACCTCCGCTGGCAAGAGGCAAATCTGCCTTCTCAGCTGTCTGGCACCCAATGAGGGTGAACAGGGGTGGATGGGTTTGCAGCACTCACGAGGTGAGGAACAGAGCTGGATAAACTCCCAGCAAAGGTTGTTTCCCCCATCCCCCTGCCCTGGCTAGACCCTCGGCTCAAAGGAACAAAGCTGAACCACCCCTGACTCCTGGTTGCTCTCTGCCATTACTGTCTTTCATTGGGCCTCCCCCCACCACACTTGGCTTCTCATTTGCCGACTGGAGGGCCAGTGCAGATGGGCTCCCCTGATCCCTTTCTCCTCCCTCCCTTCTAGGGCATGTGGCTTCCATTCCCAGCCCTCCTTGCTCCTCAGTCCTCCTCCCTTCCCCTCTCCGCCTCCAGCGGCAATCTCCAATGTCTTCCAGGGGAGATCAGGCAGGTGGCAAAATTCCAGCCCCATGGAGCTGCGTCAGCACATGGCTCCGTCCCTCCTGCCTCTCTTCCACCGATCCTGGAAACCCTCCCTCTGGCTGACCTGGTGGGGTAGTCTGTGGCACTCAGGTTGATGAAGTAGTCCCAGGGCCAGTCTGTCAACTCCAGCAGGTCCTTCATGCTGCTCAGGTACATTTTCAGCAAGCTGGCGCCGCCCCAGATGGTGACCATGCGCCAGGGCGTGACCCGGATGTTGGGGTAATGCTGGGCCAACTCCACAGCCTCACGGTGCAGGTAGCTGGAGCGCTGCAAGGGCAGAGGCCGCAGTTCGGGAATTGTGTGTGCAACAGGGGCTTTCCAGAGCACTGGCTCCCAGCAACAGGTGGCCAGCAGCACTGGGAGTCAGCACGGAGCCGCCCAGTCACGCAGGGCCTGATTCACGGAGCACTACAGCTCTCACTGACGCTAACCAGCACTGCTCGGTGCGTCTGTGAATCACGGCATCCTCCCTGCGAGCACTTCCGCAAGAAGGGACATTGCCCTATTGCACAGATGGGAAAACTGAGGCACACGGCGCAAGGTCTGACTGATGCTCAGGGTGGCTCCAAAGCTCAGCGGAGAGCTGGGCTGATGGCTCGTGGGCATCACCCACAAAGGATGGGACCAAGTGCTGGATCAACCTCTCCCTTCCCCTCACAGCCACCAGGGCCTTGGTTCCCATCCTGGTGGGGGAGTCAAAACCCCTCTGATGGGTCATGGAAGTCATTGCAGGAGGCCAGAGATGCAAAGCTGAGCAGAGTCGAGACAGCAATCACTCTCCAGTACGGCCCTTCCCCACACAGGTCACAACAGGCTCCTTCTGACAGCCCCTCTCTGCAGGGTGGCTCCAAGGCTGGGAACTGCTGTGTTCTGGGGCCAACAATACCCTTGCAACGCCTGCCATCCTGGCTACATGTGCTGAGAGCTGAGCCACTCGGCTCACTTGTGGTTTACGAGCTATGGAACAGGAGGCGTTTCACCTCTGGCCCATTTTTCTGCACCTTAGTTGGACTTTGTCAGAGCTGGGGAGAGGAGCCAGAAGGCCAAGGGAGGGAATGCTTGGTTTCTCTATGAGATGAGGGAGGGGAGAGTCCATGGGACAGGGGGAAGAGAAGAAATAGAGCAGAAGCCCAAGGAGATTCAGGGAGGTGCGTCTGTGGCAGGCACACCGGGGAGGGCGGGGTGGAACGTACCCTTGAGGAGCAGAAACCTGGGTGCTGACCAGACCCCTGGGTGGCTCCTGAGAGGAGCGTGGTGAGGACAGATTGGTCTGAGGGGAGCTGAGTGTGGAGAGTCAGCTGTGAGGGAACAGATCACAGCCCTTCCAAGGCAGGCAGGTGGGGAAATGGATCCAGCCCCCTGGAGCACAGGCGGATGCTTTCAGACCCTACAGACCAGGATTCAGTCCCTGCAGACGATCCAGCCTGGGGCACTGTTACAATTGCTTCCTGCCTGGCTCGGGCGGATCCTCCAGACCCCACAGCTCCCACAGCCTCCACTGCTGTGTGACCTCCCCCACCACGCCCCATCTCCTACCTTGTCGACGTGGATGTAGAAGAAATGCTGCTGGTGGTACACAGCCTTGATGAGGCGCTTCAGCTGGCGGATGGCCCTCCCGTGAACAACCAGCATGTACGCGATTCGCACCGGCTTGCTCACGGAGCTCTGGTGTATCCTGCTCTCGTCCCACTGGATCACAGGGCTGACTTTCCCTGGGGGACAGAGCAGATGCATGCAGGGCTCAGCTCACCCTCTCAGCGAGGGAAGTGGAGGCTGCTCAAACCCCATCTGCCAGCTGTTCTTCCAGGCAGTACAGAGTTCTCTTACTGCCCGGCCTCCGAGCTGCAGTATCCCCCAAACTAGGGCTGCAAGTTCATCTTGCCACGAGCCCCAGGGACACCCCTGATCTGCAAGAACAACAGCGCGCATCACCCCCATCTCCACTACAAGAGAAGGGCTCACAGAACTATGGAGCCAGCCACCATCATGGCCAGGACACTGAACAAGTACAATACGGCACGCTGGGATGATCTTCTCTATTAACCACAGGGGAGGGGGCACAAGGCAGGAACGCTGTGGGCTGATCCAGGTATTCGGCACAGGCTAGGGGTCGCCAATGCAGCGTGGGGCAAGGCAGCACGTTTGGCTCCCCTACCCCTCCAGATTCAGGGTAATGACGGGCTGTGCCACCCTAACCGGGCATCTTTCCAACACCGAGGGATTGTCTTTGGGGTCCAACACTCAGCGGCAATCTCAGAGACCCACCTGACAGCTGGCAGTGCCGGGGCACGGACCGGGGCATCAGATTCCCTGCCTGATGCAGGCACACCACGTTGGCAATCTCCTGCTGGCATTGCTTGCTGCTGGCCCGCGCCAGCGCCGAGAGGGCGTCTTTGCCTGTGATCTCACACTTGGGGGTGAAGCTGTTCTTGGTGGGCTGGGGAGCTCCCTCCACGCTGCCCGTGTCGCCGTGCTGGAAGACGGCCAGCTGGGCATCCCCATGAAGGTCCGTCAGGTTCCTCCTGCTCACGGAGTCCAGAGCGACAGGGTGCCTTCGCCCGGGTTTGTGTTTGACAGTGACAGCTCTCACCACCTTCGCCACCAGCACCCCAGGGCCTTCCGGGCGGCCCTTCCACCGCCCGTGCTTCCGGCTCACGCCCCCCCGCCGACCGGCTGAGCTGTCCGAATCTTTGGAGGCGTCGCTGTTTTCAGGCAGCCTGGCCTTTTTTTGCTGGCCCTTCTCCAGGTTTGATCAGACACAAAACAAAGGGAAACATTAACTTGTGCATCACCAAATCTCTTACAACATGCCACAGCCTCATTATCATTAGCAGCAGGCCATGCTGCGACGTATCCTTCCACCCTGCCACAGGCTACAGATGCTCGCTTATCTACCACCCACTGATACACGGGGAACTGAGGCACAGCTACACTCACGTCTGTCAAGAGTCTTACACAACTGAGGAACGTTTGTGTTAGGAATGGCGAGAGAAGGAGGGGGGACGATCAATCTTGACCTTGAGATAAACTCTAATACAGCCAGGGATAAGTGATGGGCTTGAGGTCACAAGGGAAGTCAGTGGCAGAAGTGGGAACAGAATTCAGGAGCCCCAACCCCCCGTCCTCTGCAATCGTTATTAGAATAATGAGGTGCTGTGGGAATGCCAGGCTACGTCTCCACAGAGTCGAGTTTGAGCCCAGTGCCCCGTACCGTCAGCATACAAATCAATCTGACTCGGGTCCGCAAGTCCCCAGGACTTGGGGGAGTGGCACTGAGACCCGAGTCCAAGCCCTGCCATTTTGCCATGTGGACGCAGCTGCACTCCTGAGTCAAGGTCTGTGGAGAGCTGTGTGGACACACGAGCAAGGCCCGAGGCCCAACGCTCATAAGCCTAGGTTTACAACACAGTGTGGACGCTCAAACACAGGCCTGGGAACCCCACCTCAACAAGCGCGCGTCCCACAGATCAGGGTTTACAGTGCAATGCGGACATACCCCAGAGGCCTCAGTGGGGATCAGGGCGCCGTTGTGCCAGGTGCTGTACACACACTCAAATGCGCAGCGGTGCTGCTGAGGAAGATGAGCGCTCTCCCATTGGCTGAATAACTCCAGCTCCGTGAGCAGCAGTGCGGGAGTGCTCCCACGAGAGTGCCATCTAGAGCGGGGCTTTCGGTCGGTATAATTACCATGTTTCATGCTCCTGAGCGATGCTGTTAGGTGGAAGTAAGTGTTGACTTGGCCTCAGTGAGACACAGTCCCTGCCCTCAAGAGCTTGCAATCCGACTAGACAAAGGAAACTTTTATCCCCGTTGTACAGGTGGGAAACGGAGGCTCTAAGTGTGGTCAAGATCACATAAGGAGTCTGTGGCAGAGCTGAGAACACAACCCTGATCTCCCAGCTCCCAGCTGAAGGCCTTAACCACAAAGCCAAGCACTCAGAGTAACAGAACTTTGCACATAAATAGCAACTGCGTTTTCTGTGTGCTGTACGAACACTGAACCCCCCCCACAATCTCCTCAGGAGGTGGGGACCAGGGAAGGCAGGCATTCAGGAACCGCTGCGGTGGATACACTATAAATACATCGTGGTCTCAGAGTTGGTGGGTAAGCTGGGAGCCAGCAGGCCTGGGTTTTATTCCTAGCTAACACAGCCACTGACTTCCACGAGGCCTCAGGCAAATCAACTCTCACTGTGCCTCAGTTTCCTCCTCTCTTACAGGAAATCAGATGAAGGATTCTAACCACCAGAGGAGTAAAAACAGCCCAGCAGAGCAGCCAGGGCAAAAAACCTTGTTTCAAGACCAAGGTTGGTAAATTTATGGAGGGGACGGTATGACACGGCTGTCTACAATGGCACCCGGCCCATCCGTGACGGCTATTAGCAAATATCTCCAGCAGCAGGAGCTGGAACACTAGATGGGAGGGGCGGCGGCTCTGAGTTACTGCAGAGAATTCCTCGCCAAGTGTCTGGCTGCTGGGTCTTGCCCACTTGCTCGGAGTCTAACTGAACGCCATATTTGGGGTGGGGAAGAAATTTTCCCCCAAGTCAGAGTGGCAAAGACCCTGAGGGGTCTTCACCTTCCTCTGTAGCATGGGGCATTTGTCAGGTGTTGGTTTGAACGAGGGTAAACGGTGGATTTCTGTAACTTGATGTCTTATACATCAAGTTCTGAGGGTTTCAGTCATTCTGCCAGAGGTTCCGGGGCCTGTTACAGGAGGGGCCAGGTGAGGGTCTGTGGCCTGTGATGTGCAGGAGGTCAGACTAGTTGACTATGATGGTCCCTTCTGGCCTTAAAGACATGAGTCTACATGGGGATACTACTAGTTCAGGGCTCGACAAAACTGGCTCCCAGCTAAGCGCCAGCAATTTTATTTTTGGTTGCCAGAGGACACACTGCAGCATTTCTGTAGCAGAGCTAGGAGCCAGGCTACAAACCCTGGTCGTCATGGTGACCTGGGCTCCCAGGTTTTGCCAAGCCCTGTACTAGTTACAGTCCTCACAAGAGGTACATGGGAGGCCACATTCACCAAACACATAGTGTGCCCTTTGTGATCCCCAGGGATGAAGCCCTGTCAAAGGGTTGTTGTTTTACTGATGGGAAAGTGGGCCAATTACTTGATCTCTGTGTCTAAGGCCCATGCCGAATTAGAACCCATGTTCTTTCACCACGCTTCCTCCCTTCAGGGAACGTGGATCTCCAGCTGCTTTGAAAAACTCTCCTGAGCCAACTCTCCCAAGGAGCCAAGCTGATGAGTAAAGGAATTGGTTAATTACAGGGAGTTATTTCTGGTTGATTAGCGTGCCCCGTTTAGCCTTGGGGAGAGGAGGGAATCGTTCCTGGATGCCGGTGAAAGGGCATTGCCGACAGATGCATGTGAGAACAGACCACTCCAAGCATGCATCGCAGGGAACCCACAATGGGCAGAGAGCTGTTCGTTAGTCACCACACAGGACCATCTGTTTGGAGAGGCAGAAACCGGTTTTCTCTGCACAAGAGTCACAGGAGCAAAGAGTGACGGACAAGGGAAGAGGAAATCTAGAGCTGGACTGCTGGCAGGACTGCTCATGTGCTTCTAGGAGGTCAGACAAGACGTTGGCACCCAGCAAGCAGGGAAGGAGATGCACCTGGAACTGGGCTGGGATGAGGCAAGACAGGGGAACGCATGCAGGGCAGGTTGCAGAACTTCTTGCCCAGACTGGCTTAATTTTCCTTTTCCCCTTCAAGGCACCACGAGCAAAGTCATTGTGTTTACTCTGAGATTTAAACTCCCAGCAGCATCTGTGGAAACGTCTGTTTCCAGCCATGCTCCCTTCTTTCTCCCACCCTGCCAGGTCTCTCACTAACACCTTCCGAGTGCTTCCGTCCTTCAGGAGAAAGCTGTCTGTCATACCATGCAAACTGGAGTTCTCGTGACACAGCAGGGAGGGGAGCCATTGCTGAGACATCTGTCCACTACTCTCCCCATTTCTCACTCTTCTCCTGCTGCGCTTTAAGCACAGACCTCATGAAATGCCAGTCAGATTTGTTCCTCCGCAAAGGAGCAAAGCTGAGAGAGCATGCCCAGCAGGAAGAGGGGGATATACCCCCTTCCTCGAGTTGTCAGTTAATGAACCCAGCATATCCTAATTACTGCACCTTCCCGGAGTGATCCCTCCATCCCAGCCAGCAGGCGAAAAGGATGAGAATTACTCCAGTCACATCATTCAGCTGTACTTAAAAACTTCTGCCGAACTTTTGGTGAGGTTCCCAGCAGAACGAGCTCCTCCCAGCTCCATTGGGCCTACAATTTCTAGAGCCTGCCCCGAGGTCATTTTCCTTTCATCTCCCCCTCCTTCTAGATCTGGATTTCCTCCTCATCAACAGGGAAGCCAACCTCACAGCGGCGTTAAATGAGCAGAGAGCTTGGTGCTGGGACACGTCATGATCCATGATACCAGTGAAGTTGATACAGTGAAAGCCCTGACAAAGAGCCGGTCTCTCGGGCACATTTCTAGCACATCCCTCGCCAAGGTAGACACACGTTACCTTCAAAATCCTGCATGGCATGGAAACTACCCATGAGGGACTCTCCTCCCCGCTTCATGAACGACACAAAGACGCCTCAGTGGCAAAATGACTTAGGAAAAGAATATCTCGTTGCAACTTGTTACTTCTGTGGATTGATTTTCCTTTTCTCATTCCCTTCTGATCATCATCTGTTTATGGGGGAATAGTAAATGGGATAATTACTCTTAGAGACGGCTTTTGGGGTAGGTGAAGCAAGGCACCAAGCAGTAAGGGCCCCTTCGTATACCCCAAAAGCCGCGTCTGCCTCCCACACTGCAGGACATATGGTAGAGAGCCAGGGCCAGGGGCCCCCCTGGGGGGTTCAGGGCCCTCAGCGGAGTGCCAGGGCTGTGGGGGGTGTTTTGAGGTACATGGGGGGCTGGACATGAGGATATGAGGCTAGTCATGGGGGTTGTTTTGGGGCCCCCAGCAGGGCCAGGGCCAGCGGCGGGGAGCCTATAGGGGGCCCCCACAATGGGCCTTTGCCTACGGCCACCTCTGATTACTCTGCTCCACTTCTCCCGTTTGTCTAACCTATTTCCATTGTGAGCAGTATGGAGCTGGATTGTCTTTTAATACGTGTACGTACAGCACCTGGCACAACAGAGGCCTGAGCTCATCTGGGCCCTCTAGACACTGCTACAATATAACCAGAATTACAGTTCTTCACACGTCCTGATATCGGTACGACTGATTTCTGCACCTCCTTCTTCTGGATCAGCCTCTTTTGAAACACACAAACCTTGGAAGAGGTTTGGAGATCCATTACAGAAGACATTTTCTACCCTGGGCACACCCGCTCTGTTAAATCTCAAGAACCTACACAAGACCCATGTTCCTCATGGTGCTTTCTGGAGGCAGAACAATTTGTACATGGTCCGACCAGGGGAGCAATTGAGTTCTGCTTCTCATTTCTCCAAGGAGTTCACAAATATGTCAACTCAGTTGAGAATGGCTGACAGCTTCTGATGCAGAAATGTTTGTAGAAAGGGCCTTTTGCATTCTTATAATTAAAGGAAAATGGTGTTCTCGGAAAATCATCTGTAAACTCATTTCCTCATCTGGATTACAAACATCACCATGATTTAAAGAAATGTTTGTTTTCAAATCTAATTTACTTTTCAACTTTTTTTATTTTATTTTCTGCTTTTCCTTCCAGGTGGACAACAGAAACATGACTGATCCTTTTTGCATTCTAGGGATCCTGTGATGTCACTGCATTTGGATTCAGTCATTATGGGGGAAGGATTAAACACAAACAGGAGTGGGGAGGAGGGGGTGTTGCTACAGAAATAAAATCCTATGCTGATTTTTTTCAAAGATGCCAGGGACATTTGGAAGCCCAATTCCCATTAAATTATGCAATTCTGAACTCTAAATTATGCAATTCTGAATTCTCAATCTCATACCTAAAATGGGCTCAGGTGCGTCTCTCTAACAGCAAGCTCTTTGGAGAAGATCTGTGCAACTGTTTCAAGTTGAAAGAGAAGGACATTTTAAAGGAAGGGTCCTAATAGCAAATTTTTCGCTGGTCTCAGACTTTGGCCACCAACTCACACTAGTGGCCGCACTAGCACTTTTCCCCTAAAACTATTAACTTTAGGAAAAACAAAAATATGCACATCTGCAAGTCCAAAGCATTGTAATTTATTCATGTAGGGCTTTTTTCCTTGCAGGTTCAATAACAGAAATAGTATACAGTTGTCGCTATTCTTTGCTGGACCTAAACAGAAGAGAAACAAAACGAGGTGCTCTGCATGTTCTTATCCTTTTTTATTGTTTCTTTTGCTTTCCTGGTTGCACCCCACCCCTTTTTTAAAAGACTTGCTAACTATTAAGTTTTCTGCTGTGAAAAGTGTGTGTTAATAATAGCCCACGGATGAAGGATGCAGAGGTGGGTAGGGGAGACTGGCGGGGAGCAGTGAGTCAGGGGCTGGTGCCTGCTGTTGGGGGCCAGGGCTGGAGCCCAAAACCCCAGAGTTGGAGTCCAAAGCCCTGCAGTCAGAATTCAGAAACAGAGTCTGAAGCCCCACGGCTGGGGATTGATCCTGCCACCAGCCACCCCAGGGCTGAAACTGCAAGTCTGAGCCCTACCACCTCCAGGAAGACAGGGAATTCACACCAGCTGCTGGCTCCTCCAGCATTTGTGGCTCTCAAGGGACAGGAAGAGGCCCCGAGGAAGAGGCTGCTGCTTTTCCCCGGCCCCTTTTATCCCTAAATCACTGACCAGGAGGCTGTGATTAAAGCGCTTGGCGACCACTGTGGCTTCTTTTGAGAAACACTTTTAGAGGCAGCTTTTCCAGCTCTCGCTGTGCTGGGTGTGAGAGAAAGACCTGGGTTAGTCAGAGCCTATATCCATTTAGATTGAGGATTATCGAGCCAAGAAGGAAGATTAAATAAATGAATCAGACATAATGGACCTTTCCCAAATCACAATTACTCCTCCACATGCACAAGGATATTCTGTGGCTTACCCAAGCCTTCCACGTGTTTGAGCCTGATCCATCCTGAAGAGGCCACCCTGGCATAGAGCAGTATGCACTTAGTCCCTGGTGAACTCAGTGGGAAAAGTGTACGTGCATTCAAGGGCAGCCTGTGGCTTTAAGAGGGATACTTCATTTGAACAACAATTTGGAGGAATCCCAACTAAATATAATAATCCAGAGAGCGGTGTGATGCCCATAGAAGGATACAGACTCGAGAGGCCTGGAAGCTCAGTGGGTGGGGAACAGCTTTCAGGGGAATCGAAATAGATACACAGCCTCTCATCTCTAAACCACCCGATCGTACATAGCCCAGGCTCTTCAGTGGCTCACGTGGAAGAAGCTGGTCTTGGCCCAGTTCTTAGCAGACCAAAAGTCACCCCAGGATACTCCACTGCAAACCTCCTGTGCTAGTGCCTGCATGGAAGCCAAGGCCAGGGACGTGCTAGAGAGGCCGAGTTAACTTTTTAGGTTACAGGTGTCCCTGCCAGGGCTGAACACAGGCAAGGCGGCAGGGAGAAAGCGGTCACCGCCGCTTTCTGTGCTGTACAGTAGCAGCTCTGCACACAGAGCGCCCCGCAATGCCCAGAGCTGTCAAACCAGCCCCATTTATGCGCACTGCAAGTCTCAGATGGATCGGCAGGATGCTGTGTGCTGCCCTGCAGGGTAAGGCCATGATCCTTGCTAAGGGAGCATTAACCCACCAAGGAAATCAGATTCCAGCTGTGGCCATGGAAGAACCCTGTAATCGCTGAGATGGCCTAACTGTGATAGGATTTTAGATGCTGCCTGTCCAGGAAGGCAGCATAATGGTCCTTTTATCTTCCCTCCCTCTAACCTTGGCCCTGCTCTGCAGGCTGGGAGGAAGAAACCAGCCAAATGAAGACATTTGTCAAAGGAGCGGAGTATGGAGGAGTCTGTCTTCTCTCAGTGAATATCAGGGAGACCACTGCCAGACCTGGGAACAGACTCAGCAAAGGCCGGCGATCTTGTATCTCCAGCCATAGCTGCCCTACTGTTCTGTATTTAGAATCTCCCTGATATCTGTGTGACATATTCTCTGAAAACCAGAACAAAATGAGCTGGGAAGGAAGGAGAGAGGAAACAGACATCGGGGGAAGTTTCCTGCCAGAAGAACCACAGCTGCTTTAAGAGCAGCTAGATGGCACAGGAGGTAAACCCAGACTCACGTGGGGGGACATTGGCTCACATTCAGCCCCAGGCTGCAAACAGTCTGAGTCCTGCGGCTACAATAAATAGCAGAACAGACTGTGCCGCCTTCTGCAGAAACCCCAGTCAAAATGCAATGACCCCTGAGGGAAAGGACAAAGCTGCCTAGAAGCTCCAGATGCTCCATGGCATTTTAAGGGCTAGTGTCAGCCTTTGAGTCTCCTAACCAGCCTACAAGCGGTTCACTGCGGAGGTGGGCAGGGCCAGAGCATTCAGTAGTGAGGGGGGGTGGGGGGGAGCAAAAAGGTTCTAACTGAACAAGCAGCGAGAACGAGCCACACTCGCCAAGTCCTTCAGGTCTGCAAAACAGGCTGGTAATCCAAGGACCACAGGATTCCTTCTTCCAGCTTTGTCAGGGTATTCCAGCTCCTTCAGTTCCCAGCCACAGTCAGGAAGAGCAGAAAACGAAAAGCTAGTTTTCAAGAAAAGTTACCGAACTCCTCTGGAACTTGCTTGCAGCTCAGGCTTTGAGCAAAGGGTCAGGACAGCTTTGGCTTCCTCTGATTCAGATCACCTGTCCCCAAAGGTCCATAACACCAGACTGACAAGGAGACGACACTTTCCATTTCTAGGCAAGACAACCCAGCGCAGCAGCAAAACCTGCCAATACCCAGTCTGATTTGGGGAAGGCATGTGTGAGAGTCAGGTACATTCCAACCCAGTATAAAAGCCAAGGGAAAAGGCATGGGGAGGAATGCGGACTCAACACTTCTTTCTGAAGAAAGGCACCAGACAGACAGACATACAGGATATAACACCACTGGGCAGTCCTCAGAGTGCTTTACTAACATTAACTAGCTAAGAAGAGAGCAAGTAACAGAACCACATGTGTAGTTCAGGAATTCTTGGCTCCTGATGTCTCTCCCTACAAGGCCTCACTGCCTCCTAAGGCCCCATAGTCTTAGTATCATGGGAGGTTTTTCTTTCACTAACATTTATTCCGTTGCTTCAATGGAGTCTTTTTGGGCCATGAGGCTGCAGAAGCCACTTGGTTTTCTGGCCCCCGGCGATGATAATGTATGGGAGATGCAGCACACAAGGGGGGGGGGGTATCTCATTTCCACCCACCCATCAAACCAACCAGCATCACTCATAACAGGGCACACATGGCTGGAAGTGAGATTGCTGGGAATGCGAGCATTTTAGGCCAGGTTTACCTTCCAAACACATTTTATTCCCTGCATCTCTCATGTAACATCTCAGATCTGGTAACCATTCCCGCGTCTCTACCCAAGGACAGCTGACCGCATTTTTGCTAGTCCCGTAAAAACAGTGGAATCCTGGAAAACTTTCCCTCTGCTATCACTCCACCAAGCCCCAGAAAAAGGTATGAAATCCATTCCAGAAAGAAAAGGTGGAATCCCAATGGCCCACAGATATCACAACTTCCTAATTTCTACTACTCCCAGAATGCTGATATCTTGTAATACAAAAGCATACGCCCATGTTCCCCGGTTCAAACACCGTTAGGGCACTTCTTCAGCCGGCCTTCCCTCATAACTCCCCCAGCTCAGATCTTACCACTAAATCTTAGCATATGGGTCCTCCCATCAGTGAATTTAGAACTTGTAAAGGGTGCTGGATTGACAGGCCTGGGCAGAGAGACTCTAATCAGCTGTAGAAGAGGAACACCACAGACAACACAGGTACAAGCACATCCTTTTGTTGACCCAGATATGCTTCAGTCTTGTATCTAAAGGGGGAAGAAGGTGGTTAAGTCTCAAGGGCCAATAGGTCTCTTGACAGAGATGGCCAGCCAGGGGCTCAGTTGTCAGGCAGACACCCGGCCGTGAGAAACAGCACTGAGACCATCAATTCAATCACAAGCATCTGGCAGAACCAGTGTTCTGTCCCCTGGTCTGGGTTCGACCAAATATAACAGGCCGAGACACAAGCTACATGCTGGTACTAAATAGACACATATGAATGAGTGACCTAGAGATCAAAACCTTCAGGGGACAGATGAGACAAGAGGGTCCAGAGACCCAACTTCTCTTCCTGGCCAGCCAGTAGTTGACCTTGGGCAAACCATGTCACCTGTCCTTGCCTCCACGTTCCCATACATAAAAAGGGGATGAGGCAGCTTACTTGGCTTCGTAAAGTACTTTGGACGTTTCAGATGAAAGGCAACGTGTAACTCAAGGTATCATGACGCCATCATGACATGTACGAATATTCTGTCCCATATGAATATTTCACCCCAGGTCAGCCCCTCAGAACAAGATTCACGGTGAACTCTCCCACACTTCGAAAATACAGGATCCCAACTGATGGTCCCTTAATAACCCTGGTCTTAGGTCAGAGCCCTGAATCCGCACTACATCTGATCCTCTATAGCAGTGGTGGCGAACCTATGGCACGCGTGCCAGAGGTGGCACTCGGCGCCCTCTCTGGTGGCACGCACGCCCAGGGTTCAACAACCTATGGCAGTTGTTTTTTCTAACTAAAACCTCAGTATTGGCACTTTGCGATAAATAAGTGGGTTTTGGGTTGCAGTTTGGGCACTCGGTCTCTAAAAGGTTCGCCATCACTGCTCTATAGCATGATATATGGGATTATTGCTTTAGAGATCAGCCCCCTGCAACCCTCAACTTTATTGGACTGTCCCCTGGATCCCAAGGCACGCTAATACACCCCCTCCAAGCCAGACCCCACCCACTTATCCTAATTCACTACAGCACCCACAGCTCTGAGCACACAGCAGCAACACCCCACAAACCCCCCACCGCCTCAGCCCGAATGCACGACTACAGCAAGCTTCCACATTAGACACCCCAGCTCCTCATGCTGGCTCAACACCCCACATGGGAGCTCCCAGAGCCCGAAGGACTGCACTTCCCCCACACCAGGACCAGACCCTCCTAACCTAACACTTCACAGCATCCATTTCCAGGTCAGATCCCCGGGGTCCATGCAACACCCAACATCCCACCCTCTGGCACAAGCACCCCAGGCCCGAATAGCCCGCAGCCCCTAATGTGCCCCCTTCCCGCAGACCCCAATGTGCAATCCCCCCAGTAGATCCTCCAGATCCCAATGCACCATCTTCCCCCATAACCCCCCAGCGCCCAAAGCCCTCTAACACCCCACCCCGCCCCACCGACCCCGATGCACCAGCCCCCAGGTTGCACCCCCTTGCCCTGCCCCTCCGCGGCTTCCCCCTTACCGCCCCGTGCTCGTCCTCCTCCAGGCTGCTGAAGCTCCACACCACCAGGCCCTGCAGCAGCAGGATGGCCAGCGCGGTGGCGATGGCCAGCTGGTAGCGGCGGGCCAGCTTCTGCACCCGGGCGCTCGCCACCATCTTCATTCCCGGGGCGGGCGCGAGCCAGCGGGGCAGCTCCGGAGCCAGCCAGCCCTGCAGACGCGCGGGCACGAGCGCGACGCGCGGCGGCAGTCCGCGGGAGCGCGCACGCAGGGGGAGGGGAGGGCATGTGATTCTATCTCCCTTCCCCCCCAGGTCTCAGTGGGGCTGCCTGGCTGGGGCGTCCTGCACGGGTCAGGCCCTGGTGGGGGAGGGACAATGCAGCCAGGCCAGGCCAGACTAAGCCAAGCCAAGCTAAGCTAGGCCAGGCGGATGCACTGTGTCCCCAGTAAAGCCCACGCCCTGTCCCACTCCCATGCAGGCACCACGTCCCAGCATCGCGCCCCAGCCCGTGGTGTGGCTCAGGGACAGACGAGGCAGGGCTGTCTGGTGGAGATGGCGCACCCCACAGCCACAGGACTGACCCCTTTCCTCCCCCTCCCCCCCAGGAGCCAGGCCACCTGGCACTCCTTGGGGCAGGACCAGCCATTGGTCCCACCTCAGCATGAGATGCCAGCATCATGGCAAGGAGAGGCACTCCTGTTCCCCTGCACCGGCTCTGAGCCCTCCATTGTCCGAGACACGCATGTTCGCATTGGAGATAGGTGCATTGAATTGTTTAATTGCGCCCGCCCCATGGGATCTCTGTAGTGCTTTCCGCCTTCCTTTTCCTGCTTATTCCTCTCTGGCTGTTTTTAGTAGCTGTGACAGGCTGCTCCCCAAATCCAGTCTGGTGTGCTGCTATGACCGCTTGAACCCCACTCCTGAACCCCAATTTACCCCGCTCTGCTGGGTGACCGCTCACTCCTGAGTCAGTCCACACCAGCCACCAGCGTGTAATTGGTCCCAGGCAGTGGGTGTAAATCCACTAGCCACACAGGCGTTGGTCCCCAAGCAAGCACACCCAGCCCCAGACACTACACTGGGAGCCACTGCCTTACAGGGATTGGGACCCACTCCCAATCACCTTAGTCTCCAGTCCGTCCACTTAACAAAGAAGTGGATTGTGCCCAGCCTCCCACATCCACACCCTCTAAAGACCACACAGCTTTAGGTAAAACAAATACTAGTTTATTGATCAGAGTCTGATTTCAAGTGAGAATATGGCCAA
>ML685805.1:0-24057 GCA_007922175.1 Pelusios castaneus | reverse complement strand
TATTACAGGTCACGCCCAAGGGCTGCACAGATGTGCATCCCGTCACAGTAGCATCTGCAGGCTATAGCTTGTGTGGAAAGGTCACTGCTTTCCATCCCACCTCTGTCCCTTCTCCCTCTCTTCACTGTTCTAGTTGCATCGAAGGACCAGGGGTTAGGTGCAAAGCTCTGGGCAGGCTCCACGATTGTTCCTTCTTCCATAAAGATGTGTTTAGTTGCATTTGAAGAGTATGTTTTGTGTGTTGTAAAGATTTCTGAGTTTCCTCAGCCAGTGGGGGGATGCCTCCACTGGAATAGGTGAGCTGCTTCCTTTTCCCTTCTCCAGATGAGCAGCTTCTCAGATGTGCTAACCAAGCCTTGATTAGCAAAGTGTGTACCACGGTGTTGTTTCATCTCCACTGAGCAATAGCAAAACAGCTTTAAGGAAGAAGGTGGGCCTGGGCCGGAGGCTTTGTTAACCGAATGTTAGTGTTTGCACAGGGCGATGTACTGTGGCACCTATAAAAATAGTGTCTCCATAGATCACATCAAGTCCAGAGTTGTGGGTGTGTCTGCAGCTATACCGAATGTCCTGCTGACATCACAGAAACACTTGCAAAGAACTGCCTGTGGGTGATCGCCCCTCTTCTAATTGTTGGGTGTGAGCAAGCATCTCATCTTAGCCAGGGCTGTCTTCAGGGGGCAGAGTATGAGAGCAGCAGATTTTAAAATATAAAGTGAGATTTCTAAGTGTCTCATTGAAATGCTGCGAGAAGCAGGGCCAGATTAACGCCCTTGCGGGCCCAGGGCTATTAGATTTTATGATGCCCCTGACCGGCCACTGGCCACCCTGGGCCAGGGCAGTGGAGTAGTGCAACCCCTCCCCCACGGCGAGCAGCAGTGCCCTGTTGGGGGGGGGGGGAGTCTGCGGGCCCGTGTCCCGCTCTTTCCCACACCCGCCCCCCGCTGTCAGCATTGGCAGCAGTAGGGTCTGCAGCGCCCGCAGGAAGGGTGTGTGTGGCTGTGGACCCTTTTCCTGCTCTCCCGTCACTGTGGGGGTAGCAGGAACTGCTTGAGGAGGAGGGCTGGTGGGCTCTGGTCCCCATGGCTCCCTCCTGGCATCCTGTGCTAGAGCGAAGGAACCTGAGGACATGCTGGCTGCCTGCAACAGGGAGCGGCTCCTCCACCAAAGGCCTCCTCAGGACATGGCCCCCCTTGGTATGCCGTTGTGATGGGCTGGCACTTGGCGCTGTGGTGTGGCACAACAGCGCAGGCTGATACAGCAGTGTGCTGGGGGCTGGGAGCAGTCTGGCTGCCCTGAAGCAGACCAGTAACACCCTGGGAGCAAGGCAGGCCAGCACTGCAGGGAAGGTTCAGGCCAGTGATGCTCCAGGGTTTGGGAGTGCTCAGGCTGGAGGTGCTCTGGACCCAGATTTATTTTTGCGGGACCACCTTAGTCCAAGGCCCTGGGCTGCAGCCCCTAAAGCCCCTGCACGAATCAGGCCCTGGCGAGAACGAGAAGGGTGTGAATTCAGATTTCTTCTGCCCTAGATGTGGCTTGTTGACGGCTTGAGTTAGCTGTGTACACGTGATCACAGACCGCTGCATGTCATTGCAGGACAAATTACCAGCATGGCAGACACCATAGCCTGTAACAAACCCTGGCTGCGCTTCCCACAGAGCCTGAAGTATTTTTGGTTGGAGTTCGTACCATAAGTCCATACATGCCAAGTGTCCTATGATTTAACCTAAATGTCAGAACATTCCCTCCCAACCCCGTCCCCCCCTCACATGTGAGGGCTTCTCCTCTCTATTTCCCATCCCAGCTTCTTCTTTACCCCGTTAATACTTCCTGTCTGTAACATCTCACTCATTACTGACCTTAACTGGATATAGTCAATCTCCTAGAGGGGGAAGGTTCCATATTACCTCACCTCCCCAGCTACTTACCTTTTCATTCATGCATTTTGTGATAAGACTGAACATTAAATGTTTAGAATCTCACTTTTCTTAACTGCTGCAAACTAAACTGGAGCATAATTCTGACTTTGCTGGAAGCGGTAAGTGGAGTCATGTTTGTTCAAAATTGGCCAGATCCCAGCTTAGTGAGGAATCCCTTCTCAGTGGGGCAACTCTTCCATTTTTATATGGAAAATGTGCCACAGCTGAACACACAAAATTATCTGGGGTTTTAATGAAAAGACAAGACAGTAACATGGATTTTCGCAGATCAATAGAATGCTAACGGCTGCCTTTGTGCACTAGGAGGATGAAATGGATCCGGGTAATGGCCAAGATTGGCTGGTGAATAACAGGGAGATAAACTTGAGAAGCAACAGTTTCCCCATATTGCAAAGGGAGCTTCTTTATGGGAGGAGTTTGGGTTTGGAGCTGCTGTACATGGTATCATTCCATTGCTGTCCCAGGGCGATACCTGGGCAGCCTTTGCTTCCTTACAGACCTAGTGTTTGCCTTCCCCACCTCTGAGAGAGACAAGGTCAAGTCCTGGGTGAGGGCAATGGGAATTTGGCTCCTAAGGGTGCTATGCTGCCAGGGAAGGAAGCAAATAAGGAGCAACACATAGATTTTAGACCTTGTGGATTGGAGGGCCACTCTGTTCCTGCACAGTAATGATACAGAGATCAATGAACAGCATTGACTGCAGGTTAGATCAGGGGCCTGGGAGTCAGAATTCCTGGTTCCATCCCTGATTCTGCTCTGCCCTGGAACTATCTGGCAGAAGCTCCTGAAGCTTTGTGCTCCATTGGAGGTCTCCCCTGTGTTTTTACTTAGCAGGGCATGGGTTTGGTCCTCAAGCTGTGAGAGGCTTTATAAAAGTCATTCCTTACAAGGAAAAATACGGCAAAGGCATAATGAAGATGGTGTCAGAGAAGGTGTTGATGAACAGCAGGTAAGGGATTAATTGGAAGAATTGACTCTCTACCTTCTGATCAGCACATCCGTCTAAGCAGCATACCAAGGTTATTGGGGATTTAGCTAACGAACCTACTGAACTTTAGCAGGGCATCTTGCAGAAATGGTGACAATTAATTCTGAAAAGTCATGGGGCCCTATCACAGCCAGTTGCAGAAAAACATGCAAGAAGCCCAGATCCACAGAAATGTTCACAGGAAGCAGGTTGTACAACCTGGAACAAATCAGAGTTTAGATCCACAGGGCTCGATTCACCTCTCAATCCCAGGACCTTTACGACAGTCCCTGACTTCAGTGGTGTTAGCTTCCAATTTGCACCAGCGTAGACGCAAGCAGGATTCCGCTCAGTGTCCGAGTCCAGAGCAGCTTAAGGATGAAAAAGGAGGGACAGGTCGGAGAAGAGGCACATCCCCACCCTCAGCATGGACACCTGCAAGAGAAGGAATATAACGTGATACAGAGAGTCTTCATGTCTGTCCAGGACCCAACACACCACTTGTTAGTCTCTCCTTCAGCCACTGACCCTGGGCATTAGAGAAGCAGGGAGGGTAGGGCCCTAGGGATAAGCAGTGAATAGAGCAGCAACTTGCGACTGGATTCTTGCAGCCAGCCCCTTCCCGCACCGGCACTCTTTGCTTGCTGTGGATAGGTTATGCTTGGTTTGGCTTTACTTCCACATGGTGGCCTGGATGTTATGGTGATGTGCACCTTAGAAATGCTCCACCACCGTTCTAACACTGGCCTTTGCTTTCCTCTGCTCAAAATACAGCAGCATTTGATCCATGGATAATTCACATGCACGCGGGCTCTTGAGAACGTGATCGATTTGGAGCGGGCTGTAAGAAGGGATGAATTCTGCATCAAATTCTGGTTGTTGTTGGTTGCATACAGGGTGTTAATTCCCTGTCAGGTTTTCCAGAAAGAAGGTGGGAGAGTGCCTGATAGTCACAGCTATTGGCAAACAAAAGATTCACATTGGTACTCCACAATGTTCCCCACAGGGCCCGCCAGACAAACTGCCCAGGAGCTTCAGAAGGGTTTAAAGACACACCCTTGAGGTCAGGCAATTAAAGAGGAAACTGAGGCAGAGGCCATTCGGGAGTAGTTTTTCCCCTAGAGGTCAAGATAAGCCAACTAAGCCTTTAGGTAGGGCAGATGCATACAGAGGTTTATTGTTTAAAAGCCCCTTTCTCTTATTAAGTTGTGCTTCCACTGTTAACACAGCGTTGGGTTTAATCTTAAGAAGGCTGTTTTGGATCCCTCCTTGTATTCACCCTGGTCACAGCATGCAAAGAGAATAATCACAGTTGCCCAGGGCCAGTCTGAGGGTGAGAAATGCAAGATACTGTCCCTGAAAGGCGAAAACTCGAAGCCCCAGACCGGGCAGGGTGCCCTCAGAAAAGGGACTCTTCTTAAAGGCTGGCCCCAGTATCACATCACAGGGAGCTAAGAGCTTTTGAAGAGCTGGTTCCCATGGTGGGGGTCAAGCACAGACAAGCCTGGCCAACGTTAAACAAGCATCAAACCCTCCCTGGGGTTTCAGGTTTACTTACAGAAATTTCTCTGTTATACCCCATGTTACATAAAAGCAAGATAGCCTCTCAGGCCCCACCACCATCCCCTCAGACAATTTAGTGGCCTGTAAACAGCAAATAAGGACAGACCCCACCACGGCACCGTTCCCGTGTAGCCCACACACCTATCTCTCCATTCTAATTAGCAGCCACCTGTGGCTTAGTTTCCAGTGCCTGAAATGATTTGATCATAAGTAGGCTCAGATGGAGCTGATGTTTTCAGGTGCATTGAGACAGTTTGGATTTAACCCTCATATCTGTCCACGCTTGATGGCTGGGACTCTTTTTTTTTTCCTCTAAGAACTACCAAGGTGGAGCATCACTCTAGGGTACTGCTTTCATTATACTGACAAACCTGTCCTCCCACTTGCAAATATTTGCTGATTTATAGTTAACGCTTCTCTGGTATTCCACAGTAGCAGGCTGTCTTCCAAGGCTAATGTATGGGGACAAGTCCTGACAAGCTTGGTTAGAGAATAGATGTCAAATCAAAGTCAGACTCCCAGGTATTATTGTAGGGTTAAGAGCCTCAAAGCCAGTCATGGAGAAGGAAAGTGCCCAGCCCTGGGGGGAATAGTGCACTTAAGAAAACCCCTTTGCAAGGAGCTGTTTCAAGAAGGGGAGGTGAGGGACAGGAGGATAAAGCACAGGTCAGACTAAGAAACTCTGGGAGAGCTGATGTAAGTAGCCAAGTGGGGTTTCTGGGCAAACAAAGAGCTCTCTTCCTGGATGGGGAGAGTGGTTGGATGAATGCAGAGAGATGTCTAGCGGATTGCTGACACCACCTGGGTTATGAGACTCATGATCCCATAGAAGAACATGTAGCCGGGAGTTCCAAAGAGGATTTGCTCTTATCTAAGGTGTTCAGGTTTCTTCAATGATATTCTCTGACCCAGATTTGGGGGCAGTCTTAAGGGTGTTTCCCAGCCTCTGCTTGCTGAAGTCATTTGTAGCTTCCCTTGCTCTCAGCGGGAGCTGGATCAGAGCCCATGGACTCATCTTGTTTATCCAATGTCACCATGTGCTTTTCTCTAGACTTTCAGTGCTCTGCTTTTCTTCAGAGCTGGAGCTGCAGGATGTGGACGAATTGTTGATTGGTGCAGCTTGGAGAGACACAAACTGAGCCCAGACCTAGTGGGAAGTTGAGTCGAGGGGGGAAATGGTTTGGCTACCCTGGTCAGGGGAAGGGAGGTTGCCTTCCCCTACTTTGGGGAGTGCAATGAGGAGGCTGGTGAAAGCAAGCAGAAGAAGCTGGCTTTGTCACAGAGAGGGGACTTGATCCTCTGCTGCCCTGCCCCTATTGTATAATTTGCACCAGTGTAAAGTGGGTATAAATGCCTCAAATCCTCCTTGTGATGCTGTTATTTCTGTTAGAGTTTAGGTTACAGATAAGCTGAATATATAAACAAGCAGTCCTGTGGCACTTTTAAAGACTAACAAATGGGGGCCGCAGAGATTCCTCTACCTGCAGAACCAAGCTGTCTAGGGGCTCTGATTTGCCCCAGAGTCCAACTTTTCTAGAACTCCGATTTGCACCAAAATCAATAGAATATGCTTGTCCCCACTGAGGCCTGTTACATTTTGGAATCGGTTTGGTTTGGCATTCAAAGTTATTGCCTTGCAGCCTGAGAAATGTCATTGAGCAGCGTTGGAACCTGCCAATCATTCCCCTTTGACACCCAGAGAAACTGAGTTATAGAGAAGGTGAAAAGACTTGACCAAGAAGTTAGGATTCAGGGATTGACAGTCCCATGCATAATTCCTAGACAGTGATTTCTCTAAGTACCCCATTTCTATTGATGCCATTGTATTAGACCTCCATACTGGAAAATTCCAATGAAAACATGTCCTGTATAAAGAATATCAAAATCCTGGTGGCTATCATGCTTCCCTTCTCTTGTTTGACTTCTCCTTGACACTGGTTACTTGGGATTTGATGTCTCTCTCATCTGTTATTAATTGCCTCCATTTCTTGACTGGGAGAAAGACTGAGGATGTGAAGGAATGTGATGATGTCATCATAGTCACTTTTTATGACATCATCCTAAGGCCATCTCCAGGGAATCTTGCCAGCAAGTGAATCCCCGACAGCACTGTGTGGTCTTGACACATCGTCTCTGTCCATTGGTGACTTCACCCACTGCAGTAGTCTGTGGCTCACTACAGCAGTGTCAGAGATTTCTCTAGAGCAGCTTTGAAGCTCCCAAGAGGAATCAGAAATAGGGAGTATAAAGATGCCCTTAAAGAGGATTCAATGTGCCCGTAGCTTAGGAAGAATGTCCTGGAGTGCCATGACTGAGCGAGAAGAGAAAACAGGTGAATTACACTGCTGGGGAAAGACCAGGGATGAGACTCAGGGTTGTTCTGTGAAGTGGTGCTGGCTTTCCTCTGTATAGATACTAAACAATCAAAAGGAGTAAATTCCCAGGGCTGGGCTCCAGTAGGGATGGAGAGAACCAGTGTGGTCCTTCACGTGCTCACCTTAACACAAGTGCATTTGCTATTTTAGGTAATGTAGACAGCTTGTAAACTGGAGCAGTTGAGGACTTGGGACCAGGAAGTTGTGTGATCAGTCTTGAAAGAGAAAGAGTTCAACATTCAGTTGCTGTCCTTATAATCTAATATTTTTCCTTTCCTCAGCTGGCAAGAAGGAGCTGGAGATCAGGTTGCTAAAGCCCTCCTGCCACCAGGTATGGTCCTTGATGATGCTCTTCATGCTCCCGAGACAGCCTGATTTCAGAGAAGGGAATCATGGGTTTCTTTCCAAAGTTCCTTCGTGAACCACAGGAAGTGTTCTCAGGCTTTCCTCATGGTGGGGGCTGGTCTGGAGCAATAACCCCTTACAGGAGAAAAGAATAGTGTACCAGCCAGGCTTGTTTTCACCCATGAACTGATAATATCACGGGTGTTGGATCGGGTGATTGATGCCATAGGACTCCAGAGTTTCATTCCTGCCCCTGCCATTGACTTACTAAGAGACTGTGAGCACATTATTTAGCTGCTCTGTGCCTCATTCTACCTGTATCTAAAAACAGGTATTATGTATAAAACCCTGCAAGTGTCCCAGGCTTTACAACTGAGTAAAGACACACTTCTATCTTGAGAAGCTTAAAATCTGTGTGGACTTAAGGCAGCAGGGAGGACAAACAGGAGGACTGTGTGAGGCAAGGAGTGTGGGAAGGACAAACTGGCTATGGCAGTAAAACATCAAGAGACTGGCTTTGGTATTGCTGCAGTAATGTATGCTGTGCTCTTCGTCATGGAGCAGAGCACCTGGTACATTTCATAGAACCATAGGGCTGGAAGGGATCTCATGAGGTCATCTAGTCAACCCCCTGCTAAATGCAGGACCTCTCCCACTAAATCATTTACACCCTAGTAATGGCTTTTAAACTGTCTAGCTGTGGTTGGTGTATACGATGATTTTTTAGGGATGTAGTAAGACAAACCCTTAGCTGGTGGGAACAGGTGTAGCCCCACTTGAAGTCAGTGGAACTCAGTCATTTACATCAGAGGATGGTCTGGCCCTGCATAGCTATTTTTAATAGCTTGTAATTTGAAAGGAACAAACTCTGGCCAACAGACAGGAGTGGATGACACCACATTTGAGATCAGTGTGGGAAGCTGACTCAGAAGGCGAGTCCTGATAAAGAATTTAAAGGAGGAGATGAAGTGGAAAGGCAAAGAGGATCCCAAGTCTCATGAAACCGAGCACAGAAATTCCCTCCCACGGGTACTGGGAGAGTTAGTTAATGTCTGTAAATTGCTCTTAGAGTCTCAAGTGGAAGGAGTTTATAAAAGCACTCAGTTCGGACTTTTTCCCGGAAGCCCCGATCCACAGTCATAAATGCAGAAATGCTGCGCCAGCCTGTGAAGTATGTATCAGATGGCTGGGGCTGTTTGTGTTGTTCCTATGGCTCAATTTGGCATTTTCCTGTAACATCTCATCTTGGTGGTTGATGGGGCTTTTTTTAAACAACTTTCTCTTCTTCCTCAGACTCCTTGTGACATTTTCCCATGTCCCCCATCTGTGTGGAGGAAAAGTCCCCTCCAACACGGCCTTATCCAGTCATGGATGGCAGAGCAGCCCTCATTGGTTAGCCTGAGGCAGTGCGCTGCGTACCAGATTAAGGCCAAAAAGAAGAAGTCAATGATGGAGAAGAAAAAGTAAGAGACATAATGGCAGGTTTTCACTCTCCAGCAGATCTCAGTCTACCTGGCCTGTGCTCTGAACCCATTCCAGCCTGAGTAATTACATTCTGCCTGCATAGTTTCCCCTTGCTGTTCCAGTGTTCTTCACCTACCACTTGCTGGGATCCCCCAAGCTAAGACGAATTAGGCTGAGTCTGTACTTAGAGAGGAGATCTCGAGGGCAGTGTCTCTCTGTGGACTGGCACCGGTCCCTGAGATCTCCCTGACACAGCAAGCCGGCTCCTGGTATAAAAAGGTTGAGAAACGCTGCTCTAAGGAACTGCTATACACGTGGGGTGTGCTGATAAGAGGGTGTCTCCTACACTGCAGTTCGTGCCTACATCCTGACTGGCAGAGGTGTGTTAGCCATGCCTGCCTCCAAGGCCACACTGCTGAGCCTCTATACCCCACATACCCATGTCCACACTGGTGCCACAGCTATGCATACTCTGGGAATTGGTTTGTGGTGTGCGGTGTGGGAGAACTTGGTGGGCATTCTACCTTGTGGATTGGTATTGACCCCCTGCTCCAACCTGGCCTTAAGGTGAACCAAAGTGGTGGTGATGTCAGTTTCTGGATCTGGTGTGGACCCAACATCCCTGTGGTGGTGAAAGGGCCCAAGGCTTTCCTGGCAATGGAGTAGGCGTTAAGAGGATAGTTGTGCCCCCTAATTTATTTTTGGTAGGGACAATTGAGCTGCTTCCATTCACTTTGCGCTGGGCCTGTTTCTTCATCATATGAATGTACAGCACCTAGCACAATGAGGCTTGATCTTAGTTGGGGCCTAAGTCAAGCTCTATTACAATTAACTAATCTCACCTAAAGCTCATGGAATTGTCAGGTGGGGCGTAATAAGGAACTCTGCACCCAGGATAGGTCTGGATTTCTGTTGCATAGATTCTCCAGATACCATGACTCCATAATTCAGATGTGCAACACAACATGTGTTAGATGTGCTTGAAATTCAGCAGAGAAATAACCTGTGATTTCTCCTCTGTGGCCAGACCTGACTTCCTCCTCTCAAAGTTTCTAAAGTCCATCCACAATTTATACCCAGCAAAGATTAAAAGGAAGGATCCAGATCCTATGATCAAGATGCTGAAATTGCAAAGGATAAAGGTCAGGAGCCAAAAGTCCTAGGGTACTAAAAGGTTGCCATCTGGGTCTCCCTATTCCAGTCCTGTGTCTTAGCCACTGGACCTTCCTTCCTTTCCTTACCAGTCCCCACCAGTACTTGTTGGTGCGAATGGCCATGTTGCTCCTCGGGTACATTCATAGTTACAGATGCTTCCCAAAGAAAGGATGGGAGGATTTTTGGAAGTAGCTAACATTTGCAGGAGTGCCGTGACTCCATCTCCCATTAACACATCAGCGCTCTCTTGCCTTGTATACCCACAGGATCTCATAGAGAGTTTGGCTTCTTCTGTGGAACAAGACCAAATCTATGCTGCTCAGGTGATGTACAGGGCTTTTTTCATCTCTGTCTAGGATGTAATTAACCCCAGTGCTGTCTCATACCACTCCAGCTGAATCTAGAGAAGCCATGGCTGGAGCAAATCACAAGACTCCAGGCAGAGAGAGGGGGAGGAGAAGTCATAGAAGTGTAGGACTAGAAAGGACCTCGAGAGATCTTCTAGTCCAGTCCCCTGCACTAAGGCAGGACTAAGCATTATTTAGACCATCCCTGACAGGTGTTTGTCTAACCAGCTCTTAAAAACCTCCAAAGAAGGAGATTCCACAACCTCCCTAGGCAGTTTGTTCTAGTGCTTAACTACCCCGACACTGAGGAAGTTTTTCCTAATGTCCAACATAAACCACCATTGCTGCGATTTGAGCCCATTGCTTCTTGTTCTATTCTCAGAGATTAACAAGAACAAATTTTTCTTCCTTCCTCCTTGAAACATCCTTTTGTGCACTTGAGAACGGTTATCACAGTCTTCTCTTCTCCAGGCTAAACAAACCCAGTTTTTTCACTCTTTCCTAATAGGTCAGGCTTTCTATCTAGACCTTTAATCATTTTTGTTGCTGTCCCCTGGACTTCCTGCAATCTGGCCACATCTTCTCTGAATTGTGGCATCTGGATCTGGACCCAGTACTCCAGCTGAGGCCTGATGAGCATGGAGTAGAGCTCTGGAACTCCCATGGTTCTTTCATTGTGTCATTTAATATAGATCAGGTTGTACCGCAATGGAGTCATGTAGTGTGGATGGCACGGAGAAAGGAAGAATCCCTCTGATGTCCCTGTGAACAGTCCATGAGATCACTAACCCAGCAGGATCTGGTGATGGCTAGGTTCCCCCGAGCTAGCAGGAGAAACCCTGGGTACAGTGACAGGAAGGACTCAAGACAAACAATGGGTTAATCAATTAGTTGACAGTCATCCTTCATAATCATTAAATAACCTCTCTATCCCCCTGAGAGGCCAGTGTCATTATGTCCAGTGTTGTTATTTACATGCCTTGGATCCCTCCTACGCTCTTCTCATTGGGGCTTAGCTGCTGTAACAGACCGTTACATGGGGGACATCTGCACCACGCTAGAAAACCCACAGCACTGACTCTCAGAGCCCAAGTCAAAGGACAGGGCTGGAAAGACTCAGGCTGTGGGACTGAAAATTGAGGTGTAGATCTTCAGGTGTGGGCTGGAGCCCAGATTCTGAGACCCTCCCCCTTTCTGAGGTCTCCGAACCTGGGATCCAACCTGCCCTACATGGCTATACGGCTGTTCTTAGCCCCACTCAGCTGACCTGGGCCAGGCTTTAATTGCGGTGTAGACACAACCTTAGAGGCATCCTTCCAGGTTCTGGTAACTGATGGAAGTTATCCCATACCCCGGCTTTCTTTCTAGGCTGGCTGCAAGAGGACCCCTGGCTCCCTCCATCCCCTGCCTCTTGCGGGACTGCACTGCAATCTGCTGTGTGTTCATCCCTAGGCCACTATCTGGGCTGGGCTGAGTGTCATTTGGAGCTGGGTCAGACGTCTGTAATGATCGCTCTGACCCAAAGATTTATGTCCCTGCTTTTGTCTCGTTAGGCTCTGGGCTGCCTTCAGATCACTGACGAGCTTGTCCTGTCGGCACTTCGTGATGTTGTACGTGAAACCCCCAGTCTCTTTATAGTGTGTTTTTAATCATGTCTTCAGTTTTAGTGCCTCAGGCCGTCGCTGCACCCAGATAAGTGGGCCTGACCTCTTCCTCTCGTGGCTAAAGTGCCATGGGTGGTCACCAGTCTGTAATGGGATCTGGCTGGGAGAAACAGACTTGGGTACTGCAAGGTCATGGGGTGGATGCAGCTGGGGTAGGAAGGGGAGGTGCACGGGGAAGGAGATGATCTGATGCTCAGGGCCTGGGGCAGGAAGATGGCTCAGACAGCACCACTTATTACACAGCATCCCGGAGGCTGTGCAGGATCCCCCAGACTGGTGAGTGTGCTGCACTCCTATGACTAGATTAGTCTAGGATTCAGGACGTGGGAGAGCGATTGATCAGGGAAAGGGAGAAGGCAGATCCATGGGCAAGGAATCTAGATTTATTAGTGTGGGGAGAGATTCCATCATTGGGATATTGATGCCCAAATTAATACAGAAAAGTTGTGTGAAAGATTAGAACTGCAGGGACAGAAAGTGGTGTGCTGAGTAGGGTTTGTCTGACCTACTAAGGGGCACTGCTTTTTCTAGCTGCAGGTACGCAGCAGTCCACCTGTGCGATATGAAGTAACTAGGACCCTCGTTTTACTGGGTGAGTGATTCGTTTTCCTTAGTCGCTTTTCTGTGTCAATGCAGCAGCTCCCTGCCCCCATGGATCAGGGATGGTGATAAACATTGGGGTATTGGCTTGTCCCTCTGCAACCAAAGGAAGATCTGCTTGTTCTTTCGTTCCCTCTGACAGCGTCAATCTTCAGTCTCAGGATTTCCAGTCTGTCATACTCAAGGGTCATCATACAGACGTGACTGTGCAAAGGAACCCGGTCCTATTAACTTAGTGTGAGTTAAGGAAACAGCAATGTAATGTCTGTGCGGTGTCTCACACAGCACAGCAATATCATTAACCATGCAGGCCAGCCAAAAAACTTCTGTAACTTAAAATCAAAGTTGTTACAGTCAGTAATGGCCGTGTCAGTAAACATGGACACAAGTAATGTTAGCTTAAATAAAATCAGCAACACTCAACTACTGAAAAGGTAGGGAAGTGAAAACTTACAGTAATTAACGCCAAGAAAACAAAAATTACATGAAGATGGAGTTAAAGCTGACTGTAAGAGGTCAGTAAATTAAAGGCATAAAACATTATAGGAAAATAACTTGTACTTAGTGCAAATCGAGCATTATAAACTCAGGAAATTCAGAGTCATGGTTATATGGAAAAGAAAGGCAGTTAAGGCAGTTACCCTTAACACTGCCCTGGAGTGATGCCATACAATAATTATGAACTACATCTGACCGAGGTTTTATAATAAAAGTGCTGTATGATTTGCTTCCTAAAGCCCTTATAATTCATACATGCATTGCCACACATCTAGACATGTGAACATGGTAATTCTACATTCCTAGCCCTTACCTCTGATTACTAAAAATACAGCACAGCACTCCAGCCTCTGAGTTCCAGGAGAAACTTTTAAAAAGAATTCTTGTTTCTATATCCACAGCACTAATATCTCTATAGCAACTACAGCTGCCTGGCACCAAACTCCAGAACAATACCCTTCAGGGTCTGTTGCACAGACACACACCTCTTCTAACTGCAGAATGCTAGCGTTTTAATGATCAGATTAAGTAGATGTTACATAAAGAACAGTCTGGTACCTGATACTGTGGTATAAGTAATAGATCCTCCTTTTATTGTGTTGAGAATATAAGGGGTGGAAAACAGCATATCTCTTGTGGAGCTGGTTCACACCACCTGCAACTCTGTCCTTGAATCCAGAGAACAACCCATCACATTTGGGTTATTGATTATTCTCATCCAACCTTTCCTACCACTGTTCTAGACATCATTTTTGAACATCCCTTTTTACCAGGGAAAAAGCATCTGAACTGTTATTGAAATGAGATCTAGAGATGTACAGCTGGGGTGTGTAAACGTTTCTTTATAAAGTTAAAGGCCTGAGGAAACAGGAGTTATATGTTCAATTGTGCAAACAGACTAACTTTCATCTAGTTGTAACTTGAATATTGTCTCATTACATTACTTGGCATTCATGGCAAAGGTTTTACTCCACCCTGTCTCTCATCAGCCATGTTTTTCAGCCAATGATGCTTTTCCCTCTCTGAATTTAGAGAAGTGGGGATGAAAATTATACTGATAGTTGAATTTTGCTTCATACCCTTAACTCTGGAGAGACAAGTAACTTCATAATAAGTGGGGTAGAATGGTGCAGTTGCCTATATGCAAAAGAAAGAGCCAGAAACTCCTGAGATTTAATCCCATTATCCACTCTGCATATGATTTTGTGCAAATCACTGCTGGCCTCATTTTTCCAGTCTGTAAAATGGGGATAAAATTTCCCTCCCAGAGATGTTGTGCCTGCTGACTAGTTATTGTCCATAAGGTGCTTTGAAAGTGAAGTATTATGTGGCAAAACATAGGTGTGTATGCTTGTTTTGTGGATCAGGGATCCACCACAAAACTCTAAAGAGGTAAAAAGAAGCCACATTTGGGATGTGACTAGTCATCCCCAAGGAATATAGCAACATGTATTACACTTTCTCTCTACATAGTCTTGACCCCCAGCGCACACTTAGCTCTTAGACCAGAGAAGAGTTAGGAACATTTCTTGGACTAAATAAATTACATTATTATATGCATGTAGAACCCGTGATATTGTGTCAGTGTGTGGCTCATAGACTCTATGGTCAAAAGGGACCAATATGATCATCTAGTCTGACCTCCTGCACAATGCAGTCCATAAAACCTCACCCAACCTCTCCTGCAATAAACCTCTAACTTATGACTGAGTTATTAAAGTCCTCAGATCATGATTTAAAGACTTTAAGATACAGAGAATCCACCAGCTAGTGAGCCATTCCCCATGCTACAGAGGAAGGCGAAAAAAGCCCTGAGCCCAAGCCAATCTGCCCTGGGCGAAAATTCCTTCCCAACCCTAAATATGGCGATCAGTTAAACCCTGAGAATATCAGCAAGTCTCACCAGCCAGTCACCCAAGTAAAAATTCTCCATAATAACCCAGAACCCACCCCATCTACCAGGCCACAGGCATATCCACCCCCAGTAGACAAAGATCAGTCAATTATCAAACTAGGCTGTCCCATCATCCCATCCCCTCCATAAATTTAAGCTCAGTTTTGAAAGCAGGTGTGTTTTTTGCCCTCACAACTCCCCTTGGAAGGCTATTCCAGGACTTTACTCCTCTAATGGTTAGAAACCTGCATCAAATTTCAAACCTAAATTTCCTGACGGACAGTTTGTAACCATTTGTTCTTGTGTCCACACTGAGGCTGTACTCCTGAGTGTCTGTTCTAGGAGGCAGGAATAGGCAGGTCTGGTGATGGGGTGGCTGGATCCATGATGCCTGTTAGGAGTGCAGAGGGCTCTGGACTAGAATTTGAAAAGTCTGTGTTATAAAAGATCATGGGGCAGGATCCATAACAGAGTCTGTGCAAACAATGGGGAGTGGGGAGAGGAGCGGGTCCTGAGGGGGGCCCTGGCTGGAGAGCAGGGTGTCAGTGTGGGAAGGAAGGACAGCTGGAAACTGTGTGTTAGGACATCTAGAGGGGGTAAGGAGAGGAGGCTGCAGATGCTCTGATTTGCTCAGGAATGTGGGACCATGTTACAGCTCCAGGGCTGTTGCACAGACAGGGTGGGTTCCTCACCTCTCACCCTCCTATCCCTGGAGCATTTTTTCCCCTGTGGGATGGAACGTGGTGGTCTCTCCATTGCAGTGTTCGAGAGAGTCGCTGCGCTGGCTGCGGAGATGTACATCAGAGCAGGACTGAGGAAGCGAGCTTTAATTCTCACCACTGGATGGCTCTGCGTGATCAGATCTGGGTCGGAGACTGTAACCAGGGAGCCAGTGATGGGCTGGGAACAGTGCTGCTCCCTTAGTGCCAGGATAGGGCTGGGGGAATTGCTTTCAACTCCTTGCTTGCCAGGAGCACAGAGGGGAATGTGTGTGTGTGTGTGGAAACTGGCCAGCTGGTGCCAGGGCAGGGGAGGTGGGCGCAGGGACACAAGGAGGGATAGCATGGAAGGCAGGAGGTAGGGAGAGCAGAGAAGGGAGGAAGGACTCTGTGGAAGTGTGTGCTGGCTCTTCTCCTTGTGGGGATCCCTTAGGGGGTAGGCAGAGGACTCCTGCTCTGACTAGCGTCTCCCCGCAACAGCAGACTGAGCCCACGGTGGGGGGAGTTGTGAAAGGGGCCAGCCTTGGAGAATTGTCCTTCCTTTGTCTGGTGGCTGCTGTTTCATTCCAGAGACAGTCCCAGACCACAACGTTTGGGTCAGATCCAGTGCACTCCACAACTGGGCCCATCCTTGTGGGAAAGTGGTGCAAGGGCATGGGTCCAGGCTGCCTGGCGGGCGAGGGCTGAGGATCAGAGGGGCCAGCCTCCACCGAAGCCTGGCAGGTTCCGTAGTCTGCCTCTAATCTTCAGGCCTGAACAGTCTCTGGACAGTCCCTGTCCCCACCTCCCCGTACTGGACTAGATTTGTCTTTTTCCTGCTCCAAGGTTCTTTTACATTCCTGTGCAAGAAGACGTCCTCCGCCCTGTGTCAATGGCCTATGGCAGCAATCGGCAGCGGCCATCTGGCCGCTCTGCTGAATTTGCCCCTGGCACCCCGTTCCAAGCAAGCTGCCAGCTGTCTGGGCCTTGGCATTCATGGTCGGTCACCGCCATCTGGCTCTGTGCTGTGCTTGGGGCAGGTTGCCTGGATGCCGCCATAGTGAAGGGACTGACCAGACACCTGAAGAAGGGAAGCCCAGCTCGGAGGAAGGACGTCCTGGCTGCTCTGACGGTGGCTTTGCACAAGCGGTCTGCAGTCCCCCAGGCCGAGGTGATGGCTCCTGCTGAAACTGGACCAAAGGGTTCAGACGCTGCCTTTTCCAGGGGCCAGTTCCAGCGACCCCCGTGTGAGATAGGGCACAATCAACACCACTGCTCTCCCTTTCTGTCCCCAGCGGAGTGTGGTGGGTGCCCAGTCTGGTCTCATTGGCATGCTAGAGCAGCTGGCAGCCGCAAAGGACCCCACTGATGACTTGATCCTGCCTGCTGCCACCTGCCTGGTGTACCTGGATGCATCCAATCCCACTGCCCTGGAGGCGCTGCTCAGGTGCCTGACCCTGGAGAACAGGAAGAAGAAAATGCAGGTGGGGATCCTGCCTGACCCCATAAGGAGAACATGTGTCTCGATCCTCCATCCTCTCCCCAGTCTGCTCCTGGACCACCCCCGAACCTTTCCCAGATGTTTTGTCCATTGTTTTCCATTAGCTGAGGAAGCCGAAAATGGATGTAGGGTTGCCTCGGGCTGTTCCCTCTTCTGTAACCTGGTTTGGGATGATGATCTAGACACCATGGCCGACGAGTGCTCAGTGTGTCTAGACAGGCACATCTGCTCAGCTGTGCCCCTCCCTGCAATCTGTGGAGATGTGCAGCCGGTTCCCTCCCAAAGGGCTCCCTTTGCCAGTGGCTGTCCTGGCCTTGGGCGGAAGAATCTGTTATGGAAGAGAGTAGAAAATGGTGGGTGTGTTACTGATAAGTGTGTGTGGCCCAAATGCTTCCTCAGTGTCCCTGATCCCTGTCTCCTGACCACCCCCTGCAGGCTTTGCTCATGCTGGTGAAGCACGGGACGGTAGTCACTGCTGATATCATCCGGGCCCTTCTAGACCAGCTCCGGCATTCTCCAGTGTACAAGGTGAGGAGGCAAGCGCCGGCCATCCTCTATCTCGGGGGGTCAGGACAGGAGAACTAACCTGCTGTCTGTGTTTCCCTCCCTCCCATTCCACCCATTTCCTTGTATTCAGGAGCCCCACGGCTGGTCTCCGTGGTCCATACGTGGAAGCCTGGCTACTGTGGCCACGTGCCCGTTGGCCAGTAGGTTTGGTGGTCTGGCTGTGGGTTTTTATCCATGTGTCCTCAGATTCCTGGCTAAACATCTGGCTGCTCTTGTCCCTGTGCCTCGCTGCTCAGTGAGGTGCCCACATCTCTGAGTCTCTTGTGCTCTGAGAGGCTCTTGGGCTATGTCTACACTTGTAAATTTAGGTCGACTTTAGCTAAGTCAACTTAGCATGTCTACACTTTAAGTCGACTTAGCATGTCTACACCTAAATTTAAAGTCGACTTTGGGGGGAACTTACAAAGTCGATCTAGAGCGTCCACACTGGACGTCTAGGTCGACTTCTAGGGGCTAGGGGGACCTAGGGCAGGTCCACAGGGGCAGGGGGGGCACCCCTTGCCCAGTGCCAGGGGGCTCAGCCTTTGCCCCATTGTACATGGGTACAATGGGGCAAAGGGGGAAAGGGACCCTGGCAGGGCATAGGGGCAGGGTGGACAGGGCTCTGCCCTGCCCTGTGGGGGGGCATGCCAGGCTTCTCCTGTGCCCCCCCCCCGCGGCAGGGAGGGCAGTGGTGGAGTCCTGGAATAGCCCTAAGTGACTTAGGGCTACCCCACGTCTACACTGGCCTAAGTTGACTTTAAAAGGTTGACTTTAGGCTTAAGTCAAACTAAAAGTAGGTTTAATAAAGTCGACTTAATTTTCATTAAGTCGACTTTATTTTCCTTAAGTTGACTTAAGGAAACTGTAGTGTAGACACAGGGTAAATTAAGTCAACTTAAGCAAGCTTAAATCGACTTAATTTACAAGTGTAGATGCACCCTTGGAGTCTCATTAAAAGTCTTCATTCTTCCTAGGATGGCGCCCCCTCGCTCTCACCTTCTGGACTGAAGACAGCGCAACGGCCTGTCCAACTGGTGGCAGAGCCAGCAAGGGTCAATAGCCTGGGCACTTGCTTCCTACGGCCTGGGGAGATATGGCGTTACCTCACTTGTCACAGAACTCCTCTCTCCTCCACAACACGCCCACACAGACACTGCCTGGGTGGCATCGAGGGCCTGTGAGTGTCTGACCAGCTCCAGCGTGCTCTCTTTCCGCTTCTTCCCCACAGCATCGTGCGGATGCCGCCAATTTGCTGAGCACCATAGGGCTGAAGCCAATCCGACAGGAAGGCTTGGAGGAGGAGGTGTTTCAGTTGCTAGTGGACAAGCTGCACCAGGAACCATTTCTGGTGAGGGTTGGAGCGTGGAAGATTTAATCGCGATGAAACCAAATAGCCCACTCCCTTTCCAAGAAGGAGGTCTCCACAAGCGCATCAGGGTCATGGACCCACCCTCTTGCTTTCCCGGCACCAGAGAAAGGATTTAATGTAACAAGCTTCCACCCCAGCTACCTCCCTCTCTGGTGGGTAGTGAAGATGTGCTACTGAATTCACTTACATGGAAATAGGAACCCAAGACCTAGACACAATCCAAAACCCGGGGGTATTTGAATCTGGTCTTCAGCCATTCTAGCCGTAGAGAGCAGCCAAGAGATTTGGATCCAGATGACCAGAACTCAGAGCCAGGTTTTGGTTCAGGCTCATCTTAGTCTTGATCTTCTGCAGTTTACTCTGGATTCATGGGGGGTCAGCAAAACACTGAAAAGATTTTGGGGCTGAGGATAAAGACTTTCCCCACGTACACACACACCATCGTCCCCATGCCTGCTCTGAAATGTTCCCACCACAGCCTGCACTGCGTCTCCTTCCCTTATCCACCGCTCTCCCACATTCACAGATAGTGAGACAGGCTGCAGCGATGGCTGTGGGAGCTCTGCAGATGAAGGGGCGAATCTGGGATATCGTGGAGAAGTAAGTTGCGAGCAGGAGAGCTGGAGATCTCGTTCTCTCTTGCTTCTATCCCCTAACATGCATTAAAAGAAGCCCAAAGGCCGCTGGAGTGGTCTGGGTCTGTTTCCATGATATTTTCCCAGTGCCCATGTCTTTAGGAGCTGCCTGCTGGGCTAAATTTTCACTGGATCACTCGCTTCTCTCCTGGTTCCAGGACTGAGCCTTCCCATCAGGCCAGACAGTGTCTAGTGGTGCCGCAACTTCAAGGCAGAAGCCCAGGAAAGGCACAGACATCATAGCTTGGAGGGGGAACAGCCTTGGCCACCTAGCCAGGGTCTTCCTCTTCCCCAGTGGGTGTGGGGTGAAATTTAACCACACCTCAAGCCCTCAGGTTTGGGGCTGGGGATGTCACTGAGTCACCTTGTTGGATGTCACAAACCCACAAGGGTTTCACGGATGATCGGAGACCACGTTAAAGGCACAGCGCTCCCAAGGGCGTAATGTGCTGCCTCCTCGCCTGCTGCTAATCACGTGGCTAGCACCAGCCTGAGGAAAGGCTACAGATCAGGCCGAAGGGGCTTCCAGAGAAGCTGGGGGCTCTCCCAAGGCAAGGAGCCATCTGAGAATCTGACCCAGCAGCCCCACAGAAAGTGAGGCGAGATTGCTGGGAACCACTAAGAGACTTTCTTCCCCTCCACGCTCAAGGCTGGGGAAAGGGTCAGGGTTTCTCAGGCCTTTAACTCTCCACTGTAACCTAAACTCTAGCCAGCACAGACTGGAAAGCCAGGGTTTGAAAGGGCCAGTGTACCCACCATGGTTCCTTAACGTAGAGAGAATGGGGACTGCATCTCCTTCCAGGGAAGGAAGAAGATGGAAGTATAGCAGGAGAGCCCTCCCTTTAAATCCTGTGGAAGGGGAAGAAGTATCCTCATTCCCCCCCAATAACTCTGCGTTCATCGTGGCAGGCAGCTGAAGGAGAAGAGCAAGGTGATCCGAAGACAGGCGGTGGTCTCCCTGGTAAGTCGCATTCTGTCCTGAACCGTTCGACGTTTCAGAGGTAAGTTACCCTAGAGGCAACATGTGGACGATGGGGCTGAGGAGGTGCAAGTTCTCTCTGCACTTTTGGTCGTCACTTTCCTGTTTCCACTTCCAAACCATTCCCTGTGTGCTGTGTCCAGTCTGTTCCTCCTCTCTCCGCCATTCCCTTAGGTTCCTCATGCCAGGGCTCCCCGCTGCCTGTGTGACTTCCTTCCACTTGGGAGCCATGTATTAATCTCTTGGCCCATCCCCACCTCCTTCCCTTGGCCTGCAGCCAACCTGGATCCGGAGCTGCTTAGTCAGATGCCAAGGGGACTGAATGGCTCAGGACATGGCTAGTGGGGCTGTGAGACCTTCTCAGGGTTGGCTCTCTCTTCATTATGTGCAGGACAGCATCCATGTCTCGGATTGCATCCATATTGGCAGGGTCCAAATACTCACTGGCCATGGAGAGGGACTGGCCCGCAGCCCTGGCATTGGTCCCTGGGGAGGGTTGGGGTGTGCTGGTGGAGCGATGTGGGGGGCTGGCGCTGCTGCGCCCCTTGCTGTAGCTCTTTTGGGGACAAACAGCCGACGTGGGCGTCCATCTTGCTCCGCTCACCAGTGCTGCAGTCACTCATTAAATAGCCCTGGTGGAACGGAGATGAGTTCCAGAAGAGGAGCTGCGTTAGTCTAGTTCAACGAAACAAACAAGTGGTCCTGTGACGCTTTTAAAGATTTTTATTTTTCGCACGAGGTTTTGTGGGTGAAGTCTCACTTGTCAGACTCTGCAGTGTCGACGTGCCTGTGATAACCACAGCGGAGCCAGCTTTGGAAACTAATCATCACGTTGTTAGTGTCGTTTTCACACCGCTCTAGATTTTGATCGTTTAAAGTGCTACGGGACTCTCTGCTTCCCTGTCTGCTGCCACTAGGGTGTCCTGGGCCTTCGCAGTAAACACACGTTCTTCACTCTGCTGGAAATGCTGGAGCTAGATAGCAGCCCGGAAGTTCGCATACAGGTTAGTGACGCTGTCCAGTGTCACAGCTACGCTTGGTGTCCCGGAGCGGAGGTCTCACCTGTGTGTGGGGAACTTCTCACTGCAGGTCATTCGGGCGTTTTGCACCCTGGGGATGAACAACGCACACGTGCTGAAAAGCCTGATGCTGAAGGAGCAGACGGATGGGGCTCTCGCCAGGTATGGTGCAGATAACGACCATACTGGGCTGAGATGTTGGGCTGGGACTGACTTGCTGCAGTTTTACAATGAAGCATCGCCTGATCACCTCTGCCTGTTTTTGGAGCCGAGGCAAGTCTCTGATGCACCAGGAGTGATGTGAATCAGATCAGCTGGATCGTAGCTCAGTAAGAAATGGGCCTGGCTTATGCCAGCCCTGAAGGGTATGAAATGACGACCGTGAAAAGAGTGGCCTTCAAAGGCAGAGGGTACATCTCTGTGGTGGGGCAAAGGGCTAATCGAGGTTTCAGAGGTGAAATTCTCCACAGCAAACCTTCCTTTCTGCCCCAATCTCTCATTGTTCCATTTCTCTCTGTTAGAGAATGTGTCAAAGCCTTGAAGATCCTCCAGAAACTCCCTGGTACCAAAAGAGGCTTGGAGCATCAGGTCTATCCGCTCTCCTGAGGCCTCACGGTCTGGCAGTGGCCTGCCGCTGTCTGAAAGCACGGAGGGAGTAACTCAAGATGGAGAGAATGCAGGGAGATTAAAACAGCCTCTGGAGCCTCGGGTTCCTCTGGTGTTTCTTTTGCTTCCTGTCCTGACAGTGCTGGGAGATGGGAATACTCGTGTGTGTGTGATACTAATATATTTGTGTGTACAGGGGTGTGTGCGTTCATTCCTACAGCTTGTTTCTCCATTCCTGGAGGGAGGGAGCCGTCTTCTTGGTACCATGGTCTGCAGCCAGGCTCTCTCGTTTGGCAAGATTAGATTCTGATATCCCCACTCTTGCTAGAGAGTACCTCGCTGCTGCGATGGATTTCAGGGGAACGACTCCCCAAGTGAGGTGCCACTCAAGGCAGTGGAGGGTGGGGCTAGAATCCCGTCCGCATGGGGCTCCACCCCCTCAACTCCAATGAGAGCTAAGAGCAGGCCACACCTCACTGCGGGGTGCAGCTGCGCCCGCATACGGGGCCCCAGGAGCAACAGAGACCTTCAGCTTGGTGGTAGCAGGAGGAAAAAGAGTGCAGGAGCAGACCTCCTGGCCTCTGTTTAATAGATCGATCCAGGCTAGCAGCATGGGGTTAGAGAATCTACAGGGAGCCAGCAGACACTAGCATGGGGCAGTGCAAAGCCTGGAACTCCTCCATTGATTGTGCATGTTTAGTGGGGCTCCAAGAAGGAGTGAAACCAAGAGATCTCACTGTGTCCGATGGGGCCCATGCTCAGGATTATTTTAGCCAGGAGGGACCATCTCGTAATGAAACCAGTAACTCCAGCCCTGACTGGGGAAATCCCTCTCTGAGTGTCTGCCTATCCCACTCGCTCGTTTCTGGGGGCAGAGTGACCCATCAGAGCTGCTGTGGGAAGAGCTCTTACCTCCTGCCCCACCCTTAGTAACCCTACTCATTCTCAGGAGGGGAGGAAGGAGCAGAAAGAGACCCCATCCCGCACTCCCCTCCTGCAAGCAATGGGGACAGCATCTCTCTGCACCAGTCAGCTGGGGAAGGGAAAGTGTGTTGGGGGAAGCTTTGGATCTGCCTCCTCCCAGCCTGGAAGCAGGGAGGTGACCCTGTTGCAGCCTCCTGAGGCCTGGGAGAAGGGTGGAGAACCTCAGGAGGAGCAGAGGTGAAGGTGGGGAAGGGAGCTGATGACCTGGGATGGGGGTGCCAGATTTCTGGGGATAGGTGGGGATGAACTGTTGGGTGGGTGAACAACTGATGCCTGAACAGAGGGGTCTGGGTCTGAAATGATACAGCTGGGCTGGGGGGTGAGAGCTCCTGGAGGGGAGAACAAAATCACCACACCCCAAAAAAGTGCGAGAGTGGGCACCATAAATTCTCCTTCTCTCTCACTCACATGTACACACACGTGCTGTTCAACAATTAAAAAACACAGCTAAACCCCCAATACTGTCATTAAAAAAAAACATTTGGGGGAAATTGGATGATTTGGGGGGGGTCTGAGTCATGATTTTAGGTCTCTTGCAGTGGGCAATAATGTGAGGTCAGTGACAAGAATAAAGAAACAAAAAACCCTAACTTAGAGCACGTCAATCCTCTTTTGAGACAGGTACATGCTCACCACGCCCAGAGCATCAGCGTTGGTCACAAACAGTGCACATGCCACCCGCCCCCCATCTTTGCAAGGAAGGGAAGTATTGTCTATCTCAGTTTTGTAGATGAGACACGTTGATTCTTTTCCCACGTCCCCAGTTACGCAGAAAGTTTGTAGCAGAGCTGGGAACTGACCCTAGGTTTTATAAACCCCAGTCTGGCATTTCAAACACAAGCCAAGCCTACCTCTTTATTATGTTGTCTGTGTTGGTCCCTATTTCCCATGGTTCCTAGTTTAAA